>CM040122.1:281155910-281714493 GCA_022559845.1 Amorphophallus konjac
GGTATTGCCGATGGTGACAAAAACCGGATATAGGTAGCGACCGATCTTGCCGATGGTGACAAGGGTCGAAAGGGGTAGACGGTATTGCCGATGGTGACAAAAACCGGATAGGTAGCGACCGATCTTGCCGATGGTGACAAGGGTCGAAAGGGGTAGACGGTCTTGCCGATGGTGACAAAAACCGGATAGGTAGCGACCGATCTTGCCGATGGTGACAAGGGTCGAAAGGGTAGACGGTCTTGCCGATGGTGACAAAAATCGGATAGGTAGCGACCGATCTTGCCGATGGTGACAATGGTCGAAAGAGGTAGACGGTCTTGCCGATGGTGACAAAAACCGGATAGGTAGCGACCGATCTTGCCGATGGTGACAGGGGTCGAAAGGGGTATAGACACTAGACGTGTATAAGTGGGATATCGGATGAAGACCTCGCCCGACCTCGAAATGGCCTTTGGACGACGGATGGTTCATCACTATTCACCATTCATTTTTATTCACATTACTGACCTAAGTGCCCTTTCGGGTTTTCGCTGAAGCCAGCCCCCTCTTGCTTTTGCCCGTGCGCCCTTTCGGGTTTTCACGCGGCGGGGTACCCGATTTTATCTGCGACGCCCTTTCGGGTTTTCGCCATAGCTGGGTTATAGCCATTTTTGCACTTGACCTGATATAGGAGCAAGTCTGGCGGGGTATCTTTATTTTTAACCCCAATTTCTTTTCCTTCTTTTTTTCTTTTTTTTTGTTTTTGAATTCGAGATTCAGAAGAACTGGACCGCGGGAATGCTGACCGTCCTTGTCGATGAGGACAAGGGTTGGTCTTAGGTTTATCTCGTCGACACTGGTTAAATGTCGAAGCAAGGACGTGGCTTATTAACAAGGATGTAGGATCCAAGTTCAAGAGTAGAGATCGACCGTTCTCGCCGATGATGGCGAGAGTCGAAAAGGGTTTATTCGTCGGCGCATGCTACTGCCGAAACAAGGATGGGGTTGTCAACAGGGACGTAAGGTCCAAGTTGAGGGTAGAGATCGACCGATCTCGTCGAGGATGACGGGGGTCGAAAAGGATTTGTTCGTCGGCATATGTCACTGCCGAGACAAGGATGGGGTTGTCAACAGGGGCGTAAGGTCCAAGTTGGGGGTAGAGATTGACCGATCTCGTCGATGGTGACGAGGGTCGAAAAGAATTTGTTAAAGGATTTCCGGCGGGACTTTGATGACTGTCCCTTTCGGAGCTTTATTGGGTGGAGAATAGGAGAGGCATTTGGAAAATTACCACTTTACCGACTCAGGCGCCCTTTCGGGTTTTCGCCGAAGCCAGCCCCCTCTTGCTTTTGCCCACGCGCCCTTTCGGGTTTTCACGTGGCGGGGTACCCGATTTTGCCCGCAGCGCCCTTCCGAGTTTTCGCCACAGCTGGGTTATAGCCATTTTTGCACTTGACCTGATATAGGAGCAAGTCTGGCGGGGTATCTCTATTTTTAACCCCATTTTTTCCTTTTTCCTTCTTTCTTTTTTTTTATTCGGAATGCGAGCCGAGAGAGGGTAGCTTGATCGGGGCGAAATGCCGCTAACCAAGGAAAGGTAGCTTGATTAGGGCGGAGAGCCGCTAGCTAAGGAGAGGGTAGCTCGATCAGGGCAGAGTGCCACTGACCGATGAAAAGTAGTTTGATCAGGGCGGAGTGCCGCTAACCAAGGAAAAGTAGCTTGATTAGGGCGGAATGCCGCTAACCAAGGAAAAGTAGCTCGATTAGGGCGGACTGCCGCTAACCAAGGAAAAGTAGCTTGATTAGGGCGGAATGCTGCTAATCAAGGAGAAGTAGCTCGATTAGGGCGGAGTGCCACTGAACCAAGGGAGAAGGTAGCTCGGTTAAGGCGGAGTGCCATTAAACCAAGGAGAAGGTAGCTCGGTTAGGGCGGAGTGCCACTGAACCAAGGGAGAAGGTGGCTCGGTTAAGGCGGAGTGCCACTAAACCAAGGAGAAGTAGCTTGATTAGGGCGGAATGCCACTAACCAAGGAAAAGTAGCTCGATTAGGTGGGAATGTCGCTAATCAAGGAAAAGTAGCTCGATTAGGGCGGAATGCCGCTAGCCAAGGAAAGGGTAGCTTGGTTAGGGCGGAGTGCCACTAGACCAAGGAAAGGGTAGCTTGGTTAGGGTGAAATGCCGCTAACCAAGGGGAAGGTAGCTCGGTTAGGGCGGAGTGCCACTAGACCAAGGAAATGGTAGCTCGATTAGGGCGGAATGCCGCTAACCAAGGAAAGGGTGTTCCGACCGATCACTCGGGGTGTGTCGGATGCGCCGCATGATACAGCTTAATGTGTTTTCCGTTGAGGGGAGAGAATTGGATGACTCCTTTGTGGTCTACAAGGACGTAGGCACCCCCTTCATATACTCGACGGACGATATACGGTCAGACCCAGTTTTCGACCAGCTTCCCTTTGGGGTAAGAGGCCATCACTTCTCTTCTTTTGACCATCACCAGGTCTCCTTTCTTGAACTCTCGACCCTTGACTAACTTGTCAAAAGCACGGGCCATGCGAGCTTGGTAGAGTTGGATGTTTTGTTGCGCTTGGAGGCGTTTTCCTTCGAGCTCAGCGAGCTCTTCCAATCTTCTTTCTGCATTGGTCTGCTCACCACTGACTAATCCGTGCTGGATGGCAACTCGCAATGAAGGAACTTCAAGTTCAATCGCCACTATAGCTTCCGACCCATAGACAAGGGAGAAAGGTGAACAGCCGGTTGGGGTCTTGTAGATAGTACGATAGGCCCAAAGTGCTTCGTACATCCTTTCTTCCCAATCCTTTTTGTTAGACTTGACAGTCTTTGCCAATAGTGTGCACAAGGTCTTGTTAAAGGCCTCTGCCAGTCCATTGGCTTGAGGGTTGTAGGGGGACGATGTCCTCCAGTCAATTTTGTATTTGTCGGCTAGCCGATAAACCTTCTGGTTTCTGAAATGGCTGCCATTATCAGAGATGATTCGACTGGGGATCCCGAACCGGAATATTACATTCTGCCGGAAGAATCTTGCAACTAGTTCTCCGGTCACATCTCTTAGTGCTACTGCCTCCGCCCATCTGGAGAAATAGTCTGTAGCTGCTAAGATGTATCTGCATCCTGATGAAGATGCTGGTAGTGGCCCTACCACGTCCGTGCCCCACTGAGCAAACGGCCAACTTGGCAGAGTGGGATGTAGTGGCACTGGAGGTCTCCTCGCCACATTAGCGTGTTCTTGACATTTCTGACAAGCTTTGGCAAACTTACAGCAATCATCAAATATAGTGGGCCAATAATAACCCAGCTTCTTTATCTCAATTTTTATTTTTGGGCCAGCCTGGTGTGCTCCAGCTGATCCTGCATGAACTTCTTGCATCACCCGTCCCGCCTCTGCTGAAGACAAGCAACGGAGTAGGACTTTCCTTCGGGCATCTGCCATAATTCGGAACAAGGTCCCGCTTCTCATCTCATAAGAATCCTTGATCCTCAGGAGTTTCATTCTCTGTTCCTTTTCTTTTGGAAGTTGCTGGTGTTGAAACCAGCGTAGGAGATGCTCTCGCCAGTCGGGCTGCTGAACCCCTTCAATGACTGCTACTTCTATCTGTTGTTCGTCGGCCAGAACCTCTGTTACGCTGGGGACCTGTTGGCGGTTGATCACTGTTATATTCAGGCTTGTGTCTGGCGGGACCGCCAATGAACTGGCCAGCTTAGCGAGGGCGTCTGCCAGAGCATTCCGGCCTCGATTGATGTGCTTGATGCTGATGAAGTAAAATCTTGACATCAGGCGAGTTGCCAACTGGTGATAGGGGCGGAGCTCTTGCTTTCGCACCTCGAACTCTCCTTCCAGCTGTTTTATAACTAGCATGGAGTCTCCGAATGCTTCCAGCATCTGAATTCCCATGGACAGAGCAATCTGCAACCCGATTATCAGGGCTTCATATTCTGCTTCATTGTTTGTGCATTGTTTGTTTATGGAGCAGGAAGTATGCACCACTTCTCCTTCTGGGGACTTCAAGACTATGCCTGCTCCTGCTCTGACCCTGGATGACCCGGTAGCAGAGGTGTCAATTCTGGAAGTGCCATCAAAGTATAGCTGCCATGAGGAAGGCTGTACTTGGGCGGCTTCTAGGGTCTCATCCTCGGGAAGTTCCGGTTCCCACGGGCTTTCCCCGGGCACTGGGTGCTCAGCGAAGAAGTCTGCAATAGCCTGACCTTTGATGGCCTTGCGCGGTACGTAGGAGACATCAAACTCCATAAGGATTACCGCCCACTTGCCTAGGCGGCCTTTGAGTGCCGGCTGGGACATAATATACTTCAGGGGATCCTCCTTGGACACCAAGCTGATTTCATGCGACAACATATAATGCCGGAGCTTTTTGACTGCGAAGACTAATGCCAGGCAGATCTTCTCAATATAAGTATATTTCTCTTCAGTTCTGACCAGTCTCCGACTGAGGTAATAGAGGGCTTGCTCTTTCCCTTCTTCATTATTCTGGGCCAGCATTGCCCCTAGAGAATTATGTGTAGCTGCTATATATAGTATCAATGGTCGTCCTTTCACCGGTGCGCCCAGCACTAGAGGAGTTTTCAAATAGTCTTTTAGCTTGTCAAAGGCCGTCTGGCAATCTTCATCCCAATAAAAGGGAACCTCTTTCATCATTAGCTTGTGAAAAGGCTGGCATCACCCTGACAAATTGGAAATGAACCGCTGGATATAAGCCAGGCGGCCCTGTAGTGACCTCAGCTCGGAGATGTTCCTAGGTGGAGGTAACTCCTGAATCACCTTGATCTTTGCGGGGTCTATCTCGATTCCCCGATATCGGACGATGAAGCCCAAGAATTTTCCGCTCGACACTCCGAACGCACATTTCATAGGATTCATTTTTAGTTCATGCTGCCTCAGCCTCTGAAAAATGATCCGGAGGTCTTGCAGGTGATCTTCTTTTCTTCTGGTTTTGATCACCAGGTCATCTATGTAGCACTCGACCTTGTGGTAGAGTAATTCATCAAAAATTTTGGTCATTGCGCGTTGATAGGTTGCGCCAGCATTCTTCAGTCCGAATGGCATTCTCTTGTAATGATAAATGCCTTTAGGAGTTTGGAAAGCAGTATGGACCCGGTCATGCTCCGCAATCCAAATCTGATTGTAGCCGGAAGACCCATCCATGAATGACAAGGCTTCATGGCCGGTTGTAGCATCAACCATGACCTCGGTTATTGGTACCGGGAAATCATCTTTGGGGCAAGCTTTATTTAGATCCCGGAAGTCAACACAAATCCGGATCTGTCCATTCTTCTTTTTCACAGGGACGATATTCGTCAGCCATGTGGTGTACTGATTTTCTTCAACAAATCCCACATCAATGAGCTTGTCAACTTCGGCACAGATTCGGGTGATGAGCTCTGGCCTCATACGCCGCGGTGGCTGCTTCACTGGCTCGGCTTCGGGGCTGATTGCTAGCTCATGTTGTGAGACAGCGGGGTTTAGACCTGGCATCTCTTTATAAGTCCAGGCGAAGCAATCCCGGTATTCTAGCAGCAGCTGGATGTACAACTCCCGTCCTTCCGGGGATAGTTGGGCACAGAGGAAGGTAGGCCTAGGGTCCTTCTCATTTCCCAGGTTGACTTCTATCAGTTCATCGACTGTGGCTTGGCCTCCGTCTTCTATCTCCGGAGGTGCCGGCTGGAGGTCAACGAAGTCTGGAATACCATCTTGAGGGTCGAGTTCTTCGACTTCCTCGTCAGACACTGCCAGAGCTTCATGGGGTCCTCTTGCTTCTCGTGCTAGCGACTGTGTGGATGAATCTATTGACATATCTGTTGCCGTTGCAGCTCCCGAGGGTGAGAGAACAGCTTCAGTGCTTGTAGATGAGGTTGCAGCCATGCTAGGCCAGTAGTTGTTTGCCGCCGGACTCGGACAGCATATTGGATTTGTAGCAGAAGTTGAGGGAGTCTCGCCTTCTGGGACATTTGTATCTTCCGCAGAAGTGGCTTTTTCTTTTCTGGTAGCCGGCTCCCCTCGATTGGAGTAAACCGAGGCTTCGTTGACTGACAGAAAGGATGTTGAAGTCGTCATTAGTATGACCCCTACAGTGGGAGAGACTTCTGCTTCTTGAGTATCTTCGGCTTCGCTGCTGCTAGCCGTATCAAATTCGGCTTGAAAGGCCGCTTCTTCAGGACGGACCTGCTCCCAGCATCGGCAGGAGATCAAGGTCTCCATTTGTTGATTCCCAGATAGAGCCAATTCAGCATGTTCGGCTTTCGTCGGATATTCATCAAAGGTTGCCCCCAGAGGGCTATCTTCAGTTGGATAGAAGGTGGAGATGGTATCCACCTCGTACCGCCCACCGTAATAGTAGTCTTCCAGGGTGAAGCCCAGACCCGGATGTTGAGAGGCACATCTCATTTCTTTATTCAGATTTGCAGGATACCACATCTTCTGGAAAGCTTCCTTGCGTTTTTGAGATTGATCGGGAGGGATGTGTTGCTTTTGAAACATCCTGGCCGTTCGATCAGTTGTAAATGCCAGGCCCTGAACAGGAACCCGCGGGTTGGCTAGATCCTCAGGGAGGCTGCAGTTTGTGTCCTCCTGAGTGGGATGCTCCTCAGCTGTATAGAACAAGCTGCTGGGCCCATCTTCTTGTGTCACCTCCCAGGCTTTGAAAGGTTCGACAGTGGGATCATTGAGGCCGGAGACTGGCTTGGTGAGGCCGGCCGGGACTCCGATGCGGTCGTGCTGTCGATCAACATGCACTTCCTTGGCTTTGGGGTATAATGCTGGGGGTGTCACCCTGCCGACATTTCCAGAAGCCGTGATGTGGGAAACCACCTTCGGCTTGACATATCCGCGCGGCGGTGGTGGATACCAACCGTCACCCGATCTGTTCTTCGACGCCCCTACGGGGGCTTCAGTTTTAGAAACCTTCTGGAGAGACCCCGTATATAGGTTGGCGTCCGCCAAGTGACATTCAAACACCTCGAATGGGTGGATGTCAGCAAATATCCTCTCCTCCTTCCCCTGGAGGCTGTATTTGATGCATTGGTGGAGCGTGGAGGGCACGACCATATTTTCATGCAACCATGGGCGACCGAGCAGCGCTTTGTAGGAGGTGCGAGAGTCAATGACGTGAAACTGCACCGTTGTAGTGAAATCTGCCAGGGTCAGTGTGAACTCTGCCACCCCCATAGATACTTCACATTTTTGGTTGAAGCCAGCGATACGCATATCCCTGACTTTTTCGAGATGCACGTTGAAGTGGTGCCTCTCGTATATTCTGTAGGGCAGAATGTTGACCGCTGCACCGGGATCAACCAGTATTCTATTCAATTCCCTGCCATTCAGGTGCCCTTTCATGTATAATGGCCTGTTGTGGCTGGCAGTAGGCAGTAACATGTCTTCTGGAGAGAAGGTCATACTGGCTTCCGGTATGCCCTCAGCTATGCAGGCTTCAAAATGAGCAGGCGTCTGCAGAGCGGTAATGATTGCCGGTCGAGTTTCTTCACTCAAAGAAAGAATCTCCCAGATCGTGAATCGAGCGGGGAGCTTCTTGAGCAGTTTCATTATTCGACTCCCAGCCCGGACATTGGAGAGCTTCATCTCTTCAGCCCATCTGGTCTTAGGGAGGTTTTGACTTGTGGGTCCAGACGGACCTGCTTCATCTTCCTCGGACTCGGCACCCTCTTGACTGGCGCCGGCTGTTGGGTCTTCTTCATTAGCTGCTGTAGGGCAAGCCCCATCTGCCTTTGCATCCTCAGTAGATTGCGCTGACTGCGGATGAATGACCCCGGGTGTAGGGTTAGCCTCCTGACAAGGCTGCTTCCCCTTTGACATCTTCATGAAGTCAAGGAATGAAGGGACTGTCCTGCCCCCAGTCTTGTTGTATAGACCTGACGGAGGAGGGATTTGTACTCCCTTAACTTCCGGCGGAGGTGTCTTGTAGGGTTGCTCCTCTCTGAACATAATGTTGTGATTGGGTGGTGGCTGGCACCCCCATTTCCGGCCTGACCGAGTGGCATGTGCAGCAGTTGCGGCCTCGGCCTTGCCTCCCCCAGCATGGGGTGTAAAGCAAATTTCTTCTTCTTCCTCTTCTCCGGGCAGGTTGAAGAGTGCTGACAGGGTATTGCAGGAGATGACCTGTGTTTTATGGGCTCCAGCGGCCTTTCTTTTCTTCTTCTTTTGCTTTTTCTTCTTTTTGGTTTCTGTAGGTGCTTGCCCCCAGAACATGTTGCTCTCTTGAGGTGGTGCTGCTTCAGCTTCCTCCCTTTGCTTGAGTGAGAGTTGCTCCAGCTCTTGCCATGGGACGTGGTCCCGTACCAGCAGAGGTTTTAGTTCAGGCTGCACATATTCATCTAACCCTTCAATTAAGTGTTGCAGTCAAAGGACCCCAAGATTGGTTTCCTTGATTACTGGCAGCGGAGTTTGTCTCCTCCTGTTGGGTGTATGTATTATGATAGCTGTAGATGGAGTGACCCATACGGATGCTACCACTGGCGGAGCAGGCCGGGGTGTAATGCCACAGCTATGTGCCCCCCTGTTTTGGGCGAGGTGCCCTCTTCTTCTTGTGCTTCACAGGGATTTGCTGCCACCCCTGTTGTTCTTTCACGGGCTCCAGGAAATGGATTTCGTAGGTGCTCCGTGTGCTTGCTTCAGAGATCTCCTCAGGTAATGCCTGGTAGAGGGAGATCATGTTGATTGCTGCCCTCCTGAAAGGGGCTTCATGTGGCTGAGGAGGGTCTACTTTGTACTCTCCTAGCTCTATCTCATTCTTCTTCACCATCCCTTCGATGACGTCTTTGAAAACATAACAGTCTTCGATTGGATGTCCCAACATCTGGTGGTAGGGGCAGAATCTTGGACAGTCTTTTCTCTTCAGATCCTCCGGCCTCCTTGGTTCAGGCAGAGTGACCATGTTGTATTCTGTTACCCAGTCGAACAGGACTCGGGTCTTATCTTTTGGAAAGGAATAAGCTTTCTTCATTTTGTCCCTCAGCGAAGGACCTTCTTTATCATCTGGAGCTTTCGCAGGTTGCGGGGGAGCCGCTTTCTTGCCTTTCTCCTTCTGTTGTTCGAACGCCTTGATATCAAGCGCATTCGCTTCTTTAGGTACGGGGCGCCGTTCCGCCGCCTTGCATTTCTGGGCTATGCTGGTAGTTGATGTCGGGACAGGCTTGGCTAGAAAAGCTTCCACCTCAGCCACTGCATTATTCAGCCGGTCGAACGACCGTATTTCCATACCAATCATCTTTTCCAGGACCTCCCTCCTGAGATTTTGCTTACATATTTGCACAGCGTCCTCCTGGTGCGGAGGCCGCTTACATCTCATTCCGAGGTTCCTCCACCTCTTGATGTAGTCAAGGGCTGTCTCATCTGCCCTTTGTTTTGTTGAATAGAGCTCGGCCACTGTGACCTCCCTCTCTGTGACATGGAATCTTTCTCTGAACTTCCTTTGCATATCTGACCAGTCATTAATTGACCCGGCCGAGAGACTGGAGTACCATTCGAAAGCGAGCCCCGTCAGTGAGGACCCGAAGAATTTCAGCAGATACGACTCGTCGGTGGCCAGATCACCCATAACGGTCATATAATATGCAATATGCTCTTTTGGGGAACCTTTCCCGTTGAATTTGTCAAATTTGGGCGGCTTGTTGACTCCCGGGGGAAGTCGCTTAGCCGCATGGTGTTGCGGGTAGGGCACCCGATAGGCATCGAATGCGACGTAGTCGCCTTCACTTTTCTCTACGAGCTTCAGCTCGATCATCCTCTCCACCATCATCCGGTTCACGACCGTGGGGTCGACTGGTTCCGGATAGAAGTGCGCTGGCTGCAGGTATGGGGTGACCAGGGTGGTCGCCTGTGGAGGATGCAGCAGCGGGGGTGTTGGGTGCACCTGAGGAAGCACCGGAGGTAGCAGCGGCTGAGGCTGTGGTGGCCGCTGTTGTGCTGTCGTCACGGTTGGTTCTGACGGCTGGGGTAATATATAGAGCGGTGGAGGGTCGTCTCGACGAGCCGCTCCCCGGGATGATTCACCCTAGACTTCGGGTGGTTTGGAGGCTGATGAGTGTTCAGTTTTCTCCATCAGCTGTTTCTTCTGGGAATCTATTTCCCGTTGATATTTTTGCAGCAGCATCAAGGCTGATGGATCTATAGTGGTGGGGCCACCTTCTGTTGTCTCCCCGGACGTACCCTCAGGCAGGATGTCGAGGAGTACGTCGTCTTCTTCTTCTGTCGTCACCACATTAGCGGTCAAGACGGGGGCTTTGTCATCCCAGTGGAGATAGACCTGGGGCTGTTTCTCTTTCATCATTGTCAGAAGCCCTCTTGCTGCTTCTATCCTGCGGGTAGTTGGCCCTGGCCGTACGGCCAATTGAACCAGTTCTTGGGGGTCTTCAGGGAGCTCCCCATATCGGATGGATACACCGGCCATGTTGCAAGTGAAAACCTGCATCCTTCTTCTTTGTCGATGGACCCTCCGCCTTGCTTGTTGCGGAAAGGTCAGCCTCTCGAACACAGAAATTCTTCTTCTTTCTTCCCACTCGGGGAAGGCTTCATCGGCTTCGATCTCAAAGCCGTCATCATATCCATTATCGTCGACCGACGACACCCTCATTCTGTCTCTTATCTCTTCTTCATCTGCCGTTGATGGACAGTAATCTTCCTCAGTGGCGACTGTCTGCATCAGCCGCTACTGTCCGAGCGAGGTGTTGCCCAATCCTCGGAAGTAGCTTCTGACCAGGCAGGCCATTTCTTCTCGACCCCGTTCTTGATGTAGCACGGGGGATAGTGGTCGGCCTCCAGAAGGAGGAATGTAGGCCAGTCGAGCTCTGTCGGCTGGCTGTTGGAACCTTCGCCCCGTGGCAGGGACGTTGGCTTGACGGGCCGCAGCCCGGAAACTTCTGTGGCGCGGAGGATCCGCAACCACCTCTTCTCCCGTCTTCGGGGGTAGGCCCCTTTCTCTTATCACCTCCGCATCGTCATTCACAGGATGGCGGCGGATGGGTGTCAACTGGTGGACAGGTCGGGTCCGTTTGGGAACCCACACTTGTCCGAACTTCCTCGGCTTGAGTGCCGGGTTTCTTTGGCCATGGTGGCCAGCTTCTTTCATTTCTGCCCTCCTTCCAGCAAGGGCCTGATATGTGTTGTGGACAACAACGTTTGGGATGACTCGGTCTGGGGTCACCCGCGCCGTGTGCCCGTTGAGGAAGACACGCATGCCTCCCACCAGCATTTACTTTCCGGACTGAGAGACAGTTCCGGTGATCACGACAGTGTTCTTGCGAGCCTGGCGACGCTGACGTCCTCCAGAGGGTTTGTTGACTACAGCGGGGTGCGTCCCACGTACAACGTGGTGCACCATGCAGCTAGCGGTCGGGGTCGGATTCTTGAGCAAGTCGTCGCAGCGAGGAACCCTCAGAGGTTCCACTTCCTCTATAGCTTGCTTGGAAGGTTCCGGGGCTTCGACTTCTAGGATGTCAACGAAGGCCAAGCCCAAGAAGTTGGGGAAGCCTACAGCGGTAGGGAAGCTGCCGAATTCCATGGGTACCGCCAGGTACCCTTGCGCGTGTTCAGCAACTATCGACTGATCGAAGTCGACGCCAGCTATTCCATGAGTTGTCATTGTCTGCCTGCAAAGATAAATAGGAAAATAATCAGTAGTCTTTGAAAGGGCTTCGAAGCCCGAATATCTCGGCAAAGAGATGAAAGGTGACACCAGTCCCACCGGGCGTGTCAGACTTGTTTGCGACCTTTTCTTTCGTTCCCCTTTTCGTTCGCGTATCGATCAACCATTTGGCTAACTGGTAGTCAACTGACTGATTGACGACGCGGGCGTGCCAGTCACGTGAGTGACAATTTTATTGTGCGCTCATTCTGACCCATGTCGGGCGAATGTGAGGTTCGGTCGGGACCAGCAGTCCGCCATACCGTAAAGGTTATGGCGTTAATTACATCCCCCACGAGGAGGGAACACCTTTGATTAATTGCCGAGACATCGGGCTGTCGAAGTCGGATTAAAAAGAGCTACATGATGATCATGAGGAAGACATGCAGGATGCACATATTTATCGTATAGCAGATGTATAGTTCATAGAATTATGGACCCTCGGTACGTGGCGGAGGATGTAGGTCCGAAGACTACCATTGCGCATGACGAAGACTTCCGGCCGGGCGTAACCCGGTCTTCTGTCAATGCCATTTGATATACCCGAGGGTCTATGCATGCATGCACACAAGACATTCACGCCTAGATTACACATGAAGATAGTGTTATGAAACGGTGGCGATCAGCCACATTTATTACCCCTCGTCGAGAAGAGGAAGAGCAACACAAGTATGAAACGGTGGCGCAAGAGGGTTGGGGCGCGCCGGTTTAGGGCGCGCCGGAAAGGCGCAAGGAAAATTTTTAAGGAAATGAGTGTGGGGTTAATCCGGCGCGGGGGGGGTACCGCGCCGGTTTAGGGCGCGCCGGTTAAGACCGCGCCGTATTAAACCTATTTTGTTGAATTATGAACCTTTTTAAGTTTATTAGACTTCATGGGACCCTTTCTTGAGTTGTTGGGCCAGATGATTGTTTGATTGGAGTCCATGGCCTTCTGGAAATGAGGGGGAGGTCAGTGCGAGGTTCATACTCGAGCACTGAGTTGATTCTATTCGGAGTGATCATTTTATTGACATAATTATCTGGAGTCTGTCAAAAATTTGACAGCATCTCCCCTGAACAAACAGAGTTGCAGGGGAGAATCGGGGTCATACTCACTAATGGAGTAAGCCCCTAAATCACCGGTCTGCCCAAAGGCGGCCAGCATACCTCACTGGATAGGATACCCCGAGGACAAGCCTGCTAGGGGCACCAAAGCTCCATGGGGGAAGAGATAGAAGGGCGAAGTCACTGATGGTGAGGACGACACCCCGAGGGCTAGCCTACGAGGGGTGAAGGACTCGTAGTCAGTGATTCGTCCCATGGAGGGACTGACCATTGGGAGAGTGGGACTCCGAGGACTAGCCGACAAGGAGCACACACACCCTGGTCTCGATCGGGCCCTGGTCTGTCGGGGTTGAGTTCGTTGACCCGGGCTCCCCTTCATTATTAGCCATGGCTTCGAGAAGACGCCCACCATGGAGAGGTAGGGCCCTCGGTCGCCCGGCAACTGTAGGAACTAACAGGGGAATGTCCCCCTCCCCGGGTGATCGAAGTGACGGGGAAACCTCGGAACGATGCAGATGGCCACGAAGAACAAGTGATAAAGGCCTAAGTTAGACAGACCCTCGGCAGGGACATATGCTCGAACAGTTAGAAAACAATACTCAAGGGGATAGACCCTGTACGTGGCAGACAAAGGCGCGCGCAGAGGCACGGCTCCATCTGAGAGGAGAAAGGGATGCAAAGTCCTTGAACTAAACATAAAAGAAATGAAACAAAAGAAAGCCCCCGGGGAGGGGTGTTTCTATAGCCCGCGATGATTCGGGGCATGATATGAATCTCGAGGAAACCGGGATCGGCCCTACATAGAGAAGAACCTTGACGCGCATGTCAGCATAGATAAAGATAGAGAAAGGGAAGATCGTTCATCCAATTTATTGATTCAAGCATCCATAGGCATGCATACATATCACCATCCCTAAGACGGGGAGGATTTAACACTTGCACGGCGAGATTACAATTCCGGCACCATTATTTGGTCGCCGTTTAACGATATTAGAAGAAGAGGATGCCCAGATCACAATAACAGAGAAAAGATGGCAGAAGAAATCGTGAAGAGGGGGGGAGGGGAATCGACTCATATCATCGTCGCCCCTCCCCTCCATCGCTTACATTCAATGGGTAGAAGCTTAGAGGAAAAGAAAACAAAAAAATGCAGAAAGCAGGAAGAGAAACGACCCCTGCCCACCTGTTCCTCAAAAATAGAGTATCGTAGCTGCAGGCCGGCGATCGCCCCTTCAGAGAAGAAAACCCTCGCTCTCTGTATCTCCCGAGAAAAGAAGAAACTCTCCCTCATTTTTCAGTTGCCCTCCTCTTCTCAACTGCCTCCCTCTCTTTTCTTTTCTCTCTGCACCGAGAGCCGCCTTTTCTTTTCAATCGAACCTCTCCCATATATATAACAGGTTGGAGGCTCTTCATCCGGCGTGAGCTTTTGGCGCGCCGAGAGAGTCTTCATCAACTTATCGCGCCGGTTTAAGGCGCCATCCGATAGGGTAGATGGCGCGCCGGGATGAGGGCGAAAGGTAAGGGGGCGCGCCGGGATAAGGGCTGAAGGTAGGGGGCGCCGGTTTAAAGCGCGCCGGGCTAATGCTCCTCCTATGCTTCATGCCCGTCGATGAATCCGGGGATGATTCTGGGAGTCACCGTGAACATTTATCTCACCAATGCCCCTCGCAACCTTGGCGGGATGTCTTGCCGAAGCTCCCAGGTCGACGTACGGCCGTTTCTGAGACTCTGGATAGCTTTGATTTGATCATACGGGCTTTCTGCCGACACGGCCTTCGGCTCTACGATCCATGATGTTGGCTCGGTCTGGCTCGCGCCCAAAGCTCCTTAGGGGGTGGTGTAACACCAGGGATAGTTCCGCCTGAGCTGGGTGATCATTCGGCCGCTAATGGGCCCATCTTGGCAGGAAGCCGCACCCATGTCGGGTGATCGGGATCTTCCGCCGCCGGAGCTTTCGGTCCTCCGTGCTAGAGAGTCGGGGGAACTCCTTCATCTTCGGGAGAACCTCTTCATTTGGTGGGGGACCACCGGATAGACCGTCGTCCTTGATCGGACAACGGATGTGGTGTATGCAGCATGATAGAGTCGATGCCGGTTCATTGGGCAGGCTTGGTCGCACTGCCGGTTGGTTGTGAGCTTGTCTCGGCTCCCCTGAGGTGAAGCCCCCGTGTCCGTAGGGAATGACTCGAGGCTCTGGCAGCTTGAGAAGTCTTCAATATGTTGATCTTTATTGGCTCCTGCGCTTCGGTGGGCCGGGTCGTTCGTCCTTATGGCTTGGTCGTCGACGATCATATTTTAGGTGCCAACAGTAGCACACACTAATCTTTGTCTTAGTGTAAATAAGGATGACCTAGACTTCCTGTGGCATCGTAGATTAGGTCATGCCAGCTACAGTGTGCTTCACAAACTGAATAAGCATAAGTTAGTAAAAGGGCTTCCTGAAATATCATTCAAAAATGACAATAAAATTTGTGAGGCATGCACTCAATGTAAACAGACTAGAAATTCCTTCAAATCTAGAACGAAAAATCTATCTTCTAAATCGTATGAGCTAATTCATATGGATCTTTTTGGACCCACAAGATCTGTTAGCTTATCTGGTAAAAGATACGGTTTTGTGCTTGTTGATGATTTTTCTAGATTTACATGGGTTTTCTACCTGTCTCACAAAAATGAAGCTTTGAAGAATTTCAGGAGTTCTTTTATAAAATAAAATTGTCTAATGACCATGGCACCTTAAATATCATTTCTGATCATGGTGGTGAGTTTGTTAACTCCCAATTTGATGACTTTTGTAGAGTGAATGGCATTACTCACAGAGTCTCCTCACCAAGGACTCCAGAGCAGAATGGAGTGGTGGAAAGGAGAAATCGAACTCTGGTGGAGATGGCTCGGACCATGCTAGTGGAAGGTAGCTTACCAAGGAAGTTTTGGGCATAGGCTATCAACACAGCATGTTACATAATTAACAGAGCCCTGGTAAGACCCAAAACTCAATTAACTCCTTATGAGATCCTGAAAGGTAACAAGCCTTCTCTAGCCCACTTCAAGGTCTTTGGCAGTAAATGTTTTATTCATATTAATTTGAAAAGAGACCTTCATAAATTTGAACCAAAAAGTGAACCTAGAATTTTTCTAGGTTACTCAGATCAGTCTAGAGCCTATAGAATTTTTAATCTCAAATCAAACACTGTTGAAGAATCTCCTCACGTTGCCTTTGATGAGTCTGCAACTAAGTCTGATATTGATTTGTGCAGGAACAAAAGTGATGGAGAAATTTTAAAGAATGATGAAAAACAAAATGAAGAGTCTGCTGAGGAAGGTGAAGTAGAAGCTCCAATTACTCAGGGGGAGGTAAATGAGAATTCAAGTAATCAAGTCATTAATCTTAAATTTCTTAGAGATCATCCCCTTGAGAACATTATTGGTGATGTAAATGAACCAATGAGAACTAGAGCACATTCAAGAATTGAAAATGAATTAAATTCAGTTGCTCTAGTATCTCAGACTGAACCCAAAAACATAGATAGTGCCCTTAAGGATGAACACTGGATTAATGCCATGCATGATGAACTTAGTCAATTTGATAGGAACAGAGTCTGGCATTTAGTTCCTAAACCCTCACATGGCAACATAATTGGCACAAAATGGGTTTTTAGAAATAAACCTGATGAGCAGGGTAACATCATTAGAAATAAGGCTAGACTAGTAGCTCAGGGGTACAACCAAGAATTTGGTATTGATTTTAAAGAATCCTTTGCCCCTGTAGCTCAGCTAGAAGCCATTAGAATTCTTTTACCTACTGCATGCAGTTTAGAAATAACTTTGAAGCAAATGGATGTCAAATCTACCTTCTTAAATGGAGACATAAAAGAAGATGTTTATGTTAAACAACCCCCTGGTTTTGAATGCCTTGATTTTCCTGATCATGTCTATAAACTTGATAAGGCATTATATGCGTTGAAGCAAGCTCCCCGAGCATGGTATGAAAGACTGAGCAATTTCCTCTCAGAAAGATGATTCACAAGAGGTAAGGTTGTCTAGACACTATTCACAAAGGTATGTGAAGATAAAATTTTGCTTATTCAAATCTATGTAGATGATATAGTGTTTGGATCAATTGATTCATTAATGTGTGAGGAATTCTCAGCTCTAATGACTAGTGAATTTGAAATGAGCTCGATGGAAGAACTGAAGTTCTTTCTTGGATTACAGATTAATCAAACCAAAGAGGGAACTTTCATAACTCAAGAAAAGTACTTGAAGGATCTGTTAAAGAAATTCAAGATGGAAAACATTAAAGCAATCACAGCACCAGTGGGGACATCTACCTATCTTGATTCTGATCCGTCAAGTAAAATGGTAGATCCCAAACACTACAGAGGTATGATCGGATCCTTACTATATCTTACTACATCTCGTCCAGACATTCAATTTCCAGTATGTTTGTGTGCTAAATTTTAAGCATGTCCCAAGGATTCACACTTAATTGCTGTAAAATGGATCTTTACATATCTGTCTGGCACCCTTGTCCTAGGATTATGGTATCTTGCTAAGTGTGAACTAGACCTTCTAGCTTACACTGATGCAGATTATGCTGGGTGTAGAATTGATAGGAAAAGCACCAGTGGATATTGTCAATTCCTTGGTGGGTGTCTAGTCTCTTGGGCATCTAAAAAATAGCACATTGTAGCCTTGTCCACTGCTGAGGTAGAGTATGTGGCTGCAGGGAACTGTGCTACCCAAGTCCTCTAGATCAAACACTAGTTATTTGACTATCATATAAATCTTGGTTGCATCACAATTATGTGTGATAACACTAGTGCTATTTCCTTAACTAAAAATCCAGTTCATCATTCCAGGACAAAACATATTAAAATCAAACATCATTTTCTTAGAGATGAAGTCAATAAAAAGAAAAATGAACTTGAATTCATTGAGTCTGAAAAATAAATTGCTGACATTTTTACAAAGCCTTTGGGTAATGAAAGATTTAAATTCTTAAGAAGAGAATTAGGCTTCTGTACATTTCTCCATGATGATTGACTCAGAATTTTTTCTTGAATTGCTGTTTGTAGTGGTCTGAAAATAAATATGTGTCAGCTTGTCTCTGAATAAATAATTTTTGATTTTTTAAAATAATTATTATGCATAGATGCATTGTTAAATAAAATTGCATATAGATAAGGGGAGTTTTTCCTCTAGATCACACATCAGTTGATTTTGCCATATGCTTACTAAGGTCTGAACCTGCTGCATTTCATGCACTACTAAGGTTGATGCAGGTCTTTGCTATGAGCATTTGAGTTCGATGCGTGTTTTTGCAAAGAGTATAAGTCAATGCATGTCTTGCACATTGTCGATGCACAGTATGAGTATTTTGCATACAAGGTCAGTGCACGTCCCTACCTTACAGCATGTAGGTCTGTGCATCTTATGTCTTTCCCATAACAAGTCGGTGCATCCGTGTACCACTCACATGCATAGTCGGTGCATTGTCTGTTTTATGCATGTTAAGGTCGGTGCATTATGATGTCAGGGGGAGTTTAATTATTCTGGTTTGGGTGTAACCATTTCCAATTCTCTCTTCATTCTTAGAAATTCTCATCACATGGCATCAATTGCATCAATTGACCTTGTTTGGAACCACTTCATTGTGTCTTTGACACTCTTCTTGATATTCCTTATGAGCTGCTTTGTGCTTCAATGTCTATTCCCTCATTCTGAAAGGATGACAGTCTTGTAATTGGTTCATTATTTTGAGCTGCAATTATTACAAGTCTTCTATTATAAGAATCACATTTGCTCCTTGAATGAACGGATGGCCTAATTTTAATAGACTGTAGAGTTTAAAGACTATTTTCTGATAATAAGGTGGTAGAAAACCTTTTATAGCTCTCAACCTTTCTTTCATAACTATGACAGATAAGATCTTCACAATATCTGAAAATGACAGTCTTAATGAAGTCTAGGCTGAGAAAATCAGAAAGTGTATTGTCTTTAAACAAGTCACATTGAAAATTAAAAAGGGCAGCAACAATAAAATTATCAGGAAAAGACACGAATAAAGTGGCAGAGCAATGACTGAATTGCACTGAGAAAATGAACCCTCCATCAAAGAAGTGGAGAGGATTTCATGTCATGAAGTGTTTCATGTTACCTCTGTTCATATGGTCAAATCTATAGGGCTGGTTTCACTGAGTAACTGGGGGTACTAGCGTCTGATAAACATGTACTCTTAATGTCAAAGGTGTAAATCATCTGTGTAGTTTTTGATCAGAGACAGATATGGTAGTTTATGCTTAGTAACTGGGGGTACTATCGTCTAACCCACGTGTGCCCTTAATGTTAACGGTATAAATGACACTTGTCTGTTCATTGAGTTCAGATTCAAAATCAGAAGTGAAAAAGATTTGTTGTAACCCTTGAAATTCAGATCTCCTAAGTGTCAATTGTTTAACTCCAATACATATTTAGGTCACTCTCCTTTATATTCATTGATTCTGCAATCAGTAGGATACAATCTTGACCTAGTCTATCTTGATTATGTGACTTAGGTTCATTGCTATAAACTGATTCTATAACCCTATTTCCGAAAGTCAGTGAATTCACTCTACCTTGTATAACTATTAAACCTGACATTTATCAAGATTGCACAATGATTGATTCTTATATCTAAAGAATTATCCAATAATTTGCTTATTTTCTGAACCATTGCATAAAGTGTCATTCTGTCTCCTACCTCTTCCTGTAACCCTTCTTATCTTCTTCTGTCTCCCTCACTTCTTGTTTGCTGATGGCAAAGGGGGAGAGAGTATTCAGGCTTCTCTATCCTTCTCTATCCGGGATCATTCTGGATCGAAGAGGGAGAGATTGAGAGGGGAGAGATTTTGATGGCAAAAGGGGGAGAGAAGGGAAGAGAAAGATTTCATGCCATTTTGATTAAGGGGGAGGAGTCACTCATTCAGGGGGAGTTTGGCGAGTATGGCTAATGCTAATATCTGACTGTGCTTAGTGTCTTATAAAAATACATCAATTCTTTTGGATTTGTTTTGGGAGTTACCTGCATTTTTTTGTCTTGCCATCATCAAAAAGGAAGAGAATGTTGGGACTCCTCTAGGATTGATCAGCAGTGTGTGTGCTGCTATTTGTGCTGAATGTGTTTTGATTGATTGGCAATAGGAAAGTTGATTTAGTTGATAGCAGAGTTGACTTTGGCAAGTCCATCTTGATCATGATGATGCTGTGTATTTTGATAGAATTGTTGTATGTCAGATAATCATATTAATAATGTTGGTTGTATCTTTACATTGAAACAAGACATTCCATTAATATGTCTATCAATATGTTCTTGCAATAGCGTTGCTGCAAACCCAATTTATTCTGTAATGAGTCCGTGCATATGTTGCATCGTAAGTAACCAAGGTCTGTGCATGTTGGTGTCTAAGGGTCACACGGTCGGTGCATAAGATGCAGAACTACGTCGAATGGAATACAAGGTCGGTGCAACCATTGTTGCCGCACGCACATAAGTCGGTGTAGGTTCTGTCTTGCACCTTGGAAGGTCCGTGCATGCCTTTCATACATAAGCGTAGGTTGCATAATAAGTCGGTGCAATTCACTGTGTGTTGCACATAAAGTATGTGCAATATTGTTTCGTGCATAATCACATCGGTGCATACCTTCATATTGCTCGAGTAAAGTCTGTGCATAACTTACTGAATGAACTTCTGAGTCAGTGCACGTTTCTTGTATGAGCACAGAAGGTCTGTGCAATCCTTTTCCCTTGCAAGTGCAAGGTCTGTGCATGATAGGTTTATAGCTTGTTGGCTCGGTGCAATCGTTAACTCTTGCACACATAGTGTCTGTGCATGATTCTCTTACTGCCTAATAAGGTCAGTGCACATTATAATTCATGCATATTTGAGTCCGTGCACTTTTGCTCTCATGCTATATTAACTCTGTGCAATTCCTATGATTGTCTAACTGTCTTATGCTGACTGAGTGTCTAATATTTTGACAGGACACTTGTTTGTAAATTTTAAGGAAGTCACGTGATCCAAGACTGAAGGCTGAGCTATGCTTGTAACACGTGGAAAGCCATGAAGCTCAGATGCTGCCACGTGGTATTGGATCTCAGATCTGGACGAAAAGCCTGGGCGGGAAATGTGGTTTCCACACGCCCTCTTGCTACTGCACATATAAATAAGAAACTGTTCACGCAGAAGACAGGAAGGGGAAAAAAATCTGCTATCGAGAGATTGAAGCAAAAGAGGCAGAGAAAAGAAGAGCTAACATGATCCAGTAGAGCTAGTGCCTGCAAGTTTAGAGAGAGAGCTGAGAGAGAGATTGGAGAGAAGAAGCAGTTGGGAGTCACTGTCATCGGTCACTTGGTTCAGAACCAGAGCCGATTTGCTCATTGTCTAGAGCTACATTCTCGTTGTGTTTTTGGTTTTCTATTTTTCCCTCATTTTGTTTTGAAACATTGTTCTTCAAGCTGTGAGTCTGCAGAAAGGTTAAGCTGTAAACCTCAGCGACAGAGGAGGATTCCTCTGGTAGCAAGCTGTGAAGCTTAGCGGGTGTATGGATATAATCCCCGAAACTGTGGATCAACGGTGAGAAGCTGTGAATCAGCAGTAAGCCACACTCGGTTTGAGTGTGGGGTGGATGTAGGCTTGTGCCGAACCACCTAAAATCTCATGAGTTCTATGTGATTGTTGTGTGATCTCTGCTCAGTAGCTTGCATGCGTTGTGCTCGTGTTTTGGTTCCAACAGCGTGTAGTTGATTATATAGAACCTAATCGCTTTCCTTCGATACACATTCTTCCTTAAGTTGAACTCAATTCAGCAGTAGTAATTCTTTCAATTCTGCATATGTTTACTTACTACAGTTAAATTTTAGAGGATAGAAGGTTTTAAAGGGTTGATATATTCAACCCCCCTTTAGATCTTAGAGTCCATCCATTCCCAACACAGATCACTACTGTATCTCACAGCATGCCGCCCTGACATTCAATTCAGCGTATGTCTCTGTGCTCGTTTTCAGTCATGTTCTAAAGAATCTCATCTAATGGTTGTTAAATGCATTTTTCGATACTTAATTGGCACAATAGATTTTAGCTTATGATTTTCCATTGGTAGTTCATTTAATTTGATTGCATACACCGATGCGGAAAATGCCGGATGTATTGTAGACGGCAAAAGTACTAGTGCGTACTGCCAGTTTCTTGGTGGGTGTCTAGTTTCTTGGGCCTCCAACAAGCAACATTCAGTAGCTCTCTCAACGGCCGAGGCTGCATATATAGTCGTCAGAAGTTGTGGAGCCCCAGTACTTTGGATCAAAAATCAATTGCTTGATTTGGATGTTGAAATGAAATGTGTTCCAATCCTGTGTGACAATACTAGTGCAATCAATTTGTCAAAAAAATCATGTTCAACATTCTAGGACAAAACATATTGACATTTGACATCATTTTCTGAGTGATCATGTAGGAAAAGGGGTCTTTGAATTGAATTTCATTGACACACACAATTAACTAGCTGACATTTTAACAAAACCCCTAAACCAAGATCAATTCAAAATGATAAGAAGAGAACTTGGCATGTTCAAGGGTGAGAGCATACATGCATAGGTCTGCACTTAGGGTAAGCGTTGCACTTGTAGAAACTAATATGCATAAAGGGTAGATTAACATGCATATTGTATGTACTTATTTTCAATACCTTGTGTGTATTTACATCCCTACATGTTTGAGTGTTTTTATAAATACAGCCCTCCTTGAAAATCCTTCTAAAGATGAATATTACTTGATTAAATAAATGTGGACCCGCATGACTTTTGGATCTAAGGCACCTTCTGAGGGGGAGTTAGAGAACTTTCCTCAAAACCCCATCTCTTCTCTTTCTCTCTACTTCATAATGTTGGTTCCATTTAGAAGGTCGGCTGATGGTGCTTATATAAAAAAAAAGAAAGAAACAAAATTAAAAAGAAACAAAAATAATGATGAAAAAAATTGAATTTTTAGGGCTAGGTCGACCACTTCGGTCAACCGCCAGCCCCTCCCCGGTCGTCTGAACCTGGCGATCCGGGCCGACTGAACCAACATCCAAAGCCCTTTTAAAGGGGTCTTCCCACTCCCCTTCTTCATTCCAATGCCCCCACTCTCTCTCATACCCTATCTCCTAACCCTAGAACACCAAAACTCCACTTCCCTAACCCAAAAACCTACTTCTTCCTTCACCTGCACAAGATCTGGTCGATTCGTCACGGTTTTGAGACGATATCTCCGCGGCCGTTCGTGCGTTCGTGAAGATCTACCCAAGGTTCCAGATTGTGGAGAAGATCATTCCAAGCCCTAGGAGTGTCCTTTGGTCCATCTTCATCCCCTGGGTTGAGATTGATCCTTCAAGGGTTTCCCGTTGAGTTTTCTAGTCTAGGATGCCGCCTCGACGAACTTCTCGTCGTTCTGCCCAAGGGAAACCTAGCCTGGAGAGACGAGAGGCCCCGACTCATCCACCACAGCGGGCACATGTACCTCGTCGTGCACCTCGTTTGCCTCCACAGCCCATTATCGACTCTCGACTGGTCGACTTCGATGTGGTGAATGATATTTTACCCGATTTATGTGCACTTTTCAAGATTTAAGAGGGTTGGAGTGATTTTGTCACCAGATATAGTAGGCATTATACTAACCTAGTGTAGCAATTTTATGGAAACTTGATTGAGAGAAATGAAGAGCTATACACAATTGTTCAAGGTTGAGATACATATTACACCCGATCCTTTCCAACGAGCCTTAGGAGTCTCACCGAGGGGTGCTGACATGACCTTTGGTCATGGTAAAGTTGAGGCTACTTTTATTGCCATGACAAATTGTGATTATGTGCGTGGTTTCAGTGATTTGATTCAGTTGAATGCCAACTATTTCCCACCACTACAGCGGATTCTAATTCACATGTTTACATCACTTATCTATCTAAAAAGTGGGAGTAGAAATGAAGTGACAGAGGTTCACAGATTTTTATTTTATCATATTATGAATGGAAGCTTAGTAAACATGGGTCGGCTCATGACAAACTTGATAGGGACATGTCGAACCCAATTAAAGAGATCATTGCCTTATGCTTCACAACTGACAGGAGTGTTTGTATATGCTGGGATTCACCTTGGTGATGAAACATTTGTTCAGGTCAGACAGGATAATATCTACAACCACCATAAAATTTTCTCAGATTTTGGATATTACTATGGTCCCAATGGCGAGCTACGCTGAGATATACCAGTTTATGGGGAAGAAGCTGACAGTGAGGAAGAGCAGGAACAAGAGCAGTAGCAGGGTCAAGGGGATGCCCCCCCTCTAGTTCCGGCTGAGGACCAGCCTCCTCCACCTTCACCTCATCACATGGATCCAGAGATGCCTCCACCACCACAGTTCCTTCATGGGGAGTCTTCTGCTCAGGGGGCCGGACAACACTCTTGGGTAGACTTTGAGACTTTTGACAGGTTGTTTATTGGGCTAGAAACTCGGGTAGATGCTTTTGGGGAACAACTCTTTACCTTTGGGGATAACATCACAACCATGGGCACTATGCTGGAATCTCTGACCGATCGTCCAGATTCCTCCTCCACAACGCTAGACACCTTAGCAACTTAGATGCACACTCTCTCCACTAACATGACCACCCTCACACAGAGCCATGAAGATTCCCGTGAGGCTTTTCATACTATGAACCGCACTCTCCTGAATATGCAACGCCATGACTATGATAGGGATCAAACCCTTGCCCATATCCAGTACCGTCTTCAGTTTCAGGACCATTCTATTGCGGATATTCGTCGTCATCTTGGCTATCAGCCTCCTCTAGAAGATCAGCCACCTGCGATAAGCCATGAGGATTATCTTTTGCTTCTTACCTCTAGACTGTTGTCCTTGGGTCATTTGTCTTTTGGGTCTACTGTTCGTCTATCCTATCCCCTCTTTTGATGATGGCAAAGGGGGAGAAGTAGTTAGTGCAGGTCTTATATATTTTATGTATGCATGTTCGTATGTTTGTATGCATGTTCATTTGTGAGGGTCATTGTGTCAGTTCCATTGTGTCACTTCTGCATTTGCTTTGTCGCATGTGTCTAGAGTGTTGCATTCTCTCAAGCACCAATGTACCTTGTAATCAAACAATGAAATGAATGCAATTGGTATTTGATATCAAATGGTTGGCTCATGTCTCTCATTTCCCATCTATCTTGGCAAATAAAATATTGAATGGCTTGCGTATATTGAATGGTTTGTGTTGCCTTGCACAATGAATAATCCTTGGTTTGATGCATTACCCATACACAATTTGGTTATCAAGGCATGCCATTACTCTTTAATCCAATGTTTTGTCATCATCAAAAAGGGGGAGATTGTTGAGTCTCTCCAAATGATTTTGATGATAACAAAACCTTGAACTCAGTTTTCATCTCGTGCCATGTCGAAGTAATCACGAGCAAGCTTTGAATGTGTTCAAGGCCACTTTGTGTAATGCTAAAAGCTTAAATGTAAGAATGGATATGAAGCTCAAATGAACATCTCCAAATGCTTAATCAAAGCCAGATTAAAACCAAAATGCATGAATTGAATGAGGGCATGAAGCTCTTGTTATATGGATATGATTCATGGACTGAACTCTGCTATTTTTATAGGATTTCCAGAGTTTGGTCGACCTGGAAGACTGGTCAGGTCGACCTGATTTACCAGCACCAGAACTCCGCCATTTTACAGAGTTCGGTCGACCGCCAACCCAGGGCCAGTCGATCGGATTTCCCAGCGTTGAAAGGTTCAATTTCTATAAAATTCCGGTCAACCGCCCACCTATGCCTGGTCGACTGCCCCCTTCGAAGCCTCTTTTGTTGACTTTGTTTTCTCCACGAGGCTGAAGCATCTATCAATGTTATTTAATCCCTAAAGTCTCCAAACATCCTTGGAATTGTGGATCTGTGTCTTGGCCTATCCTTGACCATCCTAGTTGTATAAAAACAACTCTTGGGGCAAAGAAACCCTAATCACAAAGTGGAGATCAAGGAAGCTATCAAAGGGAGAAAGAAGGCTGCTACTGTAGCTCCGTGAACAGTACTTCGTGCAAGGAGTTCTTCATCCATCTACAAGCTTTTCAAGTAGAATTTGAGGCCAATCAACCCCAAATCAAGTGGAGATCCAAGCTTCATCCATAATCTTCATCACCTACTCAGGGGGAGCGAAAATCAGAGTTTTTCTTTCGTGTTTCCTCTTCCAATTTCTTGAGCTTCAAGTGTTACTTTTCTTGTAATCTCTAAACATTCGTGTGTGTGTGGATCCTTCCAGATCCATGTGTGTGTGTTTGTTTTCTGTCAGTTTTATGGATGTTTGGGTGTGTTTACACCTTCGTGGGAGTTCTTATCTCCCTACGTGTGTGTGTGTGTGTTCAGATCTTGTAATCCCTTACAAGATAGTGTGTGAATCCTCAGAGTTTGTGAGGGGTGGACGTAGGTTGTCATCGTTGCATACGAACCACCTAAAAATCTCTATCCCTTATGTGGTTTGATCTTTTTCTTCTATCTCCATTCTGTGCAAGCACACACGTAGGTTAAATCATTTGTATCTCTTGTGTTAGATCTAGTAGAACGTATCCTTTTCGCTTTAGATCTCTGGTATATCAAAAGGTGGGTTCGAATCGACAAGGCAAACCTTTTCTGGAAGATAACACTTTGCGTGAGTAGAATCTTCGGATTCACAACTTCGCCACGGTACCAAGGATTGGTTGTGTGTGATAGGTTTTGACAGATCTATTTGTGAATGCATCGAATCTATATTTCTATAAGTTGCATCATCTTATTTCTTTAAATTTGTCAAAGTTGCTTAAAATTTTTAATCACCTAATTCACCCCCCCCCCCTCTTGGGTGTCATTGATCGTGGGACTTCAAAAAGAAGGCCATGGACTAGAATGGCTACCACAACACTATCAGCCGCCTTAGAACTCACGCACACTACCCATACACATTTACCCTTTAGCCATGCATGCATCTTTACAGAACAAGTGGACTAGTTGGGGTCCATGCTCGTCAACACGGTGCCCGAGCCCCCAACCATGTGTGCAAACACTAGACGGACTCCTTAACGTCTAGGCCCTAACGACTGGTTTTCCCCTAGCCCAGACTCAGACTCTAGAGTAGGCGGAGTCCTCAACGCACTAGCTTTGGGAATGTAGGTGGAGTCCTTATATCATTACGTACGTAGGGGCCCATGGCAACCCGCTCAAAACCATCTTACGGGAAAACATAGAAATGCCTCACCCTAGGCGGACTCCTTAATGCGCTACGGTCTCAACAAGGGGCAAGCCTCAGAAAGTGAAATCCCGTTAGAACTACAATATCTCACGAGGAAAACCCTCACCCTAGTCAGACTCCTCAACGTACTAGGGCCTCAGAAGGGTGAGCCTCACATGCACAGTCGACACAGAACAGAGTTGCCAACTCACCCGCTCACTAACACACATGGCCTACTCAACTCACATCGGCTTATCTCACTCACACGGGGAAACCTCTTACTCAAATATACCCACAAATAGAACCCCGAGTCACTGCATATCAGCGACCTCAATTTCAGATGCCGTCGGCTAGGGATGACCCATGACTAAGTATATTTTAACCCCAAAATCATTAATTATCAATCCCAGGGTGAACAGTGTGTCATACGGCCCAAAAGGGCAGCCGACCAACACCCAAGGTTGGTCTATTAACCTGCACTGGTCGGTCGACCGGTGCACTGGTCGGTCAACTGACCAGGCACAACGATTGACTGGTGCAGGCACCCTGCTGCCTGCACCACGATAGTGGGGACCAGTCGACCAATTCGACTGATCGATCGATCGATTCTGGTTGAAAACTGACGGAACCCCACCATGGAGTACCCATCTATGCCCCACTCGACCCCTATCGAGGGGGAATACATTGGAGACCATTCCGCGGGTCTCAAACCACCAAATGCATGAATTTAAGCAAGGAAACACCACTCGATTTGGCAGAAACCGCCACTTGTCCCAAAACATGCATTTTCTTGTGACATAAAGAAAACCCACTCTTCCTCGCCCAAATCGACTTAAAATCGTGAGGGAATCACACAAGGAGGGTAGGAAACCATCCCCCTACCTCTTACGAAGAAACCACAAAGAATGGGTGCCGATCCACACTCAAAACATTACGATTCCTGAGATCGATTCATGAAACCCACGGAGCACCTCGCCGCTCTCCACCGCCCAACTCTTGCTCTCCTCCGCACCAATCGTCACCCATGTCGTACAACTATCTCACCTCCATGCCACCGTCAACCGTCGGGGGTGAAGAAGGAGGAGAGAGTAAGAACGTAGGAGAGAAGGGACAATGGGAGAGAGAGTGAGGGAGTGTAAAGAGAGAGGTTGAAAAGAAAAGGGGGAGGGGGTTTATTTAAAGGGTTTAATTTGGGATTTATTTTGGGATTTGAAAGTTTTAAAAATCAAAAAATTATCAGAAATTAATCATTGTGATCCTCAAAAAATGCGTAACTCATCCATCACGCTATGACACCCAGAAATAATTTATTATTTCTTATTTAGGGATCCGAAGACCTAATATTCATAAATTCCATTTTATTTTTTTAAAATGTGATTCGGGACCTACATAATCGCTCCAAAACCCACGGAGATTCAATCCAAAAATATGGGTCATGGCATTACCAGAGGACTATGACCAAGATATTCGATGAGATGTTGTACAACATTATCAAGTGCTATGTCGACGACCTTGTCGTCAAGACTAAAAAGTGGGAAGATCACCTGCATGACCGCCATCAAGTCTTTGAAAGACTTCAATAGTATGGGCTCAAGATGAATCTCATGAAGTGCACCTTCGGCGTATCCAATGGTAAATTCCCGGGTTTCATGGTCAGATACTAAGGAATTGATGTTGATCCCAACAAGATTAAGGCTATCCAGGAGCTCCCACCACCTAAAAATCTCAAAGAGCTCAAGTCCTTTCAAGGAAGATTGGCATATATCCGGAGGTTCATCTCTAATCTCTCCTATCGATGCATGCCCTTCAAGAAGCTCATTAAGAAGGATGCTCCATTCATATGGGACCAAGACTATCAGAATGCCTTCGAGCCCATCAAGGAATACTTACTTCTCCCTCCAGTCCTGGGGGCCTCGATTAAGGGCAGGCCTATCATACTTTACATCACCGCCATGGACACTTCCTTAGGACCTCTCCTAGTGCAAATCAACGAGGAAGGCAAAGAGCGGCCACTCTATTATCTCAGCAGGAAACTATTCGATCCTGTGCACTATTACTCTCCCATGAAAAAGGTTTGCCTGGCCTTGGTTTTCACCATTAAGAAGTCACGACACTATCTTCTGGCCCACCGGGTCGAGCTCATAGCCAAGTACAACCCGCTTAAGTTTCTACTTAAGCAGCCTGCTCTTTCAAGAAGGCTAGGCAAGTGGGCTCTCCTCTTAATGGAGTATGATATTACCTATGTCCCATGGCCGTCAAGAGACAGGGGATGGCTGAGTTTTTAGCTGCACATCCAGTGCCTGAGGGTTCATCCCTCAACACGGAACTCCTGGATGAGGAAGCTCTAATTGAAGAGCCGCCAATTGCAGACAACATCCAACAAGACACCCTGTGCAATCCAACATCAGACGTTTTCACAATCAACCTCCCTTGTTTGGAATTGTACTTCGACGGTGCCTTCAGGAAGGTCAGGGAACCCAACAGTAGGGGAGGTGCACCGCCGGTGCTGGTGTCGTCTTTCTTACACCCCAGGGTGGGGTTTTGTACAACTCGTGTGCCCTCATGAAGTCCCTGACCAATAATGAAGCGGAATATGAAGATCTGATCATTGACGTCAAATGGCCCTTGACATGGGCATTAAATGCCTCAAGGCCTATGGAGACTCACAGTTGGTAGTTTGGCAAGTCCTCAACATTTATGATGTACGAAAGTAGGAGCTAATTGTTGGGTCTCTTGTTTTGATGATGTCTAAACTATGACTCATTGATGCGTCTAATATGTTATTTGCTTTGATGATGATAACATGTCTGGAGTTCAGGTTATCTTGTAACAGGTCCAAGTCAGATAGACAACACAAGTTTCAGTCGATAGTAGTGAGGTTCAGTCGACCTTTGCACATTCAAGTCGACAGACAAAGGAGAGATCAGTCGACTGAATCTTTTTTTCAGTCGATTGACTTTTTGGTAAGTCGACAAATGTTTTGTTTGTTGTAGCATACTAGCGAGTTGACCTCTGTAGAAAGTCAAAAATGAAGTGCTGAAGAAATTAAGGGATTGAGGCAAGACACAAGGTCATGAATGAGAAGCTCAAGAGGGCATTTCTGTGTGTTAACAGCTCAAGATTAGGCTAAGATGTGTGAAGGAAGATCTGACAAAAGTTAATTAAAATCTGCCGACCTAAGCAAAATTTAGTCGACTGATATGGAAATCAGTCGACAGATATTCTGTCAAATCGACTGAATTTTTTTTCTTGTCGAGAGATTCAGTTGACAGTCTTTGGCAGTCAGTGGGTCGACCCTTGGAGTAGACCCCTTTTGATCTGAGTTCTATTTTACTCGGATATTCAACTGGCAAGCAGCATGGGTCGACACATCTAAGCCAACTAGCCATCAAAAGAATGCAATTTCAGTTGACCTTGTACTGTACATCAACTCTTCGATGAAATGCTTCCAAGAACAAGTCAACTGAATTCATAAGGTCAAGCCATGCTAGCAGTGACTTAATTACGCCAGCAAAATCCAGTAACTATAGTGTAAGCAACAATAGAAGCTACCAGTAGTATGAAAAGCAAGGCTAGCAAGCATCAACAGTAGCATTCAGCAACCAAGGCCACAAGGCTATTCCAAGTAAAGGGTCGACCCCTGGAGTCGACCCCCTTCAGTATGACTTCCAGTTCTACAAAGATAATGCAAGGGTGCTAAGTATTCAACAAGGCCAGCAGCGACTACACAAAGCTATCAACAAGTAGCAACAAAGCCATCAAAGTAGCAACAGAAGCCAGGTAGCAATTTCCAGCACAAGTCAGCAGACCAAGCCAGCGCAAGTCAACTCAAGTCCAAGAGCAAGTCGACTCATGGTGATCCAGTAACGTGAAACCTGCAATGCTTCAAAAGCAAGTCAACATAGGCCTGAACACCAAGTCGACCCACAGCACAAGTCAGTACACCAAGCCAGCGCAAGTCGACTCAAGTCCAAGAGCAAGTCGACTCATGGTGATCCAGTAACGTGAAACCTGGAATGCTTGAAAAGCAATTCGACTTAGGCCTGAACACCAAGTCAACCCATAACACAACAGAATATTGGATATCACAGAATTCAAGATCAAGTCGACTTGGTCTCTTCACCAAGTCGACTCGCTGCATAACAGAGGACTGGATATTGCAGAACTCGAAGAGCAAGTCGACTTGGTCTCTTCACCAAGTCGGCCCACAACATGTCAGAAGATTAAATCTTCCAGAGTTCAAAGGACAAGTCGACCCATCATGGTAGTGAACCTGCAAACTTCAAATGTGGGCCCTCTTGGGCACAGAGTACAAATACTAATCATTGACACAAGCCTCCAAGTCACGTGCCTCGATTCTGGAAACATCCTAGGAGAGGATATTTACTCTTTACATGTGGACCAATAGAAGATTAACTTGTTTATTCACATTATCTAGAAAATTATGTCCAAGCACTGCTATATATATCAGCCCTCTTCCTTGTGGATGGGGCTACTGCTGTGGGCTGCGAAGAGGCTAAGAGAGTTGAAGAGAGAGCATTCGAAGAGGAAGAAAAGAGTGATCAGTCAGCAGTGTTTCGAAGAGATCAGAGAAAGAGATAGAGAGAAGAAGATGAAGAAATAGAGAAAGAGAGAGAGCAGCCATCAAGTTCGAGAGCTACTTCGATATTTATTCCAGAAAGAGAGAGAGTGACAGCACCGAAGGAGTTTTGATTTCCGATATGTTTAGATAAGACTTATGGATCAAATCCAAAGTCTTCGTGCTCTATTCAGAGCTACATTTCTTGTTTTTTGTTTTTGCTTTTCTTTTCTTTGCTTGTTACTTGTTCAATTTAGTTTGTGTCTGGCCGTGCTTGGAAGCACGATGGGTTTTTGTGCATAGAACTCCACTATGCACGTGGTTGCTCTGGGTGACCAGAGTGTGAGGAACTTGTTCTTCAGGTGCTGCTGTTAAGCAGCATTTCTAATTATGCTGGATTGCACAAGCAGGGTTGTGCACAGCTGGTGGTTGTGCACAGTTGCACTCTGACTGGTCAGAGTGTCTGAGGAGTGTACTCCTCGTTTGCTGCTGTGAGTAGCATTTCTAATTGTGCTAGATTGCACAATCAAGGTTGTGTACAGTTGGTTGCTGTACATGGTTGCACTCTGATAGTTCAGAGTGTTGGAGGAAAGTGTTCCTCTGGTTTAAGCTGTGTAATCAATGTTTGTAGCGGAGTTTCTCCGTGGTTCTTGCTTATGCAAGGGAAGCCTCACTCAGTTGAGTGAGGGGTAGACGTAGGTCTGTAGGTTTGCAGATTGAACAACCTTAAAAATCCTGTGTATTGTGGTTACCTGTGTGTGTTTGAATTCCTTTTCTTCTATCTCCCATTCGTAGGATGACTTGTTGATTTCTACATTTGATTCTGAGCTTCTTATTAGTTGCCCTGCACATTGCATATGCAAGGTGCTCATCGCGAGCATCTCTTTTAATAATGTGCACCGATCTCACTCACACTCGTTAGGTGTTTGGTCCAGTATCAGTGTGAGTCTTCTGCATTTAATTTGCTGATCAGATTTGGTTTTTATTCGGCATAGTTTTTTTCTTAAAAGGATCTATTCACCCCCGCTCTAGATCCGACTATGTACTCAACAATTGGTATCAGAGAGGGACTCTACTACAGTCTAGATCCAATGATCTACAGAGTAGATCCTTGTGCGCACATTGCACTTGTTTCATCATGAATTCTTTTGCTGAAAGTTTCTCTATGATTTCTCCACCGATCTTTAACGGTTCTAACTTCAATCTGTGGTTGGGGAGGATGCATAGTTTGGACAACTCATATGACCCAAAGCTATGGAAGCTTATATCCCATGGTCCTTATGAGTTGCCCGAAGACAAGTCTATTTGGACTGCAGATCATAAGTCTGAACATAATAAAAATTGTTTTGTTTTGAATTTATTCAATGTTGTAGTTGATTCTAATGCTTTCCCTTTTGTTTCAGGCTGCAGCACTGCCAAGGACATATTAGATGGCTTGGTCAGCATGCACGAAGAAGTTGAGGCCAGATGTTTGATGGTCGATAGAAGTGATCACAGTAGTGATCAACATGATGAACCATCCTCTCAGGTAAGCTCTGACTCTAATAATATGTCATTTGATGAGTTAATGAGGGCATACATCGAGCTTGCCAGCTTGTACAAAAAATTAAAATCCAAAAACAAAAAATTGAAAAAGAAGTATGATCTTGCTATTCTTGATTGTGGTTGTGATACTTGTTCTGATCTAAAAGTCAAGAATGAATCATGTCTGTTTGATATTGATGTGCATAAAGAACAAATCGCATGTTTAAGATGAGAAAACCAGAATCTCCATGCTAGAATTGCTGAACTCGAGAAAACTAAAAATGAGCTAAGAAATCAGCTGGAATCAGTTTCTGTTGATCATGATCCTTGTAATGAACTGATTCAGGATGATAAGCTTAGTAAAGAAAATGAGAGATTAAAAGAAGAAAACACGAAGTTGTGTGAAAAATTGCTTGCCTCAGAAAAAGGAAAATGCATTACTGTCCATGTTGACTCTAAAAAATTGCATGTGCTAGAACTGGAAATAGATAGTTTTAAAACCTTAAATGCCAAGCTAAATGAGAAAGCAATTGCTTGTGAAGAAGAATTTGCCAATTTAGAATTGCACATTACATCTTTAGAGAGTGAGATCCATGACTTAAATAGTTCACTGTCTAAATTTGTAAATGGCAAAGAAAACTTGGAGATGTTGTTGGGAGTTAAGGTGAACTTCTAGAAAAAGGGGCTGGGCTTCAACTCTGTTAACAAGAAATCCTTTGAAAACAAGTTACTGACATCGTTTGTCAAGGGGTCCAATGTAGCCAGCACCTCTCAGGTCAAACAACCTACCAATCTGAAAGCTCAAAAATAGAAAAATGATTTGAATAATTGTGCGATGCATGCCAGGAAAAATCATGCTAACAACCATGCTTCTAAGAATAAAAAAGAAAAAGTTTCTTGTTTTTATTGTGGCAAGCATGGTCATATTATGCATAATTATTTTATCATGAAAAAGGATAACTTGAGAGCATGCAAAAATAAATTTGCTTTCTATCATAATAATAAATCCACATAGAAAAATCACTCTTATCATTGTTATTACTGTGGTAAAGTAGGACACATTGCTACACATTGCTGGTCTGCCAAGGGAAGAAGAAACTGTCATTTTGAATCTGTCAAATTCCCTGTAAATAAACATGCTTTTAATGAACACAAATTTGTTTCAAAAGGTAGGCCTCGTGTGTGTTATAACTGTGGAAAGCCAAGCCACAAGGTTTCTGAATGCTGGCTGGCCATTGGTAGAAGAAACCCTAGGTTTTAAAATGAGATATTTCATGTCAACAAATAGAAGTTCAATTATGCCATGCATAAAAGAGACATGAAATCTTCTGTTTTCTATCACTACTATGGTAAGCTAGGGCACCAAATGTGTGACTGCTATTTGATGAGGAAGGATGACCTGGTGGCTCAGAAGTGAAGAGCACCAGTTAGAAGTGTAGCTAACTCACAAGGACCCAAGAAGTATTGGGTACCTATGTATGCAAAATGAGAATCTGTTTTACAGGTGTGCCTTCAGAATAAAAGGAATAAAATGCTCATCCATTCAAGGAAGGAAAGGTACACAAATAAAGTGAGTAAGAAGAAATTGGTGTGCTTCTAGGTTAAATGAAAATCTGAAATCAAACATGTAGGTAAAATTCTTCTCACTCTGTCACGTCCCGAGTGCGGAAGCTTACCCGCGGCGCGACAGTTCTTTATATAGAACCAAAGCAAGCTAGATTATGAATGAATTTCTAATTACAATAGAGTGCGCAAAATTTAATTTATTAACGGTGAAATGAGTTTGAACTAATGATTATTACAATAATCAACTGAATTACAACATAGTCATTTATTTAAACTTGGAAATTACAACTGATACATCCTGAAATTTATTTAACACACTAAATTACATAACATAATCACTACACTCATCACTCGGTCTCTTCCCCATCGGTGTCCTGACCGGCCTCCAATTCACCTGAAAGGTTAGAAGAACAACTAGATGAGCGAGTCGCTCAGTAGGGTTTACGTCTCAAATTCTAACAGGCTTTAAATGAATTATAATTTAAATAATGCAATTAACCTATGCATGCTGACAATAGATAATCAAGGAATTATAAAAGACGATAAGAGCTGAATTTAAGTTTCAATAAGCAGTAAGAATATTAAACAAGGGATAACTGGTCATATCAAGAATTTAAGCAATAGTAAGCAATGTAATCCAGATCATGTATAACAAGAATTGGCTATATTTATCAATTCATTCAAGTAATCATTCAAGTCATGTAATGCCCATTCGGGCCACGCAAGTCAAGCAAGTCAAGTAGAACACGTGAGGGGTGGAATGTCTCAATCTAGCATGTATCCCGGTGCAATGCAAGACACCGGCAAGCAAGAGATCTTTCCCAAGGGTTTCGGGTGCTCCTCCCAGGACCAGACCGGGCCCTTTTGCCAGCATTTTTAGTCATAATTTTGACATCCACTTTCATTTTATAGCCAATATAGAGTTTCAAGGCTTGACCAGTAGGAAATTGTAAGGTGGAATTTGACTGGAAATTCAAGGAGTATTTATACGTAGGAAAACACGGGAAAACCGTATACCCGATTGGTACCCTAGGATTTACTAATCCTTTAATTCCTTTATATATATCCATTTGGCTAAATTCTTTAGCTTATTTTGATTGTCATCATTCATATCATCTATATTTATTAACCTTTTTCATCTATTTTTATTAACTTGTAAGATTACTTAATGTACGTATTCATCTTGCATATACCTTAACATTTCTTGACCTTGTGAGACCAATTATATATATAAATTGACAATTTCATTTATATATGCTTATTAATGATACTGAAATTTAAAATGGGTTGACAGAAATTTTAATTATTCATTTAGTGCCCTGGATTGACTTTAAACAGACCAACGGGCATTAAGCAGCCTTTGTGGAATTGGCGCCCTAGACCAGGGCGCCTCTTTCAGGGGCCTCTGTAAGTGGCGCCCTGGTCAGGGGCGCCTCTTACAGGCCTGCAATATATATATATATATATTTTTAAATTAACGCCCTTGGACAGGGCGTTTCTTATAAGGCTCTTAATATATATATAGGCATACGAATTAACGACTGGGGGTTAGGCCCCCATTTAAGTAATTGGCGCCCTGGACCAGGGCGCCTCTTACAGGCTCTCTGTAATTGGCGCCCTAGGCCAGGGCGCCTCTTACAGGCCATAATATTTATATATATATTAAAGTAACGCCTTAGAACAGGACATGTCTTATAGGGTGTAAGAATTGACGACGGGAGGTTAACCTCCCTTTTCTGTAGGTGGCGTCCTGGACAAGGGCGCCTCTTACAGGGGCTCTGTAATTGGCGCCCTAGGCCAGGGCGCCTCTTACAATTAAATTAACGCCCTAGAAGAGGGCGTTTCTTACTAACTCCTAAAATTTTTATTTTGGTTGAAAGAATTGACGACTGCACCTGCAGTCATTTCTCATGCAATTGGCGCCCTTGACTGGGGCGCCTCTTACAGAGTTCTGGTAAGTGGCGCCCTGGTCAGGGGCGCCTCTTACCAGGAGGCATGTAATCCCAGTTCCGTTAAGTTTAACTAAATATTAATAAATGTTTATTACTATTTCATGATGAATTGACGACCTCTAGGAAGGTCGTTTCTTCAGTAATTGGCGCCCTTGACAGGGGCGCCTCTTACTGAGCCCGGGTAATTGGCGCCCTTGTAAAGGGCGCCTCTTACCTGAGGCTAATTTCTAAGGGTTCATAATTTGGGGTTTTTCACTAATTAACATCTATACCTGATTCCGACTGATTTCCAGTTTAATTATAACGGATGGCTCTAGCTAATTAAGAGTTTAATGACACTAATTAACTAACATCTTTACTGAAAGTGTGTAATTTAGCTAACAGAGGGTCTAATTAAACATGTAATCTAGCAAGATCTTCTACTTAAACAATCTGATCCTTTAATATGATACTAATGTCATGTAAGTTAACCATCAAATCTTCAATTTAACTAATAAGCCCTTTAATTAATTAACATGCCCTTCTAATAGTCTCTTAATTAACTAACATGCTCTTCAATTAACTAACAGTTTTTCTTAATTAAACTAACAGGTTCTCTAATTTGACTCACAATATAATGATTACTAGCATGATTACCTATTTAACATATTAATTACTTAAATTAAACTGCATGTATTTGCCCTATACTTAAATAGATAACAGATCATCATAGTGTAAACCCCAAGGGTTATTAATGAAAACGGTAAACACATGGATATGGCATTTAATTCCCTAACTTAACTAGATTTGTTAATTAGCCTATAGGGTTTAGTTAAAAGATGAGACCACCTACCTTAAAGGAAGAAGAAGTGGGTAGCAGAAGGATTCCCCCTCTGCAAGCAACAGCACACCGGGCAGCAGCAGCAGCAAGACCAGCAGCAGCCCTCTGCAAATACTAGAGTCACCGTAGGACTCTAGTAGCTAGGAAGGGGATATAAAACAACCCCATGCTGATTAGTTCGACAGGATAGGGGGGCAAGATCCTAAAAAAATGGATCTGGTGCCCTGCCAACGCATGCCAGAGGGGCTGTCGGTTGGGGGATCAAAAGAATTAACGCCTTAGTAGAAGGCGTGTTTTTGCAAATTAAAGCCTTAGGTTAAGTCACGTTTTATCAAATTAAAGCCTTAGGTTAAGTCACGTTTTAAATAACGCCTTAGTTAAAGCCATCTTTTAAGTGTTCACGTCAAATTAAAGCCTTAGGTTAAGTCACGTTTTAAATAAAGCCTTAGCTTAAGTCATCTTTTAAGTCCTTTATAGAAGTCACGCCTTACTCCAAGTCGCATCTCAAATGGTCATTTGACGACATAATATTTGGGCGTTTCTCATTGAATTAACGCCCTAAGATTGGGCGTTTTTTTTTTTTTACAATAAAGGAAAAATGTTGGTCGTGGGTTTTGAACTCTGGTCACCGGGGTGAAAGGCAAGTTGTGAACCAATATGCTAGATGATTTTCCTTGGTAAGTTAATACTTCTTCTATATGATACCTTAGTACTCTAGGTTTCATTTATAATTTATAATTATGGAAAATATATTATTTATAATTTTTATTATTCCAAAATAACTTATATATATATATTTTATAGCTCCCTTTCTTCCAAAAGTGAGAGAACTATTATTTTTATTTTTATTTATTTATTTATTTTATTTATTTGAAATTAATAATTATAATTCAATAATTTGTGAAAATAATATAACTTGACATGTGATATTTATTAGTTAAATATTATTGGTAAATAAAAGATTTTTTTTGTAGAAAATTATTATTATTATATTATTATTCTAATTAAAATTTACGGGTGTTACACCCTCCCCTACTTAAAAGAATTTGGTCCCCAAATTCAACTGCATGAGGGTGGTTCTATTATGCAGAAGAAAAGCAGAGCGTATAGAATACTTACAATTTAAAATAGCTCTGGATATCTTTTCTTTATAGACTCCTCGGTCTCCCAAGTTGCTTCCTGCTCGGAGCATCGATTCCATTGAATTTTTAACATAGGGATCGTCTTGCTCCTTAGAACTCAGACTTCTCGATCGAGGATACGCATCGGTCTTTGCTCATATGTGAGATCCTTTTGAATCACCAAACTGGCGTGGTCGATGATGTGAGAAGGATCATGCACGTATTTCTTCAGCATAGAAACATGAAATACGTTGTGTATTTCCGAGAGTTGAGGAGGTAGAGCAATACGATAGGCCACCTCGCCCACTCTTTCCAACACCTCAAATGGACCGATGAATCTTGGTGTAAGTTTTCCTTTGACACCAAATCTCCTGATGCCTCGACTGGGAGATACCTTGAGGAATACATGATCACCAATTTGAAATTCCAGGTCTCTCCTTCTGCTGTCAGCATAACACTTTTGCCTGCACTGAGCTACCTTAAGTCTTTCTCTGATAAGAGTAATCTTCTCAGTTGAATCTCTTACCATTTCAGGACCTAGGAGTTGTCTTTCACCGACCTCCTCCCAGCATACTGGAGATCTACAGCTTCTGCCATAGAGTGCCTCAAAAGGTGCCATTTGGATACTGGCTTGGTAGCTATTGTTGTAAGCAAATTCGGCTAATGGTAAGTGATCAGGCCAACTTCCACCGAAATCTATAGTGCATGCTCGCAACATGTCTTCAACAACCTAATTGGTCCTTTCTGTCTGACCATCCGTCTGGGGATGAAAGGCAGTACTGAAGTTAAGCTTCGTTCCCAGAGAGCGTTGTAGACCCTTCCAGAAATGAGAAGTGAAGCGAGGGTCTCGGTCAGATATCATGGACACCGGAATCCCATGTAATCTGGTAACTTCCTTAATATACAAAGCGGCAAGAATATCAATCGACCATCGACTCTTGATAGGCAAGAAATGAGCCGATTTAGTAAGGCGATCGATGATTACCCATATTCCATCATATCCGCTTCTCGACTTGGGCAAACCCATGATGAAATCCATGCCGATATCCTCCCATTTCCACTTGGGAATATCCAGTGGATGCAGTCTCCCTGCTGGCTTCTGGTGTTCGGCTTTCACCTGCTGGCAAGTTAAACAGCGAGACACGAAGTCCGCTATTTCCCTTTTCATGTTGGGCCACCAAAAGGTCCTTTTTACATCTTGGTACATTTTAGTGGTTCCCGGGTGTATCGTGTATCTCGATCGATGGGCTTCTTCTAGAATCTCCTTCTTCAGTTCAGGACTGTCGGGCACCCATGTCCTTTCATGGAATAAGATTCTGCCATCAGGTGCCAGCTTGAAGTCGGTCTTCTCGTCCAATTTTTCTTTGATTTCTACCAACAGTGGGTCTTCTTCTTGTAACCTTTTGATTTCAGTTAGCAAATCCGGGTGTACATGTAAGTGGGATAGAGTAATACACCTGTCATTCTTGCTTATGTTGATGTCAAGTTCAAAAAATATTTCCAGCAATTTCCATTCCTGAACCATACAGTTGGCTACTAGAACTCTCGGCTTTCGACTAAGGGCATCTGCTACGGAATTACCCTTGCCATGATGATATTGTATGGTGAAGTCGAAATCCTTAAGGTACTCGAGCCAACGTCGTTGCTGCATGTTCAGCTCCTGCTGAGAGAATAAGTATTTGAGGCTTTTATGATCGGAGTAGACCGTAAATTGTTCTCCATAGAGATAGTGCCTCCATATCTTCAAAGCCAATACTACCGCGGCTAACTCTAAATCATGCACAGGGTAATTTCCTTCATGCTTCTTCAATTGCCGGGACGAGTATGCAATAACTCTCCCATTCTGCATCAATACACATCTGAGGCCGATACCAGATGCATCGGTATATACCTCGTACTTCTCCCCTTCAATCGGGAGTGACAAGACCGGTGCAGTGGTCAGTAACTCTTTCAAAGTTACGAAGCTTCTTTCACAGTCTTCACTCCACTCATAAGGCACTTCCTTGCGGGTCAATCTGGTGAGAGGAACAGCAATGTTGGAGAAGTCCTTGATGAAACGCCGATAATAACCAGCTAAGCCCAAGAAGCTACGAATCTCCGTCGCATTCGTCGGTCGTCCCCAGTTTTGCATGGCTTCGACCTTTGCAGGATCAATAGAAATTCCGTCTTTAGAGATAACATGTCCTAAGAAGGACACTTCCTCTAGCCAGAACTGGCATTTGCTGAATTTTGCATATAATTTATTGTCCCGCAATACTTGCAATGCCTTCTTAAGATGTTCCTCATGATCTTCTTCAGTCTTCGAGTAGATCAGTATATCATCAATAAAGACCACAATAAATTGGTCCAAATAAGGCCGATAAATGCTGTTCATTAGCTGCATAAAGGCTGCAGGCACATTGGTTAGACCAAAAGGCAGAACAGTAAATTCGTAATGCCCATACCTGCTCCGAAATGCAGTCTTGTAAATATCCTCTTCCTTGATCCTCAGTTGGTGATAACCCGACCGAAGATCTATTTTGGAGAAATATTTTGCTCCTGATAACTAGTCGAACAGCTCATCAATTCTCGGCAGTGGATACTTGTTTTTGATAGTAAGGTTGTTTAACTGCCGATAATCAATGCATAATCTCAATGTGCCATCTTTCTTTTTAACAAAAAGCACGGGCGCTCCCCACGGGGAAGTACTCGGCCTAATAAACCCTTTCTGTAGTAAGTCCATCAATTGCTCCTTTAGCTCCTTCAGTTCTGCAGGAGACATCCTGTAGGGTGCTTTAGAAACAGGGCCGGCCCCCGGAACAATGTCTATTGTGAATGACACTTCCCTCTCTGGGGGTAAACCAGGTAATTCATCTGGAAATACATTAGGGAAATCCCGAATTACTCTGATGTCTTCAATCTTCTCCTTCTGGACTTCTGTGGTAGTTACAAAAGCCAGAAAAGCCATGCATCCTTTCTTTACCAGTTTACTAGCTCGAAGAGCTGAGATAAGCAAGGTTTTATCCCGAGATTTGTTAAAAACTAACTCGGGATAATCTTTGAAAGCTATTTTGCCATGCCGACAATCTACCGTTGCTTGGTAGGTCGATAACCAGCCGGCTCCTAATATGACATCATAACATTCCATGTCAAGGCATATCAGGTCGGCCGGTAAATTATTGTCTTGAACCATGACCTCACAACTCGGGTAGTGATGCATGATATCCGATTTGTTCCCAAGGGGCGTAGATATAATTAAATCTAACCGTTCCGGTTCGTTAGAGAATGAAGCAGTAAATTTCTTGGAAACAATTGAATGAGTTGCCCCAGTATCAAATAAAACTCTAGCAGATTTAGAGCAGATAGTCAAGGTACCTTCCACGATTCCTTCTTCCACAGATTCGGTTCCTTGAAGAGCTTGTAGACGGCCTTGCCTTTTAATTGGACGCTTCTCGTCCTTGTCGGCTTGTTCCTTCATCAACGGACAGTCGGGAATTCGGTGCTCCCGGCTACCACATCGGAGACACGCTCCCAATTTCCTCCAACAATCCTCGATCTTGTGACCAGCTTTTTCACAATATTTACAAATTTCCTTTGTAACTGCAGCACCAGAGGAAGGCTTGTTGTCGATAGCGAGGAATGGTTTGTGATTCTTCTGGAACCTCTTCTCCTTGGAAGACTCGCCTCCATTAAAAGTCCGCTTCTTGTTGAAGAGTGGTTTGCCGTTTCCCGGACTTGTAACATATTCTTTCTTATTCTTGCCCTGAATCTTTTCAAAAAATTCAGTAGCGTCCTCCAGTAATTGGGCACGACGAACGATTTCTGAATAGACTTGGATGTCCATCGGTGTAAGCTGAGTAATATATTGGGGCCGTAGCCCATTAAGGAATCTCCTCGCCTTCATTTTCTCCGTACTCACCAAGTGAGGTGCGTAACGGGAAAGCCTTGAGAATTGGGCCTCATACTCGGCCACCTTCCGGGTCCACTGCTTGAGTGCGGCAAACTCTGCGGCCTTCTTCTCCTGCACCCGATCCGAGAAATATTTATTGTTGAAGTGCTCCACAAATTCTGTCCATGTGACATAACCGTCGGGCAGTGTGGCTTCCACGGACTCCCACCAGCTTCGTGCATCCCGTTCCAACTGAAACGTAGCCAATAAGACCTTTTCTTCATCGGTGCATTGCATCACCCGAAAGATCCTCTCGGTCTCCTTTAGCCAATGCTCGGCATCATCAGGGTCCACTGAACCCGCAAACCTGGGTGGATTCACGTTGCGAAAATCCCGGTGAAGGTCATCGGCTCCACGATGAGCATTGCGAGCACCGCCTTGCGCCACTTGCTGTAGCGCCTCCGTAAGTCCTTGCACAGTGCGCTGCATGTCGCACCATTGTGCTCTTTCAGCGGCCATTTTCCTACAAAAGAATTTTAAGAATTTTAAGATAAATGACATAGGGCTTTAAGGTTAAGGGGATTTTTATTGCATTAATCTTAACCCGTGTTTCTACCCATCTCACCAGGTAGGGTCTAACTAAATTTTTTTTTTTTCCTTAGTCGTTCCCTAGAACATATATACATTTCCTAAAAGTTTTCTATCCTATTAAAATTTTCTAGGGTTTACCTAGATAAGCAATTCTAGTTGGGCGAAATACGTGTTTTACCTAGGAAAATTTTAAATCCTAGGCTCTGATACCAAGAAAGAGCTGTCACGTCCCGAGTGCGGAAGCTTACCCGCGGCGCGACAGTTCTTTATACAGAACCAAAGCAAGCTAGATTATGAATGAATTTCTAATTACAATAGAGTGCGCAAAATTTAATTTATTAACGGCGAAATGAGTTTGAACTAATGATTATTACAATAATCAACTGAATTACAACACAGTCATTTATTTAAACTTGGAAATTACAACTGATACATCCTGAAATTTATTTAACACACTAAATTACATAACATAATCACTACACTCATCACTCGGTCTCTTCCCCATCGGTGTCCTGACCGGCCTCCAATTCACCTGAAAGGTTAGAAGAACAACTAGATGAGCGAGTCACTCAGTAGGGTTTACGTCTCAAATTCTAACAGGCTTTAAATGAATTATAATTTAAATAATGCAATTAACCTATGCATGCTGACAATAGATAATCAAGGAATTATAAAAGACGATAAGAGCTGAATTTAAGTTTCAATAAGCAGTAAGAATATTAAACAAGGGATAACTGGTCATATCAAGAATTTAAGCAATAGTAAGCAATGTAATGCAGATCATGTATAACAAAAATTGGCTATATTTATCAATTCATTCAAGTAATCATTCAAGTCATGTAATGCCCATTCGGGCCACGCAAGTCAAGCAAGTCAAGTAGAACACGTGAGGGGTGGAATGTCTCAATCTAGCATGTATCCCGGTGCAATGCAAGACACCGGCAAGCAAGAGATCTTTCCCAAGGGTTTCGGGTGCTCCTCCCAGGACCAGACCGGGCCCTTTTGCCAGCATTTTTAGTCATAATTTTGACATCCACTTTCATTTTATAGCCAATATAGAGTTTCAAGGCTTGACCAGTAGGAAATTGTAAGGTGGAATTTGACTGGAAATTCAAGGAGAATTTATACATAGGAAAACACGGGAAAACCGTATACCCGATTGGTACCCTAGGATTTACTAATCCTTTAATTCCTTTATATATATCCATTTGGCTAAATTCTTTAGCTTATTTTGATTGTCATCATTCATATCATCTATATTTATTAACCTTTTTCATCTATTTTTATTAACTTGTAAGATTACTTAATGTAAGTATTCATCTTGCATATACCTTAACATTTCTTGACCTTGTGAGACCAATTATATATATAAATTGACAATTTCATTTATATATGCTTATTAATGATACTGAAATTTAAAATGGGTTGACAGAAATTTTAATTATTCATTTAGTGCCCTGGATTGACTTTAAACAGACCAACGGGCATTAAACAGCCTTTGTGGAATTGGCGCCCTAGACCAGGGCGCCTCTTTCAGGGGCCTCTATAAGTGGCGCCCTGGTCAGGGGCGCCTCTTACAGGCCTGTCAATATATATATATATATATATATATATATATATATATATATATATATATATTAAATTAACGCCCTTAGACAGGGCGTTTCTTATAAGGCTCTTAATATATATATAGGCATACGAATTAACGACTGGGGGTTAGGCCCCCATTTAAGTAATTGGCACCCTGGACAAGGGCGCCTCTTACAGGCTCTCTGTAATTGGCGCCCTAGGCCAGGGCGCCTCTTACAGGCCATAATATTTATATATATATTAAAGTAACGCCTTAGAACAGGACATGTCTTATAGGGTGTAAGAATTGACGACGGGAGGTTAACCTCCCTTTTCTGTAGGTGGCGTCCTGGACAAGGGCGCCTCTTACAGGGCTCTGTAATTGGCGCCCTAGGCCAGGGCGCCTCTTACAATTAAATTAACGCCCTAGAAGAGGGCGTTTCTTACTAACTCCTAAAATTTTTATTTTGGTTGAAAGAATTGACGACTGCACCTGCAGTCATTTCTCATGCAATTGGCGCCCTTGACTGGGGCGCCTCTTACGGAGTTCTGGTAAGTGGCGCCCTGGTCAGGGGCTCCTCTTACCAGGAGGCTTGTAATCCCAGTTCCGTTAAGTTTAACTAAATATTAATAAATGCTTATTACTATTTCATGATGAATTGACGACCTCTAGGAAGGTCGTTTCTTCAGTAATTGGCGCCCTTGACAGGGGCGCCTCTTACTGAGCCCGGGTAATTGGCGCCCTTGTAAAGGGCGCCTCTTACCTGAGGCTAATTTCTAAGGGTTCATAATTTGGGGTTTTTCACTAATTAACATCTATACCTGATTCCGACTGATTTCCAATTTAATTATAACGGATGGCTCTAGCTAATTAAGAGTTTAATGACACTAATTAACTAACATCTTTACTGAAAGTGTGTAATTTAGCTAATAGAGGGTCTAATTAAACATGTAATCTAGCAAGATCTTCTACTTAAACAATCTGATCCTTTAATATGATACTAATGTCATGTAAGTTAACCATCAAATCTTCAATTTAACTAATAAGCCCTTTAATTAATTAACATGCCCTTCTAATAGTCTCTTAATTAACTAACATGCTCTTCAATTAACTAACAGTTTTTCTTAATTAAACTAACAGGTTCTCTAATTTGACTCACAACATAATGATTACTAGCATGATTACCTATTTATCATATTAATTACTTAAATTAAACTGCATGTATTTGCCCTATACTTAAATAGATAACAGATCATCATAGCGTAAACCCCAAGGGTTATTAATGAAAACGGTAAACACATGGATATGGCATTTAATTCCCTAACTTAACTACATTTGTTAATTAGCCTATAGGGTTTAGTTAAAAGATGAGACCACCTACCTTAAAGGAAGAAGAAGTGGGTAGCAGAAGGATTCCCCCTCTGCAAGCAACAGCACACTGGGCAGCAGCAGCAGCAAGACCAGCAGCAGCCCTCTGCAAATACTAGAGTCACCGTAGGACTCTAGTAGCTAGGAAGGGGATATAAAACAACCCCATGCTGATTAGTTCGACAGGATAGGGGGGCAAGATCCTAAAAAAACGGATCTGGTGCCCTGCCAACGCATGCCAGAGGGGCTGTCGGTTGGGGGGATCAAAAGAATTAACGCCTTAGTAGAAGGCGTGTTTTTGAAAATTAAAGCCTTAGGTTAAGTCACGTTTTATCAAATTAAAGCCTTAGGTTAAGTCACGTTTTATCAAATTAAAGCCTTAGGTTAAGTCACGTTTTAAATAACGCCTTAGTTAAAGTCATCTTTTAAGTGTTCACGTCAAATTAAAGCCTTAGGTTAAGTCACGTTTTATCAAATTAAAGCCTTAGGTTAAGTCATCTTTTAAGTCCTTTATAGAAGTCACGCCTTACTCCAAGTCGCATCTCAAATGGTCATTTGACGACATAATATTTGGGCGTTTCTCATTGAATTAACGCCCTAAGATTGGGCGTTTTTTTTTTTTTACAATAAAGGAAAAATGTTGGTCGTGGGTTTTGAACTCTGGTCACCGGGGTGAAAGGCAAGTTGTGAACCAATATGCTAGATGATTTTCCTTGATAAGTTAATACTTCTTCTATATGATACCTTAGTACTCTAGGTTTCATTTATAATTTATAATTATGGAAAATATATTATTTATAATTTTTATTATTCCAAAATAACTTATATATATATTTTTTATAGCTCCCTTTCTTCCAAAAGTGAGAGAACTATTATTTTTATTTTTATTTATTTATTTATTTTATTTATTTGAAATTAATAATTATAATTCAATAATTTGTGAAAATAATATAACTTGACATGTGATATTTGTTAGTTAAATATTATTGGTAAATAAAAGATTTTTTTTATAGAAAATTATTATTATTATATTATTATTCTAATTAAAATTTACGGGTGTTACACACTCTCTCCGAATAAAGCCTATGCATTTAGGCTGGTTATGAATTCTAATTTCTGAACTGTTATTTTAAGAGTTGTTTTAGTTTACTCCCTGCGTTGAATGTGTAATACATGTCAGCATGCATGATTAAAGTGGCTACATGTTTAGAGTCTTTTTGCAGAACAATTTGTCTTTATCCATGTGCTACTCACATCGATCTATTCCCATTTTACATAAGTGTCAAAGGTCCATAGATTGAATAAGTAAGGGGGAGTTTGAAAGTTTTTGATTTTCAAATTAGAAAGAACTGCATACATACTTAGAGTTCGCATGTGTTTTGTATAATGAATATTATTCTGTGCTCGCATGCATCGTCATGAACAAATTTGAAAATTTTTATTTTTCATATTAGAATGCGATGCATCCTTGATGGATCAACTTTGCATGACTTCATGGTATATCAAATGGTGACATGAAGAAGGGCATGCCACTCCTGTCTGAAAGCGATCACCATGCGAGAGAATATGCCTCCGCCTGGTACCATGAATCAAAAGTGCATATAGGTCATATGCTGCATGTCATTAGTGTCTAAAAATTCAAAATAGCATTTAAAATTCATGCATGTATTTAGGGGGAATTAATGCTTCTAGTATTGTATGACTTTCCTCAAGTTCATAACTTGTTTTAGATAGTAGGAGTCAGGTTGGTTTATTTGCCTCTTAGTGAAAAATAAGTTTTAAGTTGGTCAACAAACCCATTCAATCTGTCTATAGAATTTGATAACATGATTGTTTGTCTGTCAGCTCTTTCTATCTTAAAAATTCATGCATGCGTGTCGACTCACTGATCAAACTATGTCGACACACTAGTTCATTTGATCGAATTCCATCTTCTGCGAGGTAGTTAGCACAAAACCCTAATCTGCACATTTGCACTGTAGATATTGCATATGTTGTTTATGGTCTCATGCATTTTAGATGCACATCATGCTGAGTTTTCATAATTTGTCTTCATGTCAGTACACTGCATACTTCAATGGCATGCTGAATTTGTTATGGTTTGATGATATTTAATCATGCTTGAAAGAATGGCCAAGAAAGTCTTTGCACTTGGTGAATTGATGTTTCTGTTTTGAGTTGGGTGAGTCGATCTACCCAACTAACCAAGTCGACTCAATGCAGGTCTTTACTATTGTTTTGATATACTATTGCTGAAACCTGCATGAATGCTTGTCACGCACCGACACGGAATATCGGGACTGGCAGTAGAAAATGCTAGTAATGATAACATGCTAAGCTAAGAATTTACATAACGTCATGAACAGAAATAACTCCAAATCTATTACAATAGCCATCAAACCGACTTAAACATAATCAAGCATAACCTCTACTTGACTCCATTACAATAAGTAACACAAGCTCTAAGGCATAGCTAGATGTAAAACAACTATAACAATCTCAACATATCTACTAGCTGATACACTCCAAGTCATCACTCTGGCCCATTCCCATCCATCTGTGAATCTTCACCTGAGCTGCCTGGAAAAGGGGGGGAAACAACTATATGAGCGAATGCTCAGTAGGTAACAATAGGCAAGTGTAAGTAATTAACCAATTAATTATATGTTTATATGAAACGGAAAGCAAAGAAATGACGATCGGATGAAACAACATAAAAAGAAAGTGCTAAAGAACGAAGTGGAATAACAATATGGCAATATGATATAACTACAAGAATTGCAAGTTTATGAACAATATAAATAACATGAAATTGTAGGAGATTGGCCAATAAGCAAGAATATAACCAAGTCAAACACGATTCAAGTAAGAGATTAAGAGATCATTGTCATAGACATCACGCTAGTCATGCACTCGGTGCAATACCTCACGATGTCATTACAAACTCCCATGGGCACAAGTACTTTTCGGGCGCTCTCCCCAGGACCAGACCGGGCCCCTATGATGCATTGACATTTATTTATTGGATCCAAGATCCCAAGTTGTCTAGACTTTAATCAAGTTAAAATGGCCAATTACAATCAAGTAAAAATTTACATCGGAACATCCCAAGGCTAAGTTGAAGAGATACTATCCAGAATTTCTATCCATGAGTTCAAGTTATCAAGAACCATCATGTTCTTGGATTCAAAACCATAAAACACGGAGAAAACTCGTCTCTGGGAGATAGGCGGTCACTACTAGGCCCCGCAAGCACCGGGCGGTAAATTCTGAGCCACTCAAGAATTGGGCTGGAGATCAGCCTCCACGAGGTCAAGGTTGAACGGACGATTAAGGGCCGCTCAGAAGTTGGACGATAATTACTGGGCCGCGCAAGTCCGCTGAACGGGAAATACTGGACTGCGCAAGATATAGACGGGCAAAAATAAGCTGCTCAGGGCCAGAAGGTAAGAACAAGATATACGGGTAACATTGGGCCGCTCAATAGAAGGACAGTCCAATATGGGCCGCCTGTAAGATGGACGGTCCAATGTAGTCCGCGCAACACATGGCCTATCAATAAGTTGGAAATTCACCCAAGTGGGCTCCCGGGCTACCATAGACAGGGTGGAACTGAACCAGAGTCCAGCCCACTGTCTGTTGGTCGGCCTAGGGCTTACTGGGCTGATTAATTTGAAGTTTGGTGGAAGATGGATCAAGGATAAATGACCAAGGTTAATTGGCAATAACCAGAATCGAACGGTCTTTGGTTGGCCGCTCAATGATATAGGCGGTCCACTTATGGCCGCGCAACGATATAGGCGGTCCACTTATGGAGTTGGGCGGTTAGTAGGGTGCCGCTGAGTATGTTGAACGGTTGAAGACTTGCAGCGCTTAGGTTGAGCGGTCAGGGATCTGCCGCGTGCCTCTAGAGATGTAACAGCAGTAAAACAGTTTAACGGTCGAAATCCGACCGCTTATAAGGATATGCGGTCTGTCGCGAGGCCGTCTAAACCAAAACAGGGGGGTCATGGAAACGATCGGAGATCGAAGCCTTGGACGGTCCGTAACTGGCCGCCTAAATGGTTGGGCGGTCTATCGGGAGGCCGCGCAACCTCAACAGGTCGCTGCCCCTTCTGCCTTGCCCGCCTCCGGCGAAGTTGGCTAGGGTTGGGATAAAACATAAAGTATTAAATTTGGGGCTTTTACTACCAAAAGAAAGAGCACGAAAAACTCTACAAGATGCATGAATCCATTTTGTGTTTACAGCCTGAAATTACTACTTAATCGAAAGGGAACAGTTATAACCCTAGATAAGACATGCTTCTACTAAAAATAAATAAATTCTCGCAGAACACTTGATAAAATTTAAGGCTTTCGACATCAATGAAAAGCTAACACAATGATGCTTGCAACCATATATTATTTGTAGGGTTGGGCTTGCCATCACCTACCTGAATCGATGAAGAAGGAAGGAGAAAGAAAACCCAAGGCACTGGTACACGTAGCCCCTAATCGCTGGAGATCTCCCTCGATCCAGCTCCTCTGCAGCCGCCACTGGTTATAAACGATTCTAAGGTTAGAGAGCTTCATTTTTATAGGTCACACGCCTTCTAGAGGGTTGTATGCGCGGAGTATTTGCCCACGCAAGTTGGGTTGGTGCTAACGCCGCCGCAATCGTTGACGCAATCCAATCTCCACCGATTGAATCTCCTAGGGTTAGGGTTTCAGGAGATTAAGAGAGGGGAAATGATCCTCTCATTCTGGCCTTTCATTTGCCACTGGTTTGGGCTCATTTGATGGAGTATTGGGCTCGAATTTTACATTTCAAGGTATGGTTAACTAAGTGTTTAATTTGGGCTTAATCCACAAATTTGGCCTACTTACATATTTTAATTGGGTTGGTCATAGAAGACAAGTTTGTTAAACGTGTTATCCTCTACAAGAATATAATTTTTCATAATTTTTATAAAATGGTCAAAATTTAACGTATTCTATTTATTAAGGAATTTCTAATTAATTTCTTGAAAAAACGGGGTATTACACCCTCCCCCACTTAAGGAATTTGGTCCTCCAAATTCAATGCACTTAATAATAAAAAGAGGGAGTGAGACAGCTCACCTAGAATAAGTCAGGGTACTACCTCCGCATAGTATCTTCTGACTCCCAAGTAGCTTCTTAAGTTCCACGCCGACTCCACTGCACTTTAACCATCGGTATGGAACGATTCCTGAGTTGCTATTGCTTCCGATCCAGAATCTTGATCGGTCTTTCTTCATAAGTCAGATCATCCTTCAATTCGAAGTCCATATGCTGAATAATGTGAGTGGGATCATACACATATTTCCGTAACATAGACACATGGAAAACATTGTGTACTCCAGATAATTGAGGTGGTAGTGCTAAACGGTAAGCAACCTCCCCAACTCTTTCCAGAATCTCGAATGGACCAATGTATCTTGGACTCAATTTTCCCTGAATACCAAACCTTTGAATCCCTCTCATAGGAGAAACCTTTAAAAATACATGCTCACCAACCTGAAATTCTAAAGCTCTCTTCCTGGTGTCGGCATAACTCTTCTGTCTTGATTGTGCTACTTGCAACCGATCTCTGATAATACGGATGTTCTTGGACGATTCGAAAATGAGATCTGGTCCAAGCCATTGCTTCTCACCTACCTCGTCCCAACATAACGGGGATCGACAGCTTCTACCATACAAAGCTTCAAATGGAGCCATCTGAATGCTGGCCTGGTAACTGTTGTTGTAGGCGAATTCAACCAATGCCAAGTGATCACTCCAACTATCTCCAAAGTCAATCATGCAAGCTCTAAGCATATCTTCCACTATCTGGTTGGTCCTTTCAGTCTGTCTGTCTGTTTGTGGATGGAAAGCAGTACTGAAATTCCGACGAGTTCCCAAGGACTCTTGCAATCCTTTCCAAAAATGAGAAGTGAACCTGGGGTCTCTATCAGACACAATGCTAACTGGTATACTATGTATTCTTACCACTTCCATCATATACAAATTAGCCAAGACATCAACTGTCCATTTAGACTGAATAGATAAGAAATGAGCAGATTTGTCAATCTATCGATAATCACCCATATTGCATCAAATTCACTACGAGTCCTAGGTAGACCCATAATGAAATCTATGCCAATGCTCTCCCACTTCCATTGGGGTATATCAAAGGGTTTCAATTTCCCTGCTGGTCTGAAATGCTCAGCCTTGACTTGCTGACAAACGAAGCATCTACTTACGAAGTCCGCAATTTCCCTTTTCATATTCGGCCACCAAAAAGATCTTTTCAAATCCTTAAACATCTTAGTACCTCCAGGATGAATGGTGTATCTGGATCTATGAGCTTCCTTGAGGATCTTACTCTTTATCTCAGCTACATCAGGTACACAAGTTCTTCCCTGAAATAACAATCTTCCATCATCAGCCATCATGAAGCCAGGTCTGTTACTCAAGCTTCCCTTGATCTCTACCAACTCTGGGTCATCATCTTGCAAAGACTTGATTTCCATCAATAATTTGGGCTTAAGTTGAATTTGAGCAATCATAACTCGATCCTTGTCAACATTGAGATCCAAACTAGCTAACTGCTCCAGCAATTTCCATTCTTATAATATGAGGCTTGACAACTTAGCTATAGGCTTGCGGCTTAAGGCATCTGCCACAACATTACCTTTTCCAGGATGATACTCAATGGAGAAATCGAAGTCCTTCAAATACTCCAGCCATCTTCGCTGCCTCATATTGAGTTCCTTCTGAGAAAACAAGTATAACAAACTCTTATGATCTGAAAACACCGTAAATGCCTCTCCATACAAGTAGTGCATCCATATCTTCAAGGCGAACACCACTGCTGGTAGCTCCAAATCATGAACATGATAATTCTTTTCATGCTTTCTCAACTGTCTAGAAGAATAGGCTATCACTTTCCCGTGCTGCATGAGTACACACCCTAAACCAATACCTGAAGCATCAGTGTATGCAACAAAACCTCCTTCTCTAGAAGGTAAAGCCAAAATAGGTGCAGTAGTCAAACATTCCTTCAAGGTCTGAAAGCTTCACTCGCAATCTTCTGACCAATCAAATTTGATCTCCTTGCGGGTTAATCTTGTCAGAGGTATTGCAATTTTAGAGAAATCTTGAATAAACCTTTGGTAGTAACCTGTTTTGCCTAGGAAACTTCCCACTTCAGTCACATTAGTAGGCTTATCCCCATTTTTTACTGTCTCTACCTTCGAAGGATCAACAGAAATACCTTCCTTTGTGATGATATGTCCTGGAAAGGACACCTCTTGTAGCCAGAAATCACACTTACTAAACTTGGCATATAACTGATGATCTCTTAATAGTTGCAATGCCATCCTCAAATGTTCAGCATGCTCCTCCTTACTCTTAGAATAATTCAAGATGTCATCAATGAACACTACGACCCATTGATCAAGATAGGGTCGAAACACATCGTTCATCAGCTGCATGAAAGCTGCAGGTGCATTCGTTAGCCCAAAAGGCATTACTACAAATTCGAAATGCCCATACCTGTTGCGGAAGGTTGTTTTATAGATATCCTCTTCCTTAATTTGTAACTGATGATATCTAAATCGAAGGTCGATCTTAGAAAAATACTGAGCTCCTGCTATCTGATCAAATAACTCATCAATCTTTGGCAATGGATATTTATTCTTGATAGTCAATTGGTTTAATTACTGATAATCAATGCACAACCTCATCGAACCATCCTTCTTCCGGATGAATAATATAGGGGCTCGCCACGGGGAAGTACTTGGACGAATGAACCCTTTCTCAAGCAATTCCATCAACTACTACTTTAGTTCCCTTAGCTCCGCAGGAGACATATGATAAGGAGCTTTAGAAATAGGAGTCACGTCAGGAATTAGATCAACAGAAAAGATAACTTCCCTTTCAGGAGGAAGTCCTGGCAGTTCCTCAGGAAAGACATCTGGAAAATCTCGGACGACAGAAAAGTCCTCAATCTCAATCTTCTGCTCAAGGGTCACATAAACAAAGGCTAAAAAAGTCTTACATCCTCTCCTCATCAGCTTATCAGCTCGAAGAGCCGAAATAAGTGGAACAGACTTATGGTGTCTAATTCCTATAAAAGAAAGTCCAGGGTGTCCAGTGAAAGACACAGAACTAGATTTGCATTGAACATTGGCCTCATACTTAGCCAACCAATCTGCTCCTAGGATTACATCATAATCCTTCATGTCCATACAAACTAAATCAGCTGGCAGGTTTTGTTCAATGATCATGACCTTACTGGAAGGATAGAAATACTTAATTGCTGACCTGGAACCAATAGGGGTTGAAATATCTAATGGATAATTCATCAAAATTGGCTTCACAGCTAAAGACTTCTCAAATCTTCGAGAAATAAAAGAATGAGTGGCACCAGTATCAAAAAGAACAAAAGCTGATTTATCATGTATAATAAGAGTACCTTCGACGAGTTCACCCTCCTCGGCAGGTCCTGCCTCGTCTTCTTGTAGAGCCTGGAGCTTGCCTTGCTGCTTCTTGATTCCTTGTTGTTTCACCGGGGTAGCTTCCTCAGATAAAAGAGGACACTCAGGAATACGGTGGTCCCTACTGCCACAACGTAAATAGGCGCCCAACTTGCGCTAGCACTCCACCATCTTGTGACCTGGACGGTCACAATACTTGCATGCACCCTTGAATGGAACAATAGGGCCAGGCTTCTTGTCTTCATTCTTCGACATCTTGCCCTTCCATGAACCAGATCCGCTAATGGGCCTCTTCCCGACATGACCGGGCTTCATACTCCCTGAACCAGTATGGTGTTGTTCTTTTTTAACACTCTTCCCACGGATTCTCTCCGTCATTTCTAAAGTATCTTCCAATACTTGAGCCTTTCTCACCATCTAGGAATAAGTTTGAATTTTCATCGGTGCCAACTAGTTGATATATTGCAGCTTCAACCCATTAAGAAAGCGCTTAGCCTTCATCTTCTCGGTAGATATCAAGTGAGTAGCATAACGAGATAGTCGAGAGAACTGAGCTTCATATTCAGTTACGGATAGATTTCGTTGCTTCAAAGCAGCAAACTCAGCCGCCTTCTTCTCTTGTACTCTATCAGAAAAATATTTACCATTGAAGAATTCCTCGAACTCTTCCCATGTGACTTGTCTATCACCAAGGGTAGCCTTCACTGCATCCCACCATGTCCTCGCATCACGTTCAAGTTGAAAGGTCGATAAGAGGACACGTTCTTGATCGCTGCATTGCATCACTTCAAAAATCCTCCCTATCTTTTCAAGCCAGTGCTCGGCTTCATCAGGGTCAGTCGAGCCACCAAATCGTGGGAGATTCATCCCACGAAAGTTTCGATAAAGGTCGCCAGTGCCATGGTTTGTAGCTCCTCCTTGGGCCACTTGTTACAAAGCCTGAGTAAGTCCTTGAACCGTACGCTGCAAGTTCCTCCATTCCACGTGTTCTCCTGCCATTGCAAAAGCCTACACGTGGAATAGGTTATGTTAAGTTTAATTAAGAATGGATAATCATGCAATCAGATTATTAACTCATCCCCAGTCTTCTACCCAAATCTCACCAGGTTGGGTCCTTAGACTTATAACAGGGTTATAGGTCCTATGATATCACTTAGGATTCTAGAACTTAGAGAACCTAGGAATATTAGAAAATCTCGGCTCTGATACCACCAAACTGTCACGCCCCGACGCGGAATATTGGGACTGGCAGTAGAAAACGCTAGTAATGATAACATGCTAAGCTAAGAATTTACATAACGTCATGAACAGAAATAACTCCAAATCTATTACAATAGCCATCAAACCGACTTAAACATAATCAAGCATAACCTCTACTTGACTCCATTACAATAAGTAACACAAGCTCTAAGGCATAGCTAGATGTAAAACAACTATAACAATCTCAACATATCTACTAGCTGATACACTCCAAGCCATCACTCTGGCCCATTCCCATCCATCTGTGAATCTTCACTTGAGCTGCCTAGAAAAGGGGGGGAAACAACTATATGAGCGAACGCTCGGTAGGTAACAACATGCAAGTGTAAGTAATTAACCAATTAATTACATGTTTATATGAAACAGAAAGAAAAGAAATGACGATCGGATGAAACAACATAAAAAGAAAGTGCTAAAGAATGAAGTGGAATAACAATATGGCAGGATGATATAACTACAAGAATTGCAAGTTTATGAATAATATAAATAACAAAAAATTGTAGGAGATTGGCCAATAAGCAAGAATATAACCAAGTCGAACACGATTCAAGTAAGAGATTAAGAGATCATTGTCATAGACATCACGCTAGTCATGCACTCGGTGTAATGTCTCACCATGTCATTACAAACTCCCATGGGCACAAGTACTTTTCGGGCGCTCTCCCCAGGACCAGACCGGGCCCCTATGATGTGTTGGCATTGATTTATTGGATCCAACATCCCAAGTTATCTAGACTTTAATCAAGTTAAAATGGCCAATTATAATCAAGTACAAACTTACCTCAGAACATCCCAAGGCTAAGTTGAAGAGATACTGTCCAGAATTTCTGTCCAGGAGTTCAAGTTATCAAGAACCATCATGTTCTTGGATTCAAAACCATAAAACACGGAGAAAACTCATCTCTGGGAGATAGGCGGTCACTACTAGGCCGCGCAAGCATTGGGCGGTCAATTCTGAGCTGCTCAAGAACTGGGCTGGAGATCAGCCTCCACGAGGTCAAGGTTGAACGTACGATTAAGGGCCGCTCAGAAGTTGTATGGTAATTACTGGGCTGCGCAAGTCCGCTGAACGGGCAATACTGGACGGCGCAAGATACAGACGGTTAAAAATAAGCCGCGCAGGGCCATAAGGTAAGAACAAGATATACGGGCAACATTGGGCCTCTCAATGGAAGGACGGTGCAATATGGGCTGCCTGTAACATGGACAGTCCAATATATTCCGCGCAACACAGGGCCTATTAATAAGTTGGAAATTCACCCAAGTGGGCTCCCAGGCTACCATAGACAGGGTGGAACTGAACCAGAGTCCAACCCACTGTCTGTTCGCGGCCTAGGGCTTACTGGGCTGATCAATTCGGGGTTTGGTCGAAGATGGATCAAGGATAAACAACCAAGGTTAATTGGCAATAACCAGAATCGAACGGTCTCTGGTTGGCCGCTCAATGATATAGGCGGTCCACTTATGGCTGCGCAACGATATAGGCGGTCCACTTATGGAGTTGGGCGGTCAGTAGGGTGCCACTGAGTACGTTGAACGGTTGAAGACTGGCCGCGCTGAGGTTCAGCGGTCAGGGATCTGCCGTGTGCCTCTAGAGATGTAACATCCGTAAAATAGTTGAACGGTCAAAATCTAGCCGCTTATCGGGATATGCAGTCTGTCGCGAGGCCGTCTAAACCAAAACAGGGGGTCAGGGAAACGGTAGGAGATCGAAGCCTTGGACGGTCCGTAACTGGCCGCCTGAATGGTTGGGCGGTCTATCGGGAGGCTGCGCAACCTCAACAGGTTGCTGCCCCTTTTGCCTTGCCCGCCTCCGGCGAGGTTGGCAAGGGTTGGGATAAAATATAAAATTCGCATGATATAAAGTATTAAATTTGAGGTTTTTACTACCAAAAGAAAGAGCACGGAAAACTCTACAAGATGCATGAATCAATTTTATGTTTACAGCCTGAAATAACTACTTAATCGAAAGGGAACTGTTATAACCCTAGATGTGACATGCTTCTACTAAAATAAAAAAATTCTCACAGAACACTTGATAAAATTTAGGGCTTTCTACATCAATGAAAAGCTAACACGATGATTCTTCCAACCATATATTATTTGTAGGGTTGGGATTACTATCACCTACCTGAATCAGATGAAGAAGGAAGGAGAAAGAAAACCCAAGGCGCTGGTACACGCAGCCCCTAATCGCTGGAGATCTCCCTCGATCCTGCTCCTTTGCAACCGGCACTGGTTCTAAACAATTTTAGGGTTAGACAGCTTCATTTTTATAGGTCACACGCCTTCTAGAGGGTTCTATGCGCGGAGTATTCGTCCACGCCAGTTGGGTTGATGCGAATGCCGCTGCAATCGTTGACGCGATCCAATCTCCGCCGATTGCATCTCCTAGGGTTAGGGTTTCGGGAGATTAAGAGAGGGGAAATGATCCTCTCATTCTGTCCTTTCATTTTCCACTGGTTTGGGCTCATTTGATGGAGTATTGGGCTCGAATTTCGCGTTTCAAGGTATGGTTAACTAAGTGTTTAATTTGGGCTTAATCCACAAATTCGGCCTATTTACAAATTTTATTTAAGTTGGTCATAGAAGACAAGTTTGTTAAACGTGTTATCCTCTACAAGAATATAATTTTTGAGGATTTTTATAAAATGGTCAAAATTTAACTTATTCTATTTATTAAGGAATTTCTAATTAATTTCTTGAAAAATCAGGGTATTATAATGCTAATGTGATGATTTAAATTCTAAAAATTCAAATGCTCCTGTCATGTTTTCTTAAGCTAAACTGTTTGAAATAATCTACCATGACCCTGAGTTGCATAGTTTAGCATGTTAAAAATTTCATGTGAAAGAGTTGATATGTTAACATGTCTTTTGCCCACTAAACCCCCATTAAGTATGTCTTCATAACAATCCACAAAATTGTGAAAAAGTTTTATGTTGATATCAGACACACATAATTGCATATTTTCAGGGGGAGTTATGTCTGCATATTTAATGTTCATGCAATCAATGCATCTTACATTTTAGTTGCATATCTCAACAGATGTCTTGTATGCTTGCATTTAGACTAATATCTTAGGGGGAGTCTGCATTCTCATTCATCTTTGTCAGTCCCCTGTGCATAGTTTCACTATTTTAGGGGGAGTCATAATATGAATAATTAGCATCATACATCTCCATGTACATCTATGCCCATCTGCTCATGCACCTTAGCTGCATGATAGTTGCATGCCTGCATTGCATAAATTGATTGCATATCTTGCTAATCCTCCTGCACACTGCATTTGATGCATATCTCATTTAGGGGGAGCTCATGTAGAAACATTTGGCTCAATAAAGGCATTAGGTATTAGGTAGGTTTCATCTGTGTCTTGGACTGGTTTGCATGTAAGTCTGTCTGCATACATTTTCGCTTAAGACGATAGACCTCATTTTCAGTCGACTTACTCCTTGATAATCTGCTGTCTACGCTCACTGAAAATTGATAAACTCTCTTGCTCAATTTGTTCAATACTTTATTGATCCATGGAAGCATCTGTAAATTATTGATTTCCAATTTTGCTCCATTGGAATTTTGATTCACTTCTGTCAAACTTCTTTGAACATTGTGCTTGAATTTAGAAGGAGTTTCTTTGTCTATGCATTAAATTCATAAATTAGATAACATCCTGAATAAGAATCTTCTCTTATGAAGCTATGTGAAAACCCAAGAACAAAATGGTGGTTTAGGGTTAATAATCTCAAGCAGTTAAAGATAAAAAGTTTTGAAATTAACCATGTAAAGCCTTAATAGCCCTAAACCAACATTAAAATGTTAGGTCCTACTAGGCTCTCTGAAAACTAAAAGTTTAAAACTATAGAAGCCTCTTTGGTTGAGAAACCATAAGATAAGTATTGTTTTTCAACATTTCAACATATGAAATCTAAAAGGGAATATGCCATGTATTATGGCAGAGCAATGGCTTTGGTAATGAGAAACTACTACCCCTTACCAAAAGAAGTGACGTGGCATGTATGTCATGACGTACCAAGTTAACTCTATTCAGAATAATATGAAATTGATTAGCTATACTGAGCAACCGGGGACTCTGACGTGTAAAAAGTGTGTTTCCTCGTGTAAAAAGGTGTGTGCTAAACCTGAATGCTCATGAAATATGTGCTGAAAAGAAAAAATCTGCAAGATGAAGAAATGGTTGACCCTAAGAATGCTCAGAATTTCAAGAATGTTTAACCTCAATACTAATTATAGTTACACCTAAAGGGGTTAATGGAAATGAATGATTAAGTAAGAGGGAGGTTAAAGAGGGCTGCAAGATTTTATATTAGTTAATTTCTATTAAGCATGTATGTGGAGTATTTCAAAGCTTTCAAATAATGAACTCAGAGTTTATTATCCTTAAACCATTCTGAAAAATAAGGGTAATCACAAGTGGCTGCATAATAGAAGACTCTGAAAATATATAACTCTGCATTTATGAAAATTGTGTGAGATTAAGAACTTCCTATTCTTATCTTTTCTGAAATCTGATTTCATGACCATGTCCTCTGACTTTCTATTGTTGTTCATTTAATGTGCTATATATATTGGTATCATGATCTATCAGTTGATATATAAAGCACATCATCTATTGGTCTCTTAATATCTACAACATTTCTTTCATCAATTGGTATCAAGACTCCTACCCTTTAACATAATTCTTTCTTAAATGACATCAATTGGTATAAAATTCTTGTATCATTCATTTGATGTCAGAACATTCTAAGGACATATCTAGGTATCAGTTGGTATCTAAAACAATTGGTATCAAGTTCACAGTTTGCATGTCTGCATTCATGCCTACACAGTCTTTGCATTCATGTCTATTGTCTCTAAGTGCATATTGCATATTGGCTGCCTGAAACAATCTCTTGAGAAACACAAAAATTGAACTGAACTAATTCCTTGTTTGGTCTTTTAACCTCTTAATTGGTATCAGTCAAAATAATTACCTATCTGTCTGATAATAACAGTTGGTTTCATATTGTCTGCTTGCTGTAGCTATTTGATAAAAATTGAATGATCTCTGTCTGAGCTGCAAATCCTATCTTGAATTAGACTGAAATCTTGTCTGAACCTAAGAAATTTACTTATCATGCTCATCTAAATTAATAATTGGTTTTAGACTTGAAACTGGCAAATCTGAACTTCACATTGAGTTCATCAGTTTCATTTGCCAATCTGAATTAAAATGTGTTCACAAATTATCCTAACTTACCAATGGGCATCATGTTTCAAAATCTAAAAATTGATCTCAAACTGTGACTGTTTTCTGATGGCAAAGGGGGAGATGGTTTCATGAGCCATTATATATCTTTCCTTGATGAATCTTCTATCTAAAGGGAGAGATGTTGTATTACACATAAAAGGGAAGGTGGATGTTATGTTGTCCGCACATAAACATTTTCACCATATTTTTGATGTGATGAGTCTTGCTGCTTGACTTGTTTGCATAACTGACCATCTGGTCTACTAATCTATTTTTGGCTCTAAATAGTTTCTGCATCATGCCTGATTTCCCTCGTCCATGCCATATTATTTTCATATTGTGATAGGGGGATGCTGTTTTGATTGAATATCTGGCTTTCATATTTGATATCATACTATATCATTTTGCTAATGTCAAAGGGGGAGATGTCTTGATGAGGCATTGTGCAAGACATTGTGCTTCAACGGGAGATGAACTCTATGCCATATTATACACAAATGACTCATGGTTGTCATCATCAAAAATGGGGGGATTGTTGGCTCTCTGGTTTTGATGATGTCTAAACTATGACTCATTAATGAGTCTGATATGTTATTTGTTTTGATGATGACAACATGTCTAGAGTTTAGGTTATCTTGTAACAGGTCCAAGTCAGACAGATAACACAAGATTCAATCGACAGTAGTGAGGTTCAGTCGACCTTTGTAGTTTCAACTATACAGATAAATGACAAATCAGTCGACTGAATCTATTTTTAGTCGACTGACTTTTTGGTAAGTCGACAGATGTTTTGTTTGCTGTAGCAGACTAGCCAGTTGAACTCTGAAGAAAGTCAAAATGAAGTGCTGAAGAAATTAAGGGATTGAGGCAAGATATAAGGTCATGAATGAGAAGCTCAAGAGGGCATTTCTGTGTGCTAATAGCTCTGGATTAGGCTAATATGTGTGAAGGAAGATCTAACAAAAGTAAGTAAAATCAATCGACCTAAGCAAAATTCAGTCGACTAATATGGAAATCAGTTGACATATATTCTGTCAAGTCGACTGAATTTTTTTTCTTGTCCACTGATTCAGTTGACAGTCTTTGGCAGTTAGTGGGTCGACCCTTGTAGTAGACCCCTTTTGATCTGAGTTCTGTTTTACTCAGATATTCAACTGGCAAGCAGCATGGGTCGACACATCTAAGCCAACTAGCCATCAAAATAATGCAATTTTAGTGGACCTTGTACTGTACATCAACTGTTCGATGAAATGCTACTAAGAACAAGTCAACTGAATTTATAAGTTCCAAGCCATGATAGTAGCAAGTTAATTAAGCCAGTAAAAGCCAGCAATTGTAGTGTAAGCAACAATAGAAGCAGCCAGCAGTATAAAAAGCAAGGCTGGCAAGCATCAACAGCATCATTCAGCAACCAAGGCCACAAGGCTCTACCAGGTGAAGGGTCGACCCCTGGAGTCGACCCCGTTCAGTATGACTTTTGGTTCTGCAAAGATAATGCAAGGGTGCTAAGTATTCAACAAGGCCAGTAGCAATTGCACAAAGCTAGCAACAAGCAGCAACAAGGCCATCAAAGTAGCAATAGAAGCAAGTTAGCAATTGCCAGACAAAGTCAGCAGACCAAGCCAGTGCAAGTCGACTCAAGTCCAAGAGCAAGTCGACTCATGGTGATCCAGTAACGTAAAACTTGCAATGCTTGAAAAGCAAGTCGACTTAGGCCTGAGCACCAAGTCGACCCACAACATAAGTCAGCACACCAAGCAAGCGCAAGTCAACTGAAGTCCAAGAGCAAGTCAACTCAAGGTGATCCAGTAATGTGAAACCTACAATGCTTGAAAAGCAAGTTGACTTAGGCCTGAACACCAAGTCGACCCACAGCACAGTAGAATATTGGATATAGCAGAATTCAAGATCAAGTCGACTTGGTCTCTTCACCAAGTCGACTCGTAGCATAACACAGGACTGGATATTGTAGAACTCGAAGAGCAAGTCGACTTGGTCTCTTCACCAAGTCGACCCACAACATGTCAGAAGATTAAATCTTCCAGAGTTCAAAGGATAAGTCGACTTGGTATGAAGGCCAAGTCGACCCATCATGGTAGCGAACCTGCGAACTTCAAATGTGGGCCCTCTTGGGCACATAGTACAAGGACTAATCATTGGCACAAGCCTCTAAGTCACATGCCTCGGTTTTGAAAACATCCTAGGAGAGGATATTCACTCTTTACATGCGGACCAATAGAAGATTAACTTGTTTATTCACATTATCCAGAAAATTATGTCCAAGCTCTGCTATATATATCGGCCCTCTTCCTTGCGAAAGGGGCTGCTGTTGTGGGCTACGAAGAGGCTAAGAGAGCTGAAGAGAGAGCATTCGAAGAGGAAGAAAAGAGTGAGTAGTCAGGAGTGTCACATCCCAAGATATGCAGCGGAAGTAGTTCGAGAATGTAAACAGCCGACATGGTAAGCCTCATGCTAGCAATACAATCAGAGCGCTAAACATTCACACACATAAGATTGAACACAAGGTAATATGCTCAAAATTTCACTTTATTGAATAATAATAATTCATGGGTTACATCGACACATGACTCCTTTCACTAGACTCAATAAAAGAGAAAATTACATAATTGACTCATGACTAATCATATGGACTCATGTCTACATCTTCTCTCGATCTTTAATCGCTCTCGGACTCGTCACTTGAGTAGTCAGAATCCCCTCTAGAATTTTCTGAAAAGATTAGAAAAGTAGGGAATGATCACACTTGCCCAGTAGGTATCTTCGTATCAACATGAAGGTAAGTTTAAGTAATTAGCAATTCAACTCTAGAAGGTAAGATAAGTGAAATACAGTGAAACACACGATAAAATCAACATAATGACACAAGTAACAAGGTATAGACTCTATAGAGACATGAGAATTCATGTAAAATGAGAGCATGATCAAGCAAGAATGTAATGTGGCCTTTCATGTAACGAGAATGTACTAGCATGTAACGAGAATGTACTTTCATAACCATAAAGGATGTGCACTAGAATGTCATGTAACAAGAATGTATAATTTCATGATGTGCCTCGTGGTTTTCACTCGTCTATAAAAAAAGTACTCCTGGCGCAATGCAACGCCAGTGTTCATCATACCCCAAGGTTTACAGCATGTTTCAGGCTCTCTGTCGAGGGGGGCTAGAGTCGAGCCCTTGGACACTATCCGTGCCCGCGCATGCATCTTCATGTTATAAATCAAGCTACTTCCACGCGATATATATTAAGTAGGCCAATAATCTAAAGTTCAACAATAGTTTCATTATAACAATATCAAGATAAGAATGCACCAAATATGAATTATATGAGTTCAAGGATGATTTAAGAATAAGGTCATGCCATGGGAGGAATCCGACAGCATAAGGACACATTCATTAACTTTCCATAGTTCATTAATAACTTATTGCATAAGGTTTAGGTTCCAAATAATCAATAGACTATCTAGGAACAAAGTAGAACCAACCCTTGGGTCAAACCTAGGGTTTCACAATAAGATAGAAGAAGGCGGTCTGTTCAGGACCCTTTCTTGAAGTAGCGGTCATGCAAGGACCGCTTTTACGTAGAGTCAATGCCAGAGAGGGAAGGAGTCGATGGAGTGAACGCTGGATCTAGAACGCGGTCATGCCAGAGCCGCTATCATGAAGTAGCGGTCACCTAAGAACCGCAGATTGGTCCAGAGTGCCGAAAACGTCGGTAAGATAGGTGCTTCCTAGTCCATTGGGCTGTTAGGGTACAACCAGCTCGGCGTCCAAGTGGGAATCCCAGGCTCGCGGAGACTTACGGAGGCCTTGAAACATGATCACCTAGTCCGGTGGAAGGAATATCCAACGGATAGGATCACAAGTCCAAGAGATGTTCCTATCATGTGCGAGTGTAACTAATAGCATCATACCGGAATACATGCTATGTACTTAAGAAAGACTAGAGAGAAGGATGTGAATCGTGTAAAACAGCGACCAAACATCAATGAAACAAGTCTCATAAACCATATAAAATTAACTTTAATACAAAAATATATGGTTTTGGCCTGAAGTTAGCATAGGATTAAAATAAGTTTATAAAACATGTAGGATATGGAATCTATCATGGTTGATGTACAATATAACCAAAATCATGAATACAATGTCATAACTAGGAATAGGACATAATTACCTATGCTTAACATATGTATATAAAGGCTAATTTGTGTTCTGTTTAGGGTTAACAGGGTGCAGAAAAGAGAAAGGGGAAAACGGTCAGTATGGAACCGCCTTCACGAAGAAGTGGTCAGTCTGGAACAGCCTATTGATGGTAGCGGTTCCTGAAGAATCGCCTTCTGCCTGTAATAGATAGAAGGTAATTGATGTCTGCAAGGCCTATCCTAGGGCAATAAATGCATGAAAAGCATGAAGAATAGATGGATAACATGTAAGAGCATGTTTAGAACGAAGAGGGTCCATGGAAAGACATGGATCATGCCAAAATTATTATCTTTAAATAAAGGGTGCAGGGCTAATATGGTATGAAAAATCTGATTACGCAGTCATGGGAAAACATGAAATTCACAACGTACAAAGTATGAAATCAAGTAAAATCTGAGGGCTTTTAATCCTAACTTAATGTTTATGATGTTTATGAGATAACCTACCTCTGGGAATGCTCCTAGAGTTCGAATTTCTGACTGGAAGATGGTGATGGTTCCTGTGCATCTTGGGTAGAAACAGTAACATCTCGCCCTCCTATCGCCTTAACCTCTTGACCTAAATTCGTGAGATTTGGAGGGAAGTAAGAAGACATAAAGGGAAACAAATAACTCTAAAGGATGAACTTAAAAATACCTCGATTTGGGTCCCTAAACTCCCGATCTTCACCAGCCAAATGCATCCGTTCCTGCGTAGTCTGTGTAAAAATAATGACTTCTAATCCTCCTAACTCTTTGGATGCTTGACCTCCTAGCACGAAATTTTACAGAGGGTTAGATAATACTAACGGAAATAATAAAGTCTAAAGGACCAACATAAAATACCCATGTCTTACCGTCGAACAACGCAAGCCAAAGCAAGGATTCACGCAGGTCGAACCTGGGCTCTATTTATAGAGTTGGCCTAGGGTTTGAGGGATTATATCGAACTTAGAGTCCTAATTTGGAGTACGATCGATCCCCAAGAGTCCTAGACCAGGTTACCATGTTAGATAGCATCGAACCTATGGGATTGGAATAGGAAAAATCTCATTTTTTTCTCGTTTCTACAATTCATGTTTTCGGAAGGAGAATGCGGTCTCTCTTAGACCGCCTCCATTAAGTAGCGACCTTGCAATAGACCGCGACTAGCCAGGGTGCCAGAATTTGAATTATATTCAAATTCCCTCTTGTAATTATCCCTAATTATCTACTTAAATTTAGGAAAAAATAATCCTATTATGTTTCTAGGTATGGGCTTGGGCCAAATAGTCTTAGAAATTGGTCTTTGGGGCCAATTTAAGTAGGCATTGCCCTTTGGTTAATATAGGGATTTTAAATTAATTTATTAACCCATAATTTCTTTAATTAGCCCATTAAGTCTTTTAAATGTTAAATAATTATATTTAACTTCTAAAAAATCCTAGAAAATTTTGGGGTGTTACCCCCTCCCCCACTTAAAAATAATTTGGTCCCCAAATTCATTGCATGGGTTTTTGTGGAGAGTATACTTACAGTCAAACAGTTCCGAGAATCTCTTACGCATAGCTTCTTCGGTTTCCCATGTCACCTCTTGATCAGTATTCTTATTCCATTAAACTTTTACCATGGGAATGGTTTTGTTCTAAAGTTGATGCACTTCTCGATCAATGATTCTGATTGGCTTTTGGTCGTACGTCATATCCTTTTGAATCACCATATCGTCATTAATTATAACATGGAAAGGGTGATGGACATACCTCTTGAGTATAGAAACATGAAATACGTCATGGACTCCAGCTAATTGAGGGGGCAAAGCAATCCGATATGCGACCTCGCCAACCCTTCAAGAATTTCAAAAGGGTCGATAAACCTCGAAGTGAGCTTGCCTTTAATGCTGAACCTTTGAATACCTCGACCTGGAGAAACCTTGAGAAACACATGGTCTCTCACTTGGAATTCCAGATCTCGCCTTCTATTGTCAGCATATGATTTTTGCCTATCTTGAGCCATATGGAGTGTCACGCCCTGAGCGCGGAAGATACCTGGAGACGCGTGACGAGTTTATATCAATCATGTCAATCAGAGTAGTCGTGTATTCGACACAAAGACAGAGATGCGCAAAATAGCAAGATAACCCAATCCTTTATTATTAATAGGCTATTACAAATCCAATACTCTGGTTAATAAAAAGGAAAAGTACATAGTTGACTCGAGAAAATAGGAAAAAGACTAGATGACACTTGGACAAGCTCTAGCTCTTTCACTCTTGACCTTCCCCATCCGATTGACTTCCATCGTCGTCGGACTTACCTGAAAAGTAAAAAGGGACAAACGGAATGAGCGAACGCTCAGTAGGAAATTATATCTCAAGTACTAGCAAGGGGTTTAAGTAATTACATCTTTCATGAATGCAATAAAACATGCATGCTCGCATAAAACGACAAGATAGAGAGAATGTAATATCAAGGAATTAAGATGGACAAATCATGAACTTTCAATAAGGTAACAAGACATTTGAGATATTCAAGCAAGTACATTTAACAAGTCATGTCAAGAACTTTGGCTATCATGTATCAAGCAAGTAAATTACCCTTTTTCGGGCCACGCATTTCATGTCAAGTCAAGTACGATTCAAGTACAAGATGTGTGTGGAATGTCCAATCAAGCAAGTCAAGTACTTGGTATAATGCCAGATACCTTATCATTTTAACTCCCATGGGCACAAGTACTTTCGGGTGCTCCTCCCAAGACCAGATCGGGCCCTATATGCGCAGGCATTTATCATGTATTTTTGACATCCACTCTTATATATATAGCCAATAAAGAATTTCAATAATCAAACTTGTAGATATGTATGACAACTTTGACCGAATGGAGTCCAAAAATATGACAAAGGACATAGAATGGCGATAATAACGGTATAATCACGATATCGATAAAACTAGGTAGAATATGGTTCCCTTAACTTGGGTACCATGACAGATCAATATGGACATTCTTTATATAGAATTGAGGTCCACATGAACAGTATATCAAAGGTAATATACCCTCATTCTTATCATAAAAAAATGAGGTTTACAAGAATGACATGATATGGCATGATATCATCATTCCATTAAGAATTTCTTATGATATACTCTTTGTATAATCATAAGGGCCGGTATACCATGTTTCTTTAGAGTGACATGGCAAAGATCGTGTAATGGGTTTTTAGGGTACAACCAGCTCAGTCGGCCTTGAGGGAATCTAAGGCTACGAGGAGTCTTACGGAGGTCTCTATGACTAACTCGTTAGTCCAAAGGAACAGAATGTCCAATGGAGAGCTTGTATGTCAATGAGAATTGAGTGTGATCGATAAAACAATCGTGAAACGTGGGACTATACTCACGGAATGGAGAATAGTGCCGATATATATATTATATAACATATGAAACCATCGGTTAACAGAAACAGTGGAAAATCAGTTTTGCAGTAAAGTAACGACTTAAGCAGAGTCGTTTATCAAGTAATTAACGCCTAAGAGAAGGACGTTTATATATTTTTCATTTTTGTAGATTTTCCATATTTCAAAAATTTGCCAAAAACACGCCCTGATCAGGGGCGTTTATTTAAGTTTTGACGACTACACCAGAAGGCGTCCTTTTCTTGTCACTGTTCGACAGAATATCAATAATTTCAGGAATTATCAAGAACGCGCCCTAGGAAGGGGTGTTACTCTTTAATTCTTTATTTTTACAGAATATATTTTTCAGGAATTTAACAGAAACGCGCCCTATGAAGGGGCGTTACTTTTCATTTTACGCCTTAGTATCAGGCGTTAGTCTAGTGGGAGATGAACTTGTCTAGGTCGTGAATTCAAGAAATTTCAGAAATTATCGTGAATAGGAAGAAATAAATTTCAGGATAACAATCATATCATCATGACAGGAAAATTGGCAGGAATTCACAGGTAGAGTCATGCAGTATATTAGTTTTGATATTCCATATAAAATGAATTTTTAAACCGTGAACGATTATTAATTTCAGGTAATTTCATGGAATTAACGCCTGTGTTCAGGGCGTCAAATCTAGAATTGACGACCTGGTCAGGGTTGTCTTGTAAAATAGCGCCCTTGGAAGGGGCGTCTCTTTCAAAATATTGCAGAAAAATGCATTAAAACTATAATAAACCGTATGCATGTCATGCTAATATACATATATCTTAAATTATTTTATTTGGGCTACAGTGACTTGAGAAAACCTACCTTTAATAGTTGATTTTAAGATGGACGGATGAATAACTTGGTGAGAAGCCAACAACTCTGCAGCTTTACTGCAACTCGATAATCAGCAGCAGCAGAGGTATGCAGATGAAGAACCTTGGCTCAGTTGATTGTTTTCTTCTACAGTCAACCTGGAGGCAGAAGAACGAAGAGATCATGCTTCGTATTAACTGGAGAGGAGGTAAAGGAGGAGGAGGGAAGAAGAAAGAAGACTTACCCATTAGTCTTCTTAACCTGCAAGAATAGAAGAAACGAAGAATATTAATTCTTCACATACTCCGTTCATAAGGAAAAGAAACAGAAGAAGAAGAAGAACATATGTTCTTCACGTACCTGTGCAGTTCGATCGTCCAAATAGGTTTAGGGTTCGGCTGTCAAGAGTTTTTATAGGATTTTGGGAAATCCTATTAGGGTTAGTGATTGTGTGGAAGTAATACTTTCATGATAGAGTCATTACCACCTTTTAACTCTTTCTAATACTTATCCATTACCCTGGATAAGCTCTGGGTTCGAACGGTTCACGAACTGAATTAACGACCTTGGTCAGGGCGTCGATTCTTGAATTGACGACCTGGTTCAGGTCGTTTCTTAAGAAGCGCCTTTCATTAGGGCGTTCCTTTTTTTAAAACACGCCCAAGATAGGGGCGTTTCTTGACCTTACCGTTTTTGACGTTAGAATTTGACGCCGTTTGGTGAGGGCGTCACTACTTGAGTCACGCCTTAACTAGAGGCGTTTATAATTTAAATAGCGCCTTGATCCGAGGCGTTATTTTATATTATTTTATTTATCTAATTATTTGATTTATTTTTAAAATCTTTATTGTTATTAATATTTTATCAGGGTTGCTACACCCTCCCCCACTTAAAAGAATTTGGTCCCCAAATTCAATTGCATAATATGTATATACGTGGAGAGTGTAGATCATATACCTCTTAGAATAACTCGGGAAATCATTTCTTCATAGATTCCTCGGTCTCCCATGTCGCTTCGTGTTCAGTATTCTTATTCCATTGCACCTTGAGCATGGGAATAACCTTATTCCTTAGAGCTCGTATTTCTCGATCTAAGATCTTCATAGGCTTCTGTTCATAGGTGAGATCTTTCTGGATCACCAGATCTCCATGTTCAATAATATGAGATGGATCGTGTACATACTTCTTCAACATAGATATGTGAAACACATTATGCACCTCAGACAATTGAGGAGGCAACGCGATGCGATAAGCAACCTCGCCAACTCTTTCGAGTACCTCAAATGGTCCGATGAATCTTGGCGTAAGCTTGCCCTTAACACCAAATCTTCGTATGCCACGTCCAGGTGATATCTTAAGAAATACATGATCTCCGATTTGGAATTCAAGATCTCTCCTTCTTGTGTCAGCATAAGCCTTTTGCCTTGTCTGAGCAACTTGCAATCTTTCTCTGATTACTTGTATCTTCTCAGTTGTATCCCTTACCATGTCTGGACCTAACAGTTGTTTCTCTCCAACTTCGTTCCAGCATAAGGGTGATCGGCAACTCCTTCCATATAAAGCTTCGAAAGGTGCCATTTGGATACTAGCTTGGTAGCTATTATTATATGCAAATTCCACTAGTGGCAAATGTTCATGCCAGCTTCCACCAAAGTCAATGATGCAAGCTCTTAGCATATCCTTAACAACTTGATTAGCTCTCTCGGTCTGACCATCCGTTTGTGGATGAAAAGCAGTACTAAAGTTGAGCCTTGTTCCCAACGAATGTTGTAATCCCTTCCAAAAATGAGAAGTGAAACGGGGATCTCTATCAGACACGATTGAGACAGGAATTCCATGTAACCTGACTATTTCCTTGATGTACAGTGCAGCTAGTTCATCAATCGACCATCGGCTTTTTATTGGCAAGAAATGTGCCGATTTAGTTAATCGGTCAATGATAACCCAGATTCCATCATGTCCTCCTTTTGATTTAGATAAACCCATGATGAAGTCCATACCAATATCCTCCCACTTCCACTTAGGAATATCTAGAGGATGTAGTTTACCAGCAGGCTTTTGGTGTTCCGCCTTGACTTGTTGGCATGTGAGACAGCGTGATACATAGTCCGCTATTTCTCTTTTCATATTAGGCCACCAAAAGTTCCTCTTCACATCTTGGTAGATCCTGGATGAATAGTGTACCTTGATCTATGAGCTTCATCTAAGATCTTCTTCTTTAATTCTAGGCAATCTGGTATACAAGTTCTATCTTTAAACATTAATCTTCCATCAGAAGCTAATTGGAAATCAGATTGTCCTTCTAATCTGCCTTTGATTTCTACCAATATAGGATCATCATCCTGAAGTGCTTGTATCTCAGATAATAAATCTGACTGTATGCTTACATGAGATAATGTGACAAATTTGGCTTCCTTGTCCAAGCTTATATTGAGCTCGGAGAATTATTCTAGCAACCTCCATTCTTGTATCATACAATTGGCTATCATTGCTCTTGGCTTTCGACTAAGGGCATCAGCAACATAATTACCCTTTCCAGGATGATATTGTATATTGAAGTCGAAGTCCTTGAGGTATTCTAGCCAGCGTCTTTATCTCATGTTTAGCTCCTTTTGTGAAAATAGATATTTGATACTTTTGTGATCGGAGTATACAGTAAACTGCACTCCATATAAGTAGTGTCTCCATATCTTTAGGGAAAATACCACCGCGGCCAGTTCTAAGTCATGGACGGGGTAATTCTCCTCATGCTTCTTCAGTTGATGAGAAGAGTATGCTATGACCTTCCCTTGTTGCATTAAGACACACCCGAGGCCAATGCCAGAAGCATCGGTGTAGACCTCGAATTTCTCTCCTTCTATTGGTAGAGCTAACACCGGAGCTGTAGTGAGATGATCCTTGAGAGTTTGGAAACTTCTTTCACATTCCTCACTCCATTCATATCGGATCTCCTTACGAGTTAACCTTGTAAGGGGCACGGCGATCTTGGAGAAGTCTTTGATGAATCGCCGATAATATCCTGCAAGGCCTAAGAAACTTCTGATCTCGCTTGCATTAGTGGGTCTTTCCCAATTTTTCACAGCTTCAACCTTTGACGGGTCTACTGATAATCCATCTTTTGAAATCACATGGCCTAGAAAAGCCACTTCTTCAAGCCAGAACTCGCACTTGCTGAGTTTTGCATATAATTGATTTGTCCTCAAGACTTGCAATGCCATCCTCAAATGCTCTTCATGTTCTTCCTTAGTCTTGGAATATATCAATATATCATCAATGAAGACTACCACGAATTGATCTAGATAGGGCCTGAATATGCTATTCATTAACTGCATAAAGGCAGCAGGGGCATTTGTTAGTCCAAAAGGCATAACAACAAATTCATAGTGGCCATACCTGCTTCTGAACGCAGTCTTATGAATATCTTCATCCTTGATCCTTAACTGATGGTATCCCGATCTAAGATCAATCTTTGAAAAATATTTGGATGCTGAAATCTGATCAAATAACTCATCGATTCTCGGCAGTGGATACTTGTTCTTGATAGTGAGATGATTCAACTGTCGATAGTCGATGCACAATCTCATGGATCCGTCCTTCTTCTTTACAAATAAGACTGGTGCTCCCCACGGGGAAGTACTTAGTCTAATAAACCCTTTTCGAATTAATTCCATCAATTGCTCCTTCAACTCTTTGAGTTCAGCAGGGGACATTCTATATGGTGCCTTTGAAACTGGACCAGCACCAGGGACTAAGTCAATGGTGAAGGCCACTTCTCTTTGAGGGGGTAATCCCGGCAAATCTTTCGGAAATACGTCTGGAAATTCTTGCACTACCTGAATGTCTTCTATCTTAGTGTCCTTTATTTCCTTAACTGCGACAAATGCAAGGAAGGATACACATCCTTTCCTGACGAGCTTGCTAGCTCGGAGAGCCGAAATAAGAGGGGAATTGCTCTGACTCTTGGGGCGAGTAAAGACTAATTCTGGAATATCTTTGAAAGCAATTTGGCTATTGCGGCAATCAACCGTTGCCTGGTATTTGGATAACTAGTCCGCTCCTAGTATAACATCATACTCCTTTAGATCAAGGCATATGAGATCTATAAGTAAATTCCTACCTTGAACCATTACCTCACAGTTTTGATAGTGATGAGTAATATCATTTTCACTTCCAAGAGGAGTAGTTAGAACTATTTTTATCCATTCTGGTTCTAACGGTAACGGGTCGGCGAACTTCTTAGAAATAATGGAATGTGATGCACCCGTATCAAATAAGACATAAGCACTTTTGGAACAAACTGTTAATGTACCTTCTACCAGTCCACCTTCTTCTTGCTCGGTCTCCTTTATTGCATGAAGTCGAGCGTTCTTTGTCACCGGGCGTTTACCATCACCGGCTTGGTCATTCATTAATGGACAGTCGGGAATCCGATGTTCGCGACTCCCACAACGGAGACAAGCTCCTAATTTCCTCCAGCATTCTTCTGTCTTGTGACCAGTCTTGTCACAATGCTTGCATACTGTATTAGAAGGGGTAGTTGTGATAGAGAAGGGCTTGGATTTCTTGAACTTGGAATCTTGAGAGGATGAACCTCCATTATTGGGCCTCTTCTTAAAGTTGGGTTTGAAAGAACCCGAACCTGTGACTTGCTCCTTCTTGTCTTTTCCACGGATCCTATCAGATAGTTCCGTGGCATCTTCAAGTAATTGAGCTCGGCGCACTATTTCAGAATAAACTAGGATGTCCATAGGCGCCAGTTGAGTAATATAGTGGGGCCATAACCCACAGGTCGGCATCGTCCGGATCGGTCGATCCCATGAACTTCGGGGGATTCATACTCTTAAATGCTTGGTGTAAGCTTCCAGCTCGTGGAGCATCACCTTGTGCTACCTGTTGTAGCACTTGAGTCATTCCTTGAAGGGTACGCTGCATGTTGCGCCATTGAGCACGTTCGGCAGCCATTATCCTACAATTACAATAGCTACGTTAGTATTATATCACTGTGATCTTATTAAAAGACTTATTGACTCTTAACCCTTGGTTCTACCCAATCTCACTTGGTTAAAAGGTTTATACTTATCCTTGGACTTGGGTTTTTCCTAGGAATTAAATACCTTAGGCTCTGATACCACAGAAACTGTCACGCCCCGAGTGCGAAAGATAGCCGGAGACGCGTGACGAGTTTATATCAATCATGTCAATCAGAGTGGTCGTGTATTCGACACAAAGACAGAGATGCATAAAATAGCAAGATAACCCAATCCTTTATTATTAATAGGCTATTACAAATCTAATACTCTGGTTAATAAAAAGGAAAAGTACATAGTTGACTCGAGAAAATAGGAAAAAGACTAGATGACACTTGGACAAGCTCTAGCTCTTTCACTCTTGACCTTCCCCATCCGATTGACTTCCATCGTCGTCGGACTTACCTGAAAAGTAAAAAGGGACAAACGGAATGAGCGAACGCTCAGTAGGAAATTATATCTCAAGTACTAGCAAGGGGTTTAAGTAATTACATCTTTCATGAATGCAATAAAGCTATGCATGCTCGCATAAAACGACAAGATAGAGAGAATGTAATATCAAGGAATTAAGATGGACAAATCATGAACTTTCAATAAGGTAACAAGACATTTGAGATATTCAAGCAAGTACATTTAACAAGTCATGTCAAGAACTTTGGCTATCATGTATCAAGCAAGTAAATTACCCTTTTTCGGGCCACGCATTTCATGTCAAGTCAAGTACGATTCAAGTACAAGATGTGTGTGGAATGTCCAATCAAGCAAGTCAAGTACTCGGTATAATGCCAGATACCTTATCATTTTAACTCCCATGGGCACAAGTACTTTCGGGTGCTCCTCCCAGGACCAGATCGGGCCCTATATGCGCAAGTATTTATCATGTATTTTTGACATCCACTCTTATATATATAGCCAATAAAGAATTTCAATAATCAAGCTTGTAGACATGTATGACAACTTTGACAGAATGGAGTCCAAAAATATGACAAAGGACATAGAATGGCGATAATAATGGTATAATCACGATATCGATAAAACTAGGTAGAATATGGTTCCCTTAACTTGGGTACCATGACAGATCAATATGGACATTCTTTATATAGAATTGAGGTCCACATGAACAGTATATCAAAGGTAAGATACCCTCATTCTTATCATAAAAAAATGAGGTTTACAAGAATGACATGATATGGCATGATATCATCATTCCATTAAGAATTTCTTATGATATACTCTTTGTATAATCATAAGGGCCGGTATACCATGTTTCTTTAGAGTGACATGGCAAAGATCGTGTAATGGGTTTTTAGGGTACAACCAGCTCAGTCGGCCTTGAGGGAATCCAAGGCTACGAGGAGTCTTACGGAGGTCTCTATGACTAACTCGCTAGTCCAAAGGAACGGAATGTCCAATGGAGAGCTTGTATGTCAATGAGAATTGAGTGTGATCGATAAAACAATCGTGAAACGTGGGACTATACTCACGGAATGGAGAATAGTGCCGATATATATATTATATAACATATGAAACCATCGGTTAACAGAAACAGTGGAAAATCAGTTTTGCAGTAAAGTAACGACTTAAGCAGAGTCGTTTATCAAGTAATTAACGCCTAAGAGAAGGGCGTTTATATATTTTCCATTTTTGCAGATTTTCCATATTTCAGAAATTTGCCAAAAACGCGCCCTGATCAGGGGCGTTTATTTAAGTTTTGACGACTACACCAGAAGGCATCCTTTTCTTGTCACTATTCGACAGAATATCAATAATTTCAGGAATTATCAAGAACGCGCCCTAGGAAGGGGCGTTACTCTTTAATTCTTTATTTTTACAGAATATATTTTTCAAGAATTTAACAGAAACGCGCCCTATGAAGGGGCGTTACTTTTCATTTTACGCCTTAGTATCAGGCGTTAGTCTAGTGGGAGATGACCTTGTCTAGGTCGTGAATTCAAGAAATTTCAGAAATTATCGTGAACAGGAAGAAATAAATTTCAGGATAACAATCATATCATCATGACAGGAAAATTGACAGGAATTCACAGGTAGAGTCCTGCAGTATATTAGTTTTGATATTCTATATAAAATGAATTTTTAAACCGTGAACGATTACTAATTTCAGGTAATTTCATGGAATTAACGCCTGTGTTCAGGGCATCAAATCTAGAATTGACGACCTGGTCAGGGTCGTGTCTTGTAAAATAGCGCCCTTGGAAGGGGCGTCTCTTTCAAAATATTACAGAAAAATGCATTAAAACTATAATAAACCGTATGCATGTCATGCTAATATACATATATCTTAAATTATTTTATTTGGTCTACAGTGACTTGAGAAAACCTACCTTTAATAGTTGATTTTAAGATGGACGGATGAATAACTTGGTGAGAAGCCAACAACTCTGCAGCTTTACTGCAACTCGATAATCAGCAGCAGCAGAGGTATGCAGATGAAGAACCTTGGCTCAGTTGATTGTTTTCTTCAACAGTCAACCTGGAGGCAGAAGAACGAAGAGATCATGCTTCGTATTAACTGGAGAGGAGGTAAAGGAGGAGGAGGGAAGAAGAAAGAAGACTTACCCGTTAGTCTTCTTAACCTGCAAGAATAGAAGAAACGAAGAATATTAATTCTTCACATACTCCGTTCATAAGGAAAAGAAACAGAAGAAGAAGAAGAACATATGTTCTTCACGTACCTGTGCAGTTCGATCGTCCAAATAGGTTTAGGGTTCGGCTGTCAAGAGTTTTTATAGGATTTTGGGAAATCCTATTAGGGTTAGAGATTGTGTGGAAGTAATACTTCCATGATAGAGTCATTACCACCTTTTAACTCTTTCTAATACTTATCCATTACCCTGGATAAGCTCTGGGTTCGAACGGTTCACGAACTGAATTAACGACCTTGGTCAGGGCGTCGATTCTTGAATTGACGACCTGGTTCAGGTCGTTTCTTAAGAAGCGCCTTTCGTTAGGGCGTTCCTTTTTTTAAAACACTCCCAAGATAGGGGCATTTCTTGGCCTTACCATTTTTGACGTTGGAATTTGACGCCGTTTTGTGAGGGCGTCACTACTTGAGTCACGCCTTAACTAGAGGCGTTTATAATTTAAATAGCGCCTTGATCCGAGGCGTTATTTTATATTGTTTTATTTATCTAATTATTTGATTTATTTTTAAAATCTTTATTGTTATTAATATTTTATCAGGGTTGCTACATGGAGTCTCTATCGAATATGCTTCACCTTATCGGTAGTATCCCTGATGATTTCCGGGCCTAGAAGTTGCCTTTCCCCAACTTCATTCCAGCAGATAGGTGAGCGGCAGCTTCTTCCATACAATGCCTCGAATGGTGCCATTTGAATGCTAGCTTGATAGCTATTGTTGTAGGCAAATTCCACTAGAGGCAAGTGATAATGCCAACTCCCACCAAAATCAATGACACATGCTCTGAGCATTTCCTCTACCACCTGATTTGTTCTCTCAGTTTGTCCATCAGTTTGTGGGTGAAGAGCAGTGCTAAAATTGAGTCGGGTTTCTTAATGAATGTTGTAGACCCTTCCAGAATTGTGATGTAAAATCGAGGGTCTTGATCAGAAATAATAGTGACAGGGACTCCATGTAGCTTGACAATCTCCTTCATGTATAAAACTGCTAATATATCCACAGACCATCGACTTTTGATAGGTAGAAAGTGTGCAGATTTAGTCAATCAGTCTATGATCACCCATATACCATCATGTCCACCTCTTGTTTTAGGCGAACCCATGAAGAAATCCATCCCTATACTCCTCTACTTTCATTCAAAAATTTCTAAGGGATGTAGTTTACCAGCGGGCTTTAGATGTTCCGCCTTAACTTGCTGACAAGTGAGGCAGCGTGATACAAAGTCCGCTATCTCTCTCCTCATGTTGGTCCACCAAAAATTTCTCTTTAAATCTTGGTACATCTTGGTAGCACTAGGGTGAATTGCATACTTTGACTTATGAGCTTCTTCCATGATTAGCTTCTTAGTGTCGGCATGATCCGGCACACAGATCTGATCTTTAAATAATAGCCTTCCATCGGTTGAGATAGAAAATTCCGACTGTTGATCAATATTAACTTTGATCTCCATTAATGTGGGGTCATTATCTTGCAACTTGAGGTCTTCAATTAATGTAGGTTGCGACCGGATATTAGTAATAATACCCCTTTCTTCTTCTACATCAACATCCAGATTCAACTGTGAAAAATCTTCTATAAGATATGTCGTACCTTTCCTGAGACTTGCTAGAGTTGCCAACGGTCTCCTGTTGAGAGCATCAGCTACAATATTTACTTTGCCTGGGTGATAGTGGATGGAAAAGTCGAAGTCTTTGAGATACTCCAACCATCTTCGTTGTCTCATATTCAATTCCTTTTGGGTGAAGAGATATTTCAGACTTTTGTGGTCTGAAAATATAATGAACTTTTCCCCATAAAGGTAATGTCGCCAGATCTTTAAGGTGAATATAACAATAGCTAACTCCAAATCATGAACTGGATAATTTTCTTCATGACGCTTCAATTGCCTAGAGGCATAGCAAATCACCTTGCCATGTTGCATGAGGACACATCCAAGGCCAATGCCAGATGCATCTGTGTAGACTTCAAATCCACCACCTTCAACAGGTAGTGCCAACATAGGAGCAGTAGTGGGATGATCCTTAAGAGTTTAGAAACTCTCCTTGCAGTCCTTCGACCATACAAAAGGATTCTCCTTTCTTATAAGCCTAGTCAAAGGGACAGCGATCTTGGAAAAATCTTTGATGAATCGCCTATAATAGCTAGGCAAACCAATAAAACTCCTGACTTCAGATACAGTCATTGGTCGGCTCCAATTCTTGACAGCTTCTACTTTTGAAGGATCCACAACGATACCTTCTTTAGAATTAATATGGCCAAGGAAAGAGACCTCCTTTAGCCAGAACTCACACTTACTGAGCTTCGCATAGAGTTGGTGTTCTCTTAGTGTTTGCAAAGCTATTCTTAAATGCTCTTCATGTTCTTCCTTAGTCTTGGAGTATATGAGAATATCGTCAATGAAAATGACTACAAATCAGTCGAGATAGCACCTGAAAACATTATTCATTAGTTGCATAAATGCTGCAGGGGCATTGGTTAACTTGAACGGCATCACTACAAACTCGTAGTGCCCATATCGACTCCGAAAAGTAGTTTTATAAATATCTTCATCCTTAATCATGAGTTGATGGTAACCAGACCTGAGGTCTATCTTGGAGAAATATTTCACTCTAGAGATCTGGTCGAACAGCTCATCGATACGCGACATTGGATATTTATTTTTGATTGTGAGTTGATTTAATTATTGGTAATCAATGCATAACCTGAGGGATCCGTCCTTCTTCCTGATGAATAAAATTGGCGCACCCCAAGGGGATGTGCTAGGTCGAATGAAACCCTTGTCCAATAACTCTTGAAGTTGCTTCTTCAATTCTTTGAGTTCCGTGGGAGACATCCTGTGTGGAGCTATTGAAATAGGTGCTGCTCCAGGAATGAGTTCAATAGAAAAGTTTCCTTCCCTTTCGGGTGGTAGACCGGGTAAGTCGGATGGAAAGACATCGGGGAACTCATTGACAATGGAGATTTCCTCGAGGATGATTTTCTTGGACTTGGTGATGATCACAGAAGCAAGGAAAGCTTCACAACCTTGCGAGATAAGTTTGTAGGTGTGAAGAGAAGAAATAATAATGGGATGCTTCCTATACTTTATTCCAAGGAAAGAAAATCTCGGAAGATCTGGTTTGTGGAAAGAGATTCTCCTATTTCGACAATTGATATTGGCATAGTGGTCACATAACCAATCTACACCTAGGATAGCATCATAGCCTTCCATGTCAAGGCATACCAGATTTGAGGGAAGATTATGACCTTCTATAGTTACCTCACTATCTAGATAGTGGGTTGTAAGTTTTGTTCTAGGACCTAAGGGTTTTCTGATAGCAAGGTCCAATGGTAGAGGAACAGGTGAAACTGGCAAAGTTTTTGCAAAAGTAGTAGATATAAAGGAATGAGAAGCACCAGTATCAAATGGTATAAAAGTAGGATGCAAATAAATTTGAATGGTACCTTCCATCAACCCATCATCTTTGGGTGCTTGCTCATCTAGAATGGCATTAAGACATGCCTGCCGCCTACGCCCGCCATTAGAAGTTTGTTCTTTCATAAGGGGGCAATCCGGCATGCGGTGCTCATGGCTTTCACAACGTAAGCAAGCGCCGAGATGCTTCCAACATTCTTTGGCCGAGTGACCGAATTTTTTACAGAACGAGCAAGCCGTCGTGACTTGCTTTTCCTCCTCCTTGATTTTCTTGTTCTTGCCGTTCCCGTTGCCATTACATGACCATTTCTTATTGTCGCGAGACTTGTAGGTGCCCGCGATGCTGAATTTCTCTTCCTTTCGCCCTCACTTGTCAAACCTTCGGCTTGACTCCTTGCTTTTACCCTTGAATTGCTCGACCTTCTCCAAGGTCCTTTCACATAATTGTTCCCGTTGGACTATCTCCGTATAGGTACGGATATTTTGAGGTCCAAGATGAGTAATAAAGACCAGCCTTAGGCCATCCATGAATTGGTTAGCCTTTAATAGATCAGTACTAACCAGATGAGGAGCATAAGGAGCCAGACGGGAGATTTGGAGCTCGTACTCAGCCACAGACATCATTCCTTGCCTTAAGGAGGCAAACTCCGTAGCTTTCCTCTCCTTGACATGTTCGAGGAAATATTTTACTCGGAAGAGTCTGAGAAACTCCTCCCATGTGAGTTGAGCATCTTGAAGATGTGCTGAGGTGGCTTTCCACCAAGTACTCGCATCCTTGTTTAGTTAGAATGTGTCGAGACGGACCTTCTCTTGGTCGGAACATTACATGACTTCAAATATCCGGTTCATCTCAACGATCCAATTCTTAGCTTCGTCTGGATTTGATGATCCAGAGAACTGCTGAGGGTTCATACTCCAGAAATTACGATGTAGATCACCCGTGCCAGCTCGCGCACCAGCTTGAGCCATGGTTTATAGGGCATGGGTAAGACCCGCAATAGTTTGTTGCATCGCCTCCCAATTCGCACGATTCACAGCCATTGTGAGAATAAGGTGCCTGAGAAAATAAACACTTAGTTATTTCCTTGGGACTTAGGAAGATTCACCTAAAGATATGTTTCTAAATAACTATCTCATCCCCGGCTCTACCCGATTCTCACATGGTTCAAAAATTTCTTTCCTAGTTCATAGGTAAGGGTCCTTAAACTTTGGACTTAGCCTATGACATGAGTTTTTTTCCTAGGACTTATGCCTATGCTTTGATACCAACTTAACTGTCACGCCCCGAGATATGCAACGGAAGTAGTTCGGGAACGTGAACAACCGACATGGTAAGCCTCACGCTAGCAAGACAATCAGAGTGCTAAACATTCACACACAAAAGAGTGAACATAAGGTAATATACTCAAAATTTCACTTTATTGAATAATAATAATTTATGGGTTACATCGACACTTGACTCCATTCACTAGACTCAATAAAAGAGAAAATTACATAATTGACTCATGACTAATCATATGGACTCATGTCTACGTCTTCTCTCGATCTTTAATCGCCCTCGGACTCGTCACTTGAGTAGTCCGAATCCCCGCTAGAATTTTCTAAAAAGATTAGAAAAGTAGGGAATGAGCACACTTACCCAGTAGGTATCTTTGTATTAACATGAAGATAAGTTTAAGTAATTAGCAATTTAGCTCTAGAAGGTAAGATAAGTGAAATATGGTGAAACACGCGATAAAATCAACATAATGACACAAGTTACAAGGTATAGAATATAGAGACATGAGAATTCATATAAAATGAGAGCATGATCAAGCAAGAATGTAATGTAACCTTTCATGTAATGAGAATGTACTAGCATGTAACGAGAATATACTTTTCATAACCATAAAGGTTATGCACTAGAAAGTCATGTAACAAGAATGTATAATTTCATGATATACCTCGTGGTTTTCACTCGTCTATAAAAAAAGTACTCCCGGTGCAATGCGACGCCAGTGTTCATCATACCCCAAGGTTTACAACATGTTTTCAGCTATCTTCCGAGCGGGGCTAGAGTCGATCCCCTGGACACTGTCCATGCCCGCGCTTGCATCTTCACGTTATAAATCAAGCTACTTCCACGAGATATAAATAAAGTAGGCCAATAATGTAAAGTTTAACAGTAGTTTCATGATAAAAATATCAAGGTAAGATTGTACTAAATATGAATTATATGAGTTCAAGGATGATTTAAGAACAAGGTCATGCCACGGGAGGAATCTGACACCATAATGGCACATTCATTAACTTTCCACAGTTCATTAATAACTTATTGCATAAGGTTTGGGTTCCAAATAATTAATAAACTATCTAGGAACAAAGTAGAACCAACTCTTGGGTCAAACCTAGGGTTTCACAATAAGATAGAAGAAGGCGGTCTGTTCAGGACCGTTTCTTGAAGTAGCGGTCATACAAGGACCGCTTTTACGTAGAGTCAACGCCAGAGAGGGAAGGAGTCGATGCAGTGAACACTGGATCTAGAACGCGGTCGCGCCAGAACCGCTATCATGAAGTAGCGGTCACCTGAGAACCGCGGCTTGGTCTAGAGTGCTGAAAACGTCGATAAGATAGGTGCTTTCTAGCCTATTGGACTTTTAGGGTACAACTAGCTCGGTGTCCTAGTGGAAATCCCAGCCTCGCGGAGACTTACGGAGGCCTTGAAACGTGATCACCTAGTCCGGTGGAAGGAATATCCAACGGAGAGGATCAGAAGTCCAAAAGATATTCCTATCATGTGCGAGTGTAACTAATAGCATCGTATCAGAATACATGCTATGTACTTAAGAAAGACTAGAGAGAAGGATGTGAATCGTGTAAAACAGCGATAATACATCAATGAAACAAGTCTTATAAACCATATGAAATTAACTTTAATACAAAACTATATGGTTTTGGCCTGAAGTTAGCATATGATTAAAATAAGTTTATAAAACATGTAGGATATGGAATCTATCATTGTTGATGCACAATATAATCAAAATCATGAATACCGGGTCATAACTAGGAATAGGACCTAATTACCTATGCTTAACATATGAATATAAAGGCTAATCTGCATTTTATTTAGGGTTAACAGGGTGCAGAAAATAGAAAGGAGAAAATGGTCAGTATGGAACTGCCTTCATGAAGAAGCGGTCAGTCTGGAACCGCCTATTGATGGTAGAAGTTCCTGAAGAACCGCCTTCTGCCTGTAACAGGCAGAATGTAATTGATGTATGCAAGGCCTATCCTAGGGCAATAAATGCATGAAAAGCATGGAGGATAGATGGATAACATGTAAGAGCATGTTTAGAATAAAGATGGTGCATGGAAAGACATTGATCATGCCAAAATTCTTTTCTTTAATTAAAAGGTGTCGGGCTAACATGGTATGAAAAATATGATTGCGCAGTCATGGGAAAACATGAAATTCACAACGTACAAAGTATGAAATCAAGCAAAATCAGAGGGCTTTTAATCCTAACTTAATTTTTAAGCTGTTCATGAGATAACCTACCTCTGGGAATGCTCCTAGAGTTTGAATTTCTAACTGGAAGATGGTGCTGGTTCTTGCGCATCCATTGTAGAAATGGCAACTTCTCGCCCTTCTATCTCCTTAACCTCTTGACCTAAATTCACGAGATTTAGAGGGAAGTAAGAAGACATAAAGGGGAACAAATAACTGTAAAGGATGAACTTAAAAATACCTCAATTTGGGTCCCTAAACTCCCGATCTTCACCAGCCAAACGTGTCCGTTCCTGCGCAGCTTGCGTAGAAACAACGACTTCTAATCCTCCTAACTCTTTTGATGCTTGACCTCCTAGCCCAAAATTTTACGAAGGGTTAGATAATACTAACGGGAATAACAAAGTCTAAAGGACCCACATAAAATACCCATGCCTTACCGTCGAACAACGCGAGCCAAAGCAAGGGTTCGCGCAGGTCGAACCTGGGCTCTATTTATAGAGTTGGTCTAGGGTTTGAGAGATTAGATCGAACTTAGAGTCCTAATTTGGAGTAGGATCGATCTCCAAGAGTCTTAGACTAGGTTACCATGCCAGATAAAATCGAACCTAAGGGATTGGAATAGAAAAAATATCATTTTTTCACATTTCTACAATGCATGTTTTCGGAAGGAGAAAGCAATCTCTCTTGGACCGCCTCCAATAAGTAGCAGTCTTTCGATAGACCGCTACTAGCTAGGGTGCCAAAAGTTGAATTATATTCAAATTCCCTCTTGTAATTATCTCTAATTATCCACTTAAATTTCAGAAAAATAATCCTATTACGTTTCTAGGTGTGGGCTTGGGTCAAATAGTATTAGAAATTGGTCTTTGGGCCCAATTTAAGTGGGCTTGGCCCTTTAGTTAATATAGGGCTTTTAAATTAATTTTTTAACCCATAATTCATTTAATTAGCCCATTAAGTCTTTTAAATGCTAAATAATTGCATTTAACTTCTAAAAAATCCTAGAAAATTTTGTGGTGTTACAGGGAGTGTTTCGAAGAAAGATCAGAGAAAGAGATGGAGAGAAGAAGAAGAAATGGAGAAAGAGAGAGTGCATCCACCGAGTTTGAGAGCTACTTCCAGATCTATTCCAAAGAGAGAGAGAGTGACAGTAGCCAAGGAATTTTTATTTCCAATCTGTTTAGATAAGACTTGTGGATCAAATCCAAAGTCTTCGTCCTCTATTCAGAGCTACATTTCTAGTGTTTTGTTTCTTATTTTTCTTTTCTTTGCTTGTTACTTGTTCAATTTAGTTTGTGCCTGGACGTGCTTGGAAGCACGATGGGTATTTGAGCACAGAACTCCACTGTGCATGTGGTTGCTCTGGGTGACTAGAGCGTGGGGAACTTGTTCCTCAGATGCTACTGTAAAGCAGCATTTCTGATTATGCAGGATTGCACAATCAGGGTTGTGCACAGTTGGTAGATGCGCACTGTTGCACTCTGACTGGTCAGAGTGTGTGTCACGCCCCGATGCGGAATCTCGGGACGTACGGTTAGGGGCAAGCGAACAATAATTCCGAACCATTGCAAACCATTGCACAAAAGGTTGGAAAGGATAATAATCAGAGTTTTATTGATAATAAAGTTGAGTACACTGGGTAGAACAACTACATCCAAATAATAAGTAAAATACTAGAACAATCTCTCACTAATACTAAGGGTACAAACTGACTCAATAAACTAAAACTATCTCTCGATATCACTCCAGTCCATTCCCGACAAGTTCATCACCTGGAAAGAGGGGAAAAGTAGGAGTGAGCTAAACGCGCTCAGTAGATAACCACAAACAGGTTTACGTAATTAACCATTGATTTCCAATTTATATGAAATGCAGTAAATAAAGAATGACGATACGATAAAAGAAACAATGTAAAAGATATCTTGCAAGGTCAAGAAATATAACAATTTACCAAGTAATGAACAAGTAAAGCAACAGTAGATAATTTGGCCAGCAAGTATGTTACACATGTAACCAAGTAAATACGCACGAGTCAAGTAACAAGAGTTTGTCATAGACGTAACATGTCAAGTCAAGTATTCGGGTGCAATGCCTCACCCTGTCATAAACATCCCAATGGGTTCAATATCTTTTCGGGCGCTCTCCCCAGGACCAGACCGGGCCCTTATGATGCGTTGGCATTTCATTTCAATTGGATCACCGATCCCCCGTCTAGACATAGTCAATTATGGCCAATATAATCAGATGAATTTCTGTCGGGTACAAGATGTAAAGGACGACACTTGCCTCCTTTGATTCAAGAGTATAACCACGATGAAAAACTCAAAACAAGGTAGTCGTACGGCAAACACCGGGCCGTACTCACATGAGTAACGAGTCACGGGGCCAAGAATGAACGGTTGACAGTAAGCCGTTCGAGAGAGAGAAGTAAGTTCCGAAGAACGAATATACGAACCATTCGGGTCATATTTTAAGAAATACGGTTCAAGAGAATCCGTATTAAGCATAACGATAATGTCTAATTATAAGATAATTTATGCAAAATAGTTACCGGGTTGCCAATAACAATTAAACCAACCAATTTCAGTTTAATGTCCATTGATCAATTCCGGGCTCAAATATGACTGAAGATTATCCAAGGGTAATCGGTCAATTAATCAAGTTAAAATAATAGTCATGATGTAACCGTAATTTACCACGGTAAAAATGTTCTACGGTAAAAATGTAAAGTTTACCGGATGGAGTGTCCGGCTGATTGGTCAAAGACTTGCCATAAGTCGGCCAGTAATTTTTTGGTTTACAGTAATTTACAGAAATTACCTATGGTAAAGTTTAGCTATTTACCATACTTATTCAATTTATCCAAAGTTACAAGTGAATTTCAATGATTTTCACTTTAAACAATTTATCAAAATAGATATTACAAATAACAGAAATTTACTCATGTCATTATCTGTTATTTATGTGGATTGTCAATTTTTACTAATTAACATTGTTAAATGGGTCAAATAGCAAAAAAATCAGTTTTCTGGAAGTTAAACGGATGACAGTGGGCCGTTAAACCTACTGGCTGTAAAACGGTTATCATTGGGCCGTTTTATACAAGGCGGGCGGTTCTAATTGGGCCGTTTGTATAAGTCGGGCGGGCAGTTCTGAGCCATCTAAGAGATAAAGCGGTCCGGTTGGAACCGTTAATCCCTGTAACACGGGAACAGCGAAACAGAAGCATAAATCCGGCGTTTAAGGCTTCAATTCATGCATTTGAGTACGTAAATAAATGGAAAAGCATGGTTTCTACAAGCTAACATGATGCCCTTTCATTCCATTTATCAAATTCAAGGTTTGTGCCATGGTTACCAACCTTAACCGATGAAATAAGGAAAGATGAATGGGGAAGAAGATGAACAGTAGACTTGCAGAGCTTCTTCACAGCAGCAAGAACCCTTTTGTGTTTAAGAGATGTTTAAGGGGGCTTCCTCTACTTATAGGTTTGGAAGAGGAGTGTTTAATCTTCACACACGGTTTGGTCAGAGCCGCAAAATCCTTTACATTGTTGACAACGTGTTTCTGCCAACCAAAATACGGTTTCACGTGTTTCTCAAGGTAAGGTTAGCCTAATCTAAGCCTAATCCAAAAGATTAAGGAATAGTTAACTAAAACCTCAATTTAATATTACTAAATGATTTTTAATGAATTGGACCCAAAAGACAAAATTACTAATCAAGACATGCTCTTTCATAATATGATTTTTATGGAATTTTATCACGAGGTTTATTGTTAATCTCCCAATCTTAAGATTAAAATAATAATTTAACCTAATGTTCAACGGTTTAGTCGATAGAGAGAGTTTCTGATTTTTACCGATGAAACTTCAGAAGACAAAGTTGCTAAGAAAAATACCCTCTATCAGATGTGATTTTTACAGATTTTTCTAAGGTAGTTGTATTTTCGTATGAATAGTGTTTTTCGCGTTTTTAAGTCAGGCTTAAATCACTGATTAAGCCATGTAAATGATTTTATTAGGGTCAAGTACAGAAGACCAAAGTGTTTACCATGGTCTTTACTAATTAACTACCATTTTTTGGAATTTTTATATGATAGTCAAAATTTTTACTATTTACTATTTACCACAGTCACTATTCAACATTTACTATTTACGAAATTTAATATTTGTACAGAAACTCGGGGTCTTACACCCTCCCCCACTTAAAGAATTTGGTCCTCCAAATTCACTGGACCAAAATATAGTAAGGAAAAAATAGCTTACCTAGAATAGATCGGGATAACGCTTCCGTATGGCGTCCTCGGATTCCCATGTAGCTTCCTCTATTCCACGCCGACTCCATTGGATTTTAACCATCGGTATGGAACGATTTCGAAGTTGTTGCTCTTTCCGATCCAGAACCTTCACTGGTCTTTCTTCATAAGATAGATCCTTCTTAAATTCAAAGTCCACATGTTGAATGATGTGACTAGGGTCGTACACGTATTTCCGAAGCATAGATACATGGAATACGTTATGTACACCAGATAATTGAGGAGGTAAGGCCAATCTATAGGCGACTTCACCCACTCGATCAAGGATCTCAAATGGACCAATATACCTTGGGCTTAACTTGCCATGAATACCGAATCGACGAATACCTCTTGAAGGAGAGACTTTTAAGAACACATGCTCGCCAATTTGAAATTCCAAATCTCTTCTTCTATTATCAGCATAGCTCTTTTGCCTCGATTGAGCCACAAGTAACCGGTCTCGGATAATACGAATATTTTGTGATGACTCCGAGATAAGATCCGGTCCAAGCCATTGCTTCTCGCCAACCTCATCCCAACATAATGGAGAACGACAGCTCCTTCCATACAAAGCCTCGAAAGGTGTCATCTGTATGCTGGATTGATAACTATTGTTGTAGGCGAATTCTATCAATGCTAAATGATCGCTCCAACTTCCACCGAAGTCGATCATACAAGCTCTCAACATATCTTCCACTATTTGATTAGTTCTCTCGGTCTGTCCATCTGTTTGCGGATGAAATGCAGTGCTAAAATTCAGACGGGTACCAAGAGATTCTTGCAATCCTTTCCAAAAATGAGAAGTAAATCTCGGATCTCTATCGGATATAATGTTGACTGGGATACCATGAAGCCTAACCACTTCCTTTAAATATAATGCTGCCAGCACATCAACTGTCCACTTGGACTTAATAGATAAGAAATGTGCGGATTTAGTCAGTCGATCCACAATTACCCATATAGCATCATAACCACCTCGAGTCTTAGGAAGACCCAGAATGAAATCCATACCAATAGTACTCTCCCACTTCCATTGGGGTATATCAAGTGGTTTCAATTTACCTGCCGGTCTGAAATGCTCGGCCTTTACTTGTTGACAAACAAGACATGTACTCACGAAATTTGCAATTTCCCTTTTCATGTTCGGCCACCAAAATGACCTTTTCAAATCCTTGAACATCTTAGTGCCTCCCGGATGGATAGTATATTTGGATCTATGGGCTTCTTCAAGAATCCGATTTTTTATATTAGCCTCATTCGGTACACAAGTTCTACCTTGAAATAATAATCTTCCATCATCGGCTATCGAGAAATCAGGTCTGCTACTCAAGCTTTCCTTAATCTCGACTAGCTCGGGATCAATATCTTGCAATAACTTGATTTCTACCAACAATTCGGGCTTCAGTTGCAACTGGGAAATCAATATCCGGTCATTATCAATATTGATATCCAGACTAGCCATTTGCTCCAGTAATTTCCATTCTTATAACATAAGACTAGATATCTTAGCCACAGGCTTCCGACTTAAAGCATCAGCAACCACATTGCCTTTGCCCGGGTGATACTTAATAGAAAAGTCGAAATCCTTTATATACTCCAACCATCTTCTTTGTCTCATGTTCAATTCCTTTTGAGAAAATAAGTATTTCAGACTTTTGTGATCCAAAAATACCGTAAATGATTCACCATATAAGTAGTGCCCCCAAATCTTCAAAGCAAATACCACGGCTGCCAATTCCAAATCATGAACTGGATAATTAACTTCATGCTTTCTTAACTACCTAGAAGAATAGGCAATCACCTTGCCGTGCTGCATAAGCACACAGCCTAAGCCAATACCAGAAGCATCAGTGTAAACCACGAAACCACCCTCACCAGAAGGTAAGGTTAAAATAGGGGCAGTAGTCAGACAATCCTTCAGAGTCTGAAAACTCCGTTGGCATTCAATTGACCACTCAAACTTAATCTCTTTGCGGGTTAACTTCGTCAGAGGTACCGCAATTTTAGAGAAATCTTGCATAAACCTTCGATAGTAACCAGCCAGGCCAAGAAAACTCCTCACTACAGTAACACTGGTAGGTTGTTCCCAATTCTTTACTGCTTCCACCTTCGATGGATCTACAGAAATACCATCCTTGGTAATAATATGTCCTAGAAAAGACACCTCGTGTAACCAGAAATCACACTTGCTCAACTTAGCATATAATTGGTGATCTCTCAATAATTGCAAAGCCATCCTCAGATGCTCGGCATGTTCTCTTTCACTCTTGGAATATATCAAAATATCATCTATGAATACCACAACCCATTGATCAAGGTAGGGTCGGAACACACTGTTCATTAACTACATGAAAGCTGCAGGTGCATTCGTTAACCCAAAAGGCATAACGACAAACTCATAATGGCCATACCGGCTACGGAAAGCTGATTTATAAATATCCTCTTCTTTAATCCGTAACTGGTGATATCCAGATCGAAGATCGATCTTAGAAAAATAAGAAGCTCCAGTAATCTGGTCAAATAACTCATCAATCCTTGGCAAAGGATACTTGTTCTTGACAGTCAACTGGTTAAGTTGCCGATAATCGATGCATAATCTCATCGAACCATCTTTCTTCCGAACAAACAATACAGGAGCTCCCCAAGGGGAAACACTCAGGCGAATAAAATCCTTCTCGAGTAATTCCAACAATTGCTGCTTCAATTCCCGTAATTCCGCAGGAGACATGCGATAAGGGGCTTTAGAAATAGGAGATGATCCAGGAATAAGATCAATAGAGAATGTAACTTCACGCAGAGGCGGAAGTCCTGGTAACTCCTCTGGAAATACGTCTGGAAATTCTCGGACAATAGAAATGTCCTTAATCTCGATCTGCTGTTCAGGGGACGCATGAACAAAAGCCAGAAAAACTTCGCATCCATGCCTCAATAACTTATCAGCATGAAGAGTCGAGATAAGAGAGATAGAACTAGGGTGTTTCACTACCTTGAAGGATAATCCGGGGTGTCTAGAAAAAGACACGGAACAAGAACTACAATGAACATTGGCCTCATACCGAGCCAACCAATCCGCTCCTAGGATTACATCGTAATCCTTCATGTCCATACAAATCAAATTAGCTGGAAAATTCTGATCATTCACCATAACCTTACTAGAAGGATAGTAATGCTGAATTGCCGATTTAGAACCAATAGGGGTTGATATTTCTAACGGAGAACTCAACAAAACAGGTGCCATAGCTAAAGATTTAGCAAATCTCCGTGAAATAAAAGAATGTGTTGCACCAGTATCAATTAGAACAAAAGCTGGCAAGTCGAATATAACAAGAGTACCTTCGACGAGTCCACCATCCTCGGCGATATCTTTTTCCTTTGCATGAAGAGCCTGGAGCCTGCCTTGAGGCTTCTTGAAATTCAGAGGTTTTGCCGGGATAGCTTGTTCCGATAATAAAGGACAGTTGGGTATACGGTGCTCTTTGCTTCCACACCGCAGACATGCACCTAGCTTGCGCCAACAATCTTCCATCTTGTGACCAGGACGATCACAATATCGGCATACGCCCTTGAATGGAATCATAGAATCAGGTTTCTTGTCTTCTTGTCGCGGCATTTTGCCTCTCCACGAACCAGAACCAGAACTAGTAAAGGGTCTTTTCTTGCTCGGGTCAGTGCCAAATCCAGGTTTAACATTCTTGAGTGACTTCGGTTGCTCTTTCTTGTTACCTTGACCACGAATCCTTTCAGTCATTTCCAAAGTATCTTCTAATATTTGTGCCTTTCTTACCATCTCAGAATATGTAGAAATTTCCAGTGGTGCAAGTTGATTGATATAATGAAGTCGAAGACCATTGAGGAAACGCTTCGCCTTCATTCTCTCAGTCGAAATAAGATGTCTTGCATAACGAGAGAGTCGTGAAAACTGAGCCTCATATTCTGATACCGATAAACTTCGCTGCTTCAAAGCTGCGAATTCTGCTCCCTTCTTTTCTTGCACGCGGTCAGAAAAATATTTATCATTGAAATATTCCTCGAATTCCTCCCACAAGACTTGTTGATCTCCGAGAGTTGGCTTAACAGACTCCCACCAAGCACGTGCATCACGTTCCAGTTGGAAAACGGATAAAAGAACACGTTCTTGGTCAGTGCATTGCATGACTTCAAAAATTCTTGCCATCTCGTCGAGCCAATTCTCGGCTTCATCGGGATCAGTTGAACCAGCGAATCTAGGCGGGTTCATTCCTCAGAAATTCCGATATAAATCACCAGTGCCATGAGCTGCGCCATGAGGTGCCGCTCCAGCTCCAGCTCCTGCCTGAGCCAGTGCATTCAAGGCTTGCGTAAGTCCTTGAACTGTACGCTGTAAATTCCTCATCTCAGCACGATTGGCTGCCATTTCTAGTTAAGTGCCTATATAAAATAGTTACTCGGATTATTTATGAGAGAAGAACTTCTTAGATGAGAAGAGAAGAACTAGATAAGAAGAACATGATTATGGTTAAATAACTTAACCCAAATTTCTACCCAATTCTCACAAGGTTGTTTTCTTAAGCCTATAACCAATAAACCTATAACATTAAAGTGAAATACCTAGGACAAATTGACCTAGGCTCTGATACCAACTAAACTGTCACGCCCCGATGCGGAATCTCGGGACGTACGGTTAGGGGCAAGCGAGTAATAATTCCAAACCATTGCAAACCATTGCACAAAAGGTTGGAAAGGATAATAATCAGAGTTTTATTCATAATAAAGTTGAGTACACTGGGTAGAACAACTACATCCAAATAATAAGTAAAATACTAGAACAATCTCTCACTAATACTAAGGGTACAAACTGACTCAATAAACTAAAACTATCTCTCGATATCACTCCAGTCCATTCCCGACAAGTTCATCATCTGGAAAGAGGGGAAAAGTAGGAGTGAGCTAAACGCGCTCAGTAGATAACCACAAACAGGTTTACGTAATTAACCATTGATTTCCAATTTATATGAAATGCAGTAAATAAAGAATGACGATACGATAAAAGAAACAATGTAAAAGATATCTTGCAAGGTCAAGAAATATAACATTTTACCAAGTAATGAACAAGTAAAGTAACAGTAGATAATTTGGCCAGCAAGTATGTTACACATGTAACCAAGTAAATACGCACGAGTCAAGTAACAAAAGTTTGTCATAGACGTAACATGTCAAGTCAAGTATTCGGGTGCAATGTCTCACCCTGTCATAAACATCCCAATGGGCTCAATATCTTTTCGGGCGCTCTCCCCAGGACCAGACCGGGCCCTTATGATGCGTTGGCATTTCATTTCAATTGGATCACCGATCCCCCGTCTAGACATAGTCAATTAAGGCCAATATAATCAGATGAATTTCTGTCGGGTACAAGATGTAAAGGACGACACTTGCCTCCTTTGATTCAAGAGTATAACCACGATGAAAAACTCAAAACAAGGTAGTCGTACGGCAAACACCGGGCCGTACTCACATGAGTAACGAGTCACGGGGCCAAGAATGAACGGTTGACAGTAAGCCGTTCGAGAGAGAGAAGTAAGTTCCGAAGAACGAATATACGAACCATTCGGGTCGTATTTTAAGAAATACGGTTCAAGAGAATCCGTATTAAGCATAACGATAATGTCTAATTATAAGATAATTTATGCAAAATAGTTACCGGGTTGCCAATAACAATTAAACCAACCAATTTCAGTTTAATGTCCATTGATCAATTCCGGGCTCAAATATGACCGAAGATTATCCAAGGGTAATCGGTCAATTAATCAAGTTAAAACAATAGTCATGATGTAACCGTAATTTACCACGGTAAAAATGTTCTACGGTAAAAATGTAAAGTTTACCGGATGGAGTGTCCGGCTAATTGGTCAAAGACTTGCCATAAGTCGGCCAGTAATTTTCTGGTTTACAGTAATTTACAAAAATTACCTATGGTAAAGTTTAGCTATTTACCATACTTATTCAATTTATCCAAAGTTACAAGTGAATTTCAATGATTTTCACTTTAAACAATTTATCAAAATAGATATTGCAAATAACAGAAATTTACTCATGTCATTATCTGTTATTTATGTGGATTGTCAATTTTTACTAATTAACATTGTTAAATGGGTCAAATAGCAAAAAAATCAGTTTTCTGGAAGTTAAACGGATGACAGTGGGCCGTTAAACCTACTGGCTGTAAAACGGTTATCATTGGGCCGTTTTATACAAGGCGGGCGGTTCTAATTGGGCCGTTTGTATAAGTCGGGCGGGCAGTTCTGAGCCATCTAAGAGATAAAGCAGTCCGGTTGGAATCGTTAATCCCTGTAACACGGGAACAGCGAAACAGAAGCATAAATCCGGCGTTTAAGGCTTCAATTCATGCATTTGAGTACGTAAATAAATGGAAAAGCATGGTTTCTACAAGCTAACATGATGCCCTTTCATTCCATTTATCAAATTCAAGGTTTGTGCCATGGTTACCTACCTTAACTGATGAAATAAGGAAAGATGAATGGGGAAGAAGATGAACAGTAGACTTGCAGAGCTTCTTCACAGCAGCAAGAACCCTTTTGTGTTTAAGAGATGTTTAAGGGGGCTTCCTCTACTTATAGGTTTGGAAGAGGAGTGTTTAATCTTCACACATGGTTTGGTCAGAGCCGCAAAATCCTTTGCATTGTTGACAACGTGTTTCTGCCAACCAAAACACGGTTTCACGTGTTTCTCAAGGTAAGGTTAGCCTAATCTAAGCCTAATCCAAACGATTAAGGAATGGTTAACTAAAACCTCAATTTAATATTACTAAATGATTTTTAATGAATTGGACCCAAAAGATAAAATTACTAATCAAGACATGCTCTTTCATAATATGATTTTTATGGAATTTTATCACGAGGTTTATTGTTAATCTCCCAATCTTAAGATTAAAATAATAATTTAACCCAATGTTCAACGGTTTAGTCGATAGAGAGAGTTTCTGATTTTTACCGATGAAACTTCAGAAGACAAAGTTGCTAAGAAAAATACCCTCTATCAGATGTGATTTTTACAGATTTTTCTAAGGTAGTTGTATTTTCGTATGAATAGTGTTTTCCGCGTTTTTAAGTCAGGCTTAAATCACTGATTAAGCCATGTAAATGATTTTATTAGGGTCAAGTACAGAAGACCAAAGTGTTTACCATGGTCTTTACTAATTAACTATCATTTTTCGAAATTTTTATATGATAGTCAAAATTTTTACTATTTACTATTTACCACAGTCACTATTCAACATTTACTATTTACGAAATTTAATATTTGTACAGAAACTCGGGGTCTTACAGTGTGTGAGGAGTGTACTCCTCGTTTGTTGTTGTGAGCAGTAGTTCTGATTGTGTTGGATTGCACAATCAGGGTTGTGTACAACTGGTTGCTGTACACTGTTGCACTCTAATAGTTCAGAGTGTTGGAGGAAAGTGTTCCTCTAGTTTAAGCTGTGTAATCAGTGTTTGTAGCGAAGTTTCTCCGTGGTTCTTGCTTATGCAAGGGAAGCCTCACTCGGTTGAGTGAGGGGTGGATGTAGGTCTGCGGGTTTACAGACTGAACCACCTTAAAAATCCTGTGTACTGTGGTTGCCTGTGTGTGTTTGAATTCCTTTTCTTCTATCTCCCATTCGCATGATGACTTGTTGATTTCTACATTCAATTCTAAGCTTCTTATTAGTTGCCCTGCACATTGCATATGCAAGGTGCTCATCGCGAGCGTCTCTTTTACTAATGTGCACTGATCTCACTCACACTCGTTAGGTGTTTGGTCCAGTGTTAGTGTGAGTCTTTCGCATTTAATTAGCTGATCAGATTTGGTTTTAATTGGGCATAGTTTTTTTCAAAAGGATATATTCACCCCCTCCTGATCCGACTGCGTACTCAACACTAATCCTGTACCATGCTGCTATCACCAGACTCATTTAGAAGTTTTGTTTCTTTGAAATAGATCATACCCCAAGAAGCAGCAACTCTTAGGCAGACGCTCTTGCCAAACTACCTTCGGCCATCAAGTTACCCCCCGAGGGCAAGGTCGACATCACTATCAGGCATCGAAGGCTAATGCCGGGAGTGCTTGATAACGAATCTGGCCTCACCATTTACGAGGCTCATTGTCTCAATGTTGATGTTTCTCCTGAGGAAAAAGACTGGCGTGAGCCAATTATCAAGATAAAATAGGGGCACCTCCCCCTAGAACGTGCCCAGAGGATTTGACTACTTCGTAGGGAAACGTCGTACGAGTTGATTGGTGACTCCCTCTACAGACTCATTCATGAAAAAGAGAAGCACATCCTACTAAGATGCATATCCCTGGCTTAATCTAGAGCTATCATGCACAAAGTCAATTCAAGGTTGTGTGGAGCTCATCAAGCCGGGGACAAGATGAAGAACAATATTAAACTTAAAGGGTTCTATTTGCCGACCTATAAGGATCTAGGTCGGGATCACGAAGAACGCAGTAAAAACTAGAAATTAAAATTTTAACCCGGCCGAGTTGATCGCTCCTACGTGATTCCCAATGATAATCTACAACTACATGATTCGATTTTACCTCTATGATACTCAGATAGCAGAGAAGTGGAAACAATCCCTCATGGCGGTAATTAGCTGCGCAAGTGAACGACCTCTAGCGGTATCCACACAGGCACGAACGGCGGAATCTCCTCGTTGCAGCCCCCCACGAACGAACTCCTCTGCGGCATCTCCATGATCTCTACGCTAGAGCTAGAGATAGAAGAGAGAGGAGAGGGGGCACGCCTCCCTAGGAGGAGAGAGAGAGAGAGCAGCTCGATTTGGGAAACCCAAGATGCCTGGCCAAGGGTTCTCCCATCGCAACTATTTATAAACTTCTCGGTCTTTCACAAAAACCTTTAAAAGGTTAATATTGTGAATATACTTCCATCGTCCATAACCCTAATGTGTGTGACCCTCTAGGCCCAGTGTCAGTCTGATTTTAGGCCCAATAACCTTAAGAACTATTTCTTAGCCTTTCCACATTATTAATTAACATGGAATTAATTTTTTAATCATCTCATGACTTAAATAATTAATTAATCATCTTATGATGAATATTCATCTCATCATTATTCCTCTGATGGACTTTCAGGCCACGGTAAGCACCAAGCAACACTCCATGACCCCAGAAGACAAAGGGGGTCTATAAAACCACTCTGGGACCTTTACGTCAACAGTTACCACACAGCTATAGTCCTCCATTTATACCCAATGCCCCTGGTCAAAATTAAGGGTATGGTCATACTGTCAAACCCTTCTTATCTATGACCGGATGAACGTACTCTGAGTCCCAATGGAAAACTCCTTTTCCATTGAACTATCTACCTTGGCCAAGGATTTAACCGAGTACCATTCATACGGCATTCTCTCTCATGCTATCTCTGAGAGTGAATGATCCATTATTGTCATTCAATTACCTTCGCATGTATTCTACTGTATCCGAATACCCGACCATCCAGGACTTATGGATAAGGTCCCTTTGCCAGGAATCAAAATATAGAAGTCCCCATGCAAGGTATCTTTGGTGACTCATGTCCAAGGACCAACTGTGCTACTGTGACTGAAGAATCTCTTGGCTGACAGTTAGATATAATTACCATCTAGAGATTCTTGATCAGATTAGTTCAGTGAACCCTATTCTTGTAATGGACACCTGCACATATATCTTAGTGTCTCCACACCAGTGACTGTGAGATCAGTCACCCTCATCATATGATAGGATATCATGTTCACTGATCTATCAAGATTCTTTGATGTCCTATCTCAAAGATCCTATGACCAGAAACATTTAGAACATACGCATCTAGAAGGTTGATCTCACTATCATAATCTCATTATGATTTAACCTTCATAGCCTGCGTTCAAGGACTTTATCACGTCAAATGGCAATCCGCATAAATAAATAAGACATAATGAAGAAATTACTATAAATAGGAATGAGAATATATAAGAAATGAATCCATCATTTCATAAGTGATTGGCTTGCAGGGCATACACTTCTTTCATGACCATGTATGCAGATTGCAACATGTATGCCCGTACATGTCACCAATGGCAGGCCTTTGGCCCAATGCCCAGAAGACCCCCTAATTCGCTACATCCAACGGCCCTTACACAGCCATTTGCGGAATGAGGTATGGATATCGTAAGACCCTTCCCACCATCCTCTAGAAGCCGCAAGTATATCCTGGCTGCCACTGACTACTTCTCTCGATGGGCCGAAGCCGTCCCTCTACGGGAAGTTAATGGGGAAGTTGTGGCCCATTTCGTCCACCACCACATCATTTACCGGTTTGGTACTCCCAATTGTATTCTATCATATGACAATACACCATTCAAGAACAAAGCCGTAATCAACTGGCGGTGAAGTTTCATATCGACTAGAGAACTTCCTTAATCTACAATCCTTAAGCCAACAGCCTAGCCGAGGCTTTCAATAAAACACTTTGCAAACTCCTGGCCAAGATAACTGGCCATCGTAAGCGCGACTGGGGAAAAAGGTGTTCGAAGCACTGTGGGCCTATAGAATAGTCTATAAAACACCTATAGGGTGCTCACCTTTCTTGCTCGTCCATGGGGCAGAAGCAGTCCTCCGTGTTGAAATCCAACTGGTGTCCTACCAAGTAGCAGTCCATGCTGGCCTACCCAGCCAAGAGCAAGATGAATGCCAACAGAGGCTTGAGGAGCTCACTAGCTTGGAGGGCAAAAGACTTGAGGCCTATAAACATCTACATGCATACCAAGCCCGCATGACCCGAGCCTATGACAAGCTTGTCAAACAACGAACATTCAGGAGGGGTGACCTCATCATGATTAAAGAAAGGGAGGTCATGGCAGGACGTTCCAGTGGCAAGTTGCAACCCAATTAGCATGGCCCATATATCATCAACGCTGCTTACGAAGGGGGAGCCTACACAGTTGTCAACCATAAAGGGAATAAACCATTTCCTCCACTTAATGGCAAACATATGAAACTATATTATGCTCTAGAGCATGAGTTTGTGCACAACATAGGCTAAGGACCAGGTGACATTGAATCTTCGCGACCATAAGGCCTTAAAGAACTAGCCTCAGTTCCCAGCTCCCACTTCCTGCAATTTAAGCCAACATGCCCTCTCGGGTTGGCTCCTAGTCCCCAGCTCCTAGTTCTAGCAATTTAAGCCAACACACCCTCTCGAGTCTGCTCCCAGTTCCCAACTCCCAATTCTAGCAATTTAAGCCAACACACCCTCTCGGGTCAACTCCCAGTCCCTGGCTCCCAGTTCCAGCAATTTAAGCCAACACACTATCTCGGGTCGGATCCCAGTTCCAGCGATTTAAGCCAACACACCCTCTCGAGTCGGCTCCTAGTCCCTGGCTCCCAGTTCCAGCAATTTAAGCCAACACACCCTCTAGGGTCGGCTCCCAGTTCCCAACTCCCACTTCCAGCAATTTAAGCCAATACACACTCTCGGGTTGGCTCCCAATCACTGGCTCCCAGTTCCAACAATTTAAGCCAACACACCCTCTCGGGTCAGCTCCCAATCCCCGGCTCCCAGATCCCAGCTCTAGTTATATAAGCCGATACAACCTGTTCGGGTCGGCTTCAAAGTCCCAGCCCCTAGTTATTCAAGCCAACACACCCCCAGGTCAATTTCCAGTTCCTAGTCTCCAATTATTCAAGCCAACACACCCCCTCGGGTTGGCTTCCAGTTCCCAGTCTCCAGTCATTCAAGTCAACATACCCTTTTGGGTGGGCTTCTAGTTTCCAGTTTCCTAGCCTCCAGTTATACAAGCCTATACACCTCCTCTTGGTGATTTAAAAAAAAAGAAAAAAAGGAATGAGGTTAAAAATAGAGATACACTGGCGGCCTCAGTAAATTCCCCACATAGGATTACTGAGGGCCAAAAAAAAATGCCATGAAGCCCAGCAGAGGTGAAAATCCAGGAGGACATCTCAAGTAAAATTGGATAACCCCTCGGTGTGAAACCCATAAGGGCACATCGGAAAAAGCTAAAGAGGGCCAGCTCGAGTGAAAACCCAAAAGGGCAGTCGAGCTGCTAAAGAAAAAACTCTCTTGCTACTCCTTATGAATAAAAGTCATTGATCGCAACATCTCACTAACGCCAAGCACAGTGCTACCTTATAACAATGATGGCCAATGCACTCCTAAGGTTAGCCCAACCTCCAGTTTCAACTGATTCAGAAGAAGGAAGAAAGAGAAGGTGAGAAGACTGAAGTAAAGCTTGTTGAATTGTCATTCATTCAAAAGATAGAACCCAGGATGTAGCACCCCGGATAAAATTAAAGCGAATAAAGTTTTCCTAAATGAATTAAACATAATAAATTCCCTAAATAAATTAAACAAAGGACCAACACAAATAAAAAGTCTGGTAAAGCCCAACACCTATAATAAAATGGGCTTAGCATTTGAAACCCAAACCCATATACATTAAGATGAGCTTTAACCCAAACGTAGTGGGCCTCCAAGATGAAATTTAGAGAAAAGGGGCTTTAACATATTAACACATAAATAGGCCTTATCAATAATAGCCCATAACCCTCCTCACATAAGAAGGCGATGCATAGGATATATGTGCATATACATGTATTAGAAAGGTTGTTTTACAAACCAAAGCTTAATCACATTTGAAGAGATGCATGGATTTGTAGGGTTTTCGATCAAAGACGGCTGTGGATATAGCAAGGGTTGGATTAAGTAGGAAGGTTTAAACCTATTAGGATTCACTGTAGGAAACTCAATTCCTATTAGAAGCCAGAGTTCTAAATCCCTACAAATAGAACCCCCAGAGCGATGCAGAAGCATCTTTACTGCTGCTGCTTCGTGACGGTGCATTGACATCCCCGTGGTCTGCTGTCGTTCGTGTCTTTTTCTTCTTCCTCTGTCGTCTGCATACGTGAAGGAAGCTGTATCTTCTTCCTTCGTTGTTCTTGTTGCTGCTGCAGTTGCTGGTCTGCTGTTGCATCTTCTTCCCCCTCCTCTTTGATCGTCTCCGTTTAAACACCCAACAAGGTAGGTTTTCTCAAGAAACGAAGCCTAAGATCATAGTAATAGGTATTGCATGCATGAAGATCATGATATCCTGTTTATAGCTTACTTCCAAGATCCATGTTCTGAGTATTTATGTAGAAGTTATTGTTTCTATTTCACATGAAAATAGTGACCAGAGCAGTGGTCGTTTATTAATGAACGACCGAGAAGAAGGCCGCTAATTCTTGAATTGGCGACAGTCTCTTGACCGCCAATTAATGAGCGACCACTACACTGACGCTATTTCTTTTTAGTGCATTTAATAATTAACCCATGTTTAAAATTTAATATCTATGAAACCTGACGTTAATAATCTTGCATGAACATGTTTCTGGATTCTCCATATTTTTCTCTACATTACCATGTGATCAGTTTTATGAAATTCATCATAAACATCAATATGCTACTGTTCGTGTTAAATTAACAGAAATGAATAGTGTTTTGAGTCTAGCAACGTATCTGCTTGATGCATTATAAGCTATATACATAAAAGAATGAGCGACTATTTGAATAGCCGCCTATTCTAGATATAGCGTCTCTGCATAGAGACGTTGATTCCTGTTATTTTGTTAAAAATTGAAATAATTCAGAAAAATAAGAATTTACATCCATCACTTGGACGTTCTTTAAATATATAGTGCCTTCCTAGGAGGTCACTCATTTATTGTGAAATTATTATAATTTGTTAAATTATTGATTTAGCGAATGTGTAACTAGACGCTAATTCTTGTGATAATTATAAAACTTTGTAAAATATCTATTTGGCGACATTATGAACAAACGCTGATTCCTAATATAGCGCTCGTCTGAATGGATGCTATTTCCTACTCTCATGTGTTTTATCTGGTTTTTGACCCATATCACGGGTCTTTTGGCACTCTTATCTCACATCCGAAGATAGAGTCCTTGTTTCATGTTGTTTCACGCTTACACCTCAAATCTTGGTGATGATTGGACCCTCTGCGGGATATTCCTTTTTTCGGACTGGTACTTTCTTCATTGAGACCTCCATAAGACTCCGCTAGCCTTGGATTCCCTCAAGACAATCGAGCAGGTTGTACCCTTAAAACCCTGAAACCATTGATTGTCACGTCACTATGAAGAAACGTGATGTCCTAACCCTCATAGAGCGTTGTTTCTGGCCTCTGTGAGAAGTATGTCTCTATCTAGAATTGATGACCAAACAGTGGACGCTAATTGAATTAGCGACCATTCGAGAAGTCACTATTTCTTTGTGCCTGTACTGTTCACAGAAATTGGCGACCAAGTAGTGGACACTGTTTCTGTAATTGGTGGCGATCTTAGTGGACGCCAATTACCCAGATTTTTGGATTGTCATGAGTTTTCATGTGATTTATCGATACATCATCCTTACTCACATTTTGTTCCATGAATCTACCTTATGTTCCTACAATGGCTTATTCCTTTGAAACTCTATCGGATGTCTAAAATATTTACTTGACTCAATGCCTGGTAATTATGGGGCCCGATCTGGTCTTGAGAGGAGCATCCAAAAGTACTTGTGCCTATAGGAGCTATATTGACCACGGTGTGGCATTACACCGGAGTGCATGACTTTCTAGATTATGGCATTCCACAATATCTCGTGCTTGACTTGACTTAACATGACTCACGTGGTCCGGAATGGGTATTTACTTGCTTGAAATTATAAATAGCCAACTCTTATGACATGACTTGATATTACATGCTTGAAATTCATGATAGCATTACACGAGTATCTTGAAATCTTGCTAGTCCATCTATATTACTTCTTGTTATTCCACTCTCAACATTATTCATGCGTAGCTATCATGCCCAGTTCATGTAACATGTTATTTACTTAAAGCAAGCTTGTTCTTGAGATATAATTCCTATTGAGCGTTCGCTCACCCTAGTGTTTCCCCTATTGTTCAGGTAACTCTGATGATGAGGATCATTCGGATGGGGATGGACATGAGTGAAGAGAGTAGAGCCGTTCCGATCATTGAAGCTTCTACCTAGTCATGTCTTTTTCATCATTCTTGAGTCTATTATTGTAATTTTCTTTTATTGAATCTAGAATGTCAATTAGTACCCTTTTCCTTTGAAGGATGATGTAATAGAGTTATTTAATGGTAATGATGAATAAATTGGATTTGGATTTATCTTACTTTGCGCACTCTGCTTATGTGTCAAATTTTCTTATGCTCTGATTGACATGATCGATATAAACTCGTCACGCGTACCGGGTTCCTTCTGCGCTCGCGGCGTGACACAGGACAAGCCCCCGGGGTAACTACCCAAATTTCAAATACATGCACCAAATAAAGAGAGGCGCCAAAGAACATTACGAAACAAAGGACATTACAACGTGTTTTTTAACTCATTGATGTGAGTCTGGCATGCGAATATCTTGTTGGTCCCAGGTAGGCGAGCGGACAACAAGGGGGGGTTGAATTGTCCCCTAAAAAATATGGCAAATTAAAAACTATCTAAGCGGAATTAAAAAGTTTTATCAAGATTGAAGAATTAACTGAACAAGGAACTAAATTCTCTCAACCTCTCCAATCTCACACGATTATACAAAAAAATATAACAATCAAACTATACAATCCCACAAAGCAAACCATAAGACAATGGGATTTTTAAGGTGGTTCGGGACCACAACGGGCTCCCTACGTCCACCCCTTACCAAACCGGTAAGGATCCAATCCTTAGATAAACCAGCATGGGGAAGACTCCCCAACACGGAGCAAGGCTCCAACACACATGGGGATAAATCCCCAACACGGAGGCGACGCTCCAACAACACACAGGACGATGCCTGCACAACATGGAGGCGACGCTCCAACAACACACAGGATGATGCCTGCACACACACACACACACGGGGACGCGCCCCAACGCACACACGCAGAGTAAACCCTACAAACACGGGGTACAACCCCAAACACACACGGAGACAGAGTCTCCAACACGATCCGATGACCGGATCACAAACAGACACATACGCTGCAACAAACGCAGCACAATGACACACACGACCGCACGCAGGTGATCAAACATGACCGTATACACAGACGGTCACACACACAAATATCTTTAATGTTCGGAAGATAAACATGAATGATCAAATCATGCTAAGCCCAAACTATATAACATGGAGAACATCACAAAGAACAAATAAACGATATATAAATGATCCCCCTTTGTCTTCAATGGCCGAAAGATGATGTTCTTGGATGCTTGGGTCGGAGGAAAGCCGGATGCCATTGATTTGAACGTCAATGCGTTCCTCTCTTCGATCCGCTCCTTTTCTTCTTCTTCCACGAGCTCCAAATCCTCCTGAATGTAGATCAAATCACCTCCACAATAGCCTCTCCTTCCTTTCTCCTTTCCTTCACTTGCAAGATGGAAAACAATTAACACATTAGGGTAGAGACTTGTTTAATTCGCAGCTCTCATATGCATACTAATAGGAAGCACCAAAAGACTAGTATAGCCATTCTAGAATCCTCCAAAAAGACCCCCAATAGGTCTCTCACCAACCCAAGGGCATAAGGGTAAGAGTTAAGCACAAGTTGACTTGTTTTGGATGGATTTCAGAACCACGTTTTTGACCTTTCGTCGCTGTCGGTCGACCTACACGGGCTGGGCGGTCGACCGTAAATTTACAGTATGAAAACTCCCATCACTGGGAATTTCGGTCGACCGCTGCCCTATGGGCGGTCGACCGAAATCTGGGAAAATCCCAGATTTTAGCAGTTCAGGCCCTTAACCCCTTTAGCAGCCCATTTGAGTCTAAGGCTTCAAACTCCTTTGATCTTGGGGAATATATACTAAGTGTTTTAACCTACAAGGCCATAGAAAGGGGATTAGAACTTTAGCTCAACAATCCATAAGATAAATGTATGAAACACATACATGAAAGCCCATGTCCAAGGTGCATTTGAACACTTGAGCCACACATATTCTAAGTTAAGTTTCAAGAGATAAAAACACAATCACCCCAAGCAAAATATTCTCCATGAAACACACTCATGGAATCTCAATACCAAGGAGGATAAAAACTCATTCATAAGTTAATCATCCACATCAGAAGACTAAGTTCATATGATAATGAATTTACATACATGAATAATCATCGTGTAACCAACATTTCCATGATTGATGTGTGTGCATTGAAAAGTCCCATTCGGCCATATGAATGTGAGAATGCATATCAACCATATCCTACCAAGATTCCCAAAGGCTCTTCCATTTGCTTTCCACAATGAGAATATATATGAACATATGCAAGTTGAATGAGCATCATGAAGCCAAATATTCCAAGAGTGATATAAGCATTGAGTAAGTAAATATCATAGATCATGAAAACATCATTCACGCATATATACCAAGATTTACATGAGGGGTTCAGTAACACTTTGCTAGCTCATAAAGCCTTGCAACTTAACATATTGAAAATGCATGAACCACAGTGGGAGTTGACATAATGGAATGAGAAAGGTAGCTCGAGAAAAGGTAACTCTCTTTTTGAAGAAGAACTTCATTGATGCATTCCTTTGAGTTCCAAAACATGAACCGACATTTTGATCCTGCAAACCAATATATATAGCATGAGTTCATTAAACACTAAGGATTCAGATGACTTTCAAGTATGAACCTTGAAGTCATCAACCAAGATGCATACATGTTGCTCAATGAAACATAAACAGGCATGCTCAATGATGCACACTGCCCAAGTACAATCGTTTTGTTATCATTAAAACCAAACACTAAATAAAGCACAATTGTTTTGTTATCATTAAAACCAAACACTAGGAGATGCAACAATCTCCTGCAACATATCTCAGCTTGAATAATAGAGATATCGTGACTACCCGACTTGGCCTCTGCCTCTTCTTGTTTGGCCTCTGCTTCTAAGGCCCATGCTGCTCTCAAGCATTCTTCTACGTCCTTCATCAGAGCCTCAGCTTCACGCTTGGAGTCCTCCATTTAGCGGGTGGCCACTCAGCTTTGAGCACGAGCAACCTCCACCCGGGTAGTATGCTCTCCCAAACTCACAGCAAGTGCCCCTAGCCTCATTTCTTCTTCCTGAATGGCCTCCAACGTCTTGGCCCGCTGCTCTTGCGAGATTCACAAGTGTACAAACTCAACCCACACTCGCTTGAGAGCGGCCATCCAAGGTTGGCGAGGGAAGCTGAGGATGTGATAACCCATGGTTATGCTTGTAAGCTTCATCCGCATAACCTTAACTATCGGAAGAGGATCACAGTTGACGTGATTATGTAATGTTTGAATCAGTGAGGCAGCAATCTCTACTCCGGCAAGGGGTTCTGAATGTTGGGGGGTGGTAGGCCATTCCACTTCCAACATAGGGATAGCCTGCACTTCTTGGACAGGTCCACTTGCGGCCATTGCAAAAAAAGAGAAGAAAATGAAATGAATAAGAATGAGGGGAATGCATGATGACTTCTCGCTCCAATTGAAACCCCATTAAAAGGACCAAGAAAGCCCAACTTTCATCATCTAACTCGTACCTGGGGTAGATTCCAGACCAGCCCGGACTTCAACGCCGCCGGGTGAAGGCATCCTTTACACCCCTGGTTCCTCGTCAGTGACCGCAGGGAGGACAGCAGAAATTACCTCCTCATGGTTCCCTGCCTCTTCTTGATCTCCTACCTCCAACCCTAGAGATTCAAAAGTCGATGAGTCTGCGGCCCACAAAGAACGGACATTAGTCAATTTCAAATAGTTGTCATTAATCGCCCGGATAAAGACAACTCACCCTCAGTGTCGCTCTCGCTTGAAGGGGAGGCCAGTTTAAGGGCCGTCGACGTTTTCCCACTTGAAGTAGCTCCTTGATCAGGGACTCAACTCGAGGAGGACTAGGTCGAAGAGGTCCAACCAGAGCTTAATGAGGCCTCACCCAACTGAGCTTCTTCACCGGAGGCACCTTCGATGTCCACTTAGGCGTTGTCACCAACTGAGGGTCCGGTGCTACCATCAGCCAATGCTATAAAAAAGGGAAGAAGAAGTGGGGAAGATGGGTAAACAAGTATGGTTAAAACTCCTTACCCAAGTTGTCACCCTCCCAGACATTGACCATGCAAGCAAGAACATGTGGAACCAGAGAGTCTGACACCACAGAAGCCTCTCCCTCCAGCTCATCGATTCTCTCCTCTCTAAGATCGGTGGCCACTGCCCCATTTGCCCCTACTAGCTCGGTCTCATTTTGAGCCCAGGCCACTCGTTGTCATGTCTCTACCATCACGGGTTACGTGTCGGTCTCCCCAATCATGGGCCCTACAATAGCCCCAACGGTCGCAGGCGGTATGATGTGTTGTGTCCCTGGTTTTGATGATGTCTAACTATGAATCATTGGAATAAAATCTTCAAATCTTGATAAAAATAAGCACCTGATGGAGTGAATATTAAAGTCAAAATGGTGTCCCAAAATACTTAACTTTGTATGTTTTTATGGGTCCAATAGGTACACAATGAAAAATTAGATGACAGAAGAAGACTACATTGACTCAGTGTGCTCAATGAGTCGATGCAATTGAAGAAGAAGACTTCAGTGTGTAGACTGTCAGTCAAGGATGAGTCGACGTAGAATTTCATGGCATTGACACAGCAGAAGAAAAGAAGAGCAAATATGAAGGTTGAGTCAACGCATGGTTCCAATGAGTCGATGCAACAGAAGAAGAAAAGAAAAATTCAGAGGAGCTGCCCTCCAAGCCATAAGAAGGATGAGTCGACGCAACAAACCTGTGGCGTCGACACAAAGACAGTATCCAACAGCCAGCAACTAAGCGATATGAGAGTTGGGTCGACACAATGGAACTATTGTGTTGGCACATCGAGGCTTTTCCAGCCAGCTCTCAGGCAACAAACAGATTGCGTCGACGCAATGACACCATGGAGTCAACGCAACCGTGCAATTCAGCAAGATCTCATCCAGCAACAAGAACGATGAGTCGACACAGTGAAGAGCAATGCATTGACACACCTTATATGGCGAGATTCTGAGTCAGCGGTGGGTCCCACCTTTGGCTCATGAACCGACGCCCAATGATTGGGAAGTTGGTGTACGAGGAATCCTTGTTCCAGAAGGTACTTTTTGGAGGGAAATTATTCCCCCACAGTAACAACCTGATCATGTGGGCCCCCAAGGGAATCTTCTCTGCCTCAAGAAAAATATAGTGGATCAGGATCGAAGAGAAACAATATAGAGAGGAGAATAGAAGAGAGAGCTACGGAAGGGGATGTTAGTGTTGAAAGAGAAAAAGCTGAGTAGAAGTTTTTCGAAGAGATCAGAGGGAGAGTGAGAGCCTAATAAGAGAGAAAACCTGAGAGAAGAAAAGAGAGAAGAGAAGATCGAATAGCAGATTTGAGCTTAAGAGAAGAAAGAGAGAGTGAAAGCAGCCAAGGAGGAATTAGTTCTGATTTGATCAGAGAAAGGCTTGTGGATCAAATCCAAAGCCAAAGTGCTCACTTGAGCTATAGTTTCTTGTTTCTTCATCTTTTGTTTCTTCTTCATTCACATTTTTGTTTTTATGTGTTCGAGGATCTGTGTCACTTCCCGAGATATATACAACAGAAACAAGTCAGGAACATGAACAGTCGGTAAAGTAAGTCTCGAGCTAGCAAGACAATCAGAGCGCCATATTCATACAACATCATAAGTATTGTACGCAAGATCATATGATAAAAACCATTAACTTTATTGATCAAATAATCAAAGTTACATCTGGACAATTGACTCATTGGACTACAAGACTCACTAGACTAAAAAAAATAGAAAATACCTCGACATGTCCTTGAATTAACATAATAGACTCAAGACACTCTAGGGCTTCTCTCAATCATCAATCACTCTCGGAATCGCCTCTTGAATAATCTAACTCCGATCCACTAGAGCTTCCTGAAAAGAGTTAGAAAAGTAGGGAATGAGCGCACTCGCCCAGTAGGTATCTTCATGTCAACATAACGGCATAGTTACACAATTAACATTTTAGCTCTAGAAGGTATGATAATGAGAATAAATGTGATAAAACATGCAATAAATCAATAGTAATATGTAGCAAGAATGTGACATGATATTTCAAGAATATGAGAGCAAAATAGATCTAGCAAGAATATGATTTGACCTTTCAATCACAAGAATGTACCATCATGTAACAAGAATGTACTATTTCATAACCTTGAGAAGGTTATGCACAAGAAAGTTATGTAACAAGATTGTACTTTTCAAGCATGTATGTATAATTTCATAAATTGCCCACGTGGATTTCACCAGTCTATAACAAAAGTACTCCTAACGCAATGCGACGTCAGTAATCATTATATCCCATGGTTAATAGTACATTTCCAGCCATCTGTCAAGGGGGCTAGACTAGGGCCCTTGGACATCGTCCGTGTCCGCCCTTGCATCTTCAAGTTATAAATCAAGTACTTCCACGAGAATATCAATAAATTTGGCCAAGAATATCAAATTCAATAATTGCCTTTAGGGTGATAGAAAACAAGGTAAGAATGCATGGAACATTGATAAAGGGGTCAATGAATTAAATAGGACGTTGTGCTACGGAAGTATTTCGGCAGCATAACGACATCTTATTAAAGTTCATAGTTAATTAATGACTTGATGAATAAAGTTTTAGGTTCCAGACAGTCAGAAGATCGTCTGAGAATAGAACACAATCAACCCTTTGGGTAAGCCTTCGAGTTGATCAAATTTTGACAGAACGCGGTTTGAACAGGACCGCTATCTTGAAGACATGGTCAGGTATAGACTGCTATCAGAAGTCTGTCAACTGAAAATAAGAACATTGGTCGACTGAACTGTCCACACTCTGGAAAGAAAGTGGTCATTGGCCAGCCGCTATCTATAGGTAGCGGTTGCTTTCTGGCCGCGATCAGGACAGAGTGCAAGAAAAATCTCGAAGTGCCCTTCTAGACTTTTGGGTTTTAGGGTACAATTAGCTTGGTGTCCTAGTGAGAATCACAAGCTCGCGGAGACTTACAGAGGCCTTGAAACATGAACTCCTAGTTCGGCAGAAGGAATATCTGACATGTTTATTGCCACATGTCAAACATGTCAGATATTCCTTCTGTCAGACTAGGAGTTCATATTTCAAGGCGTCTGTAAGTCTCCGCAAACTTGGGATTCCCACTAGGACGCCGAGCTGGTCGTACCCTAAAAACCTAAAAGTCTAGAAGAGCACTTCGAGATTTTTCCTGCACTCTCTCCTGATCGTGGCCAAAAAGCAACCGCTACCTACATATAGCAGTTGGCCAATGACCGCTTTCTTTCCAGAGTGTGGATAGTTCAGTCGACCAATGTTCTTATTTTCAGTCGACAGACTTCTGATAGTGGTCTATACCTGATCATATGTGAAATTAACATATGATGAAAATAGGCTTTTTAAAGCATGATGTGGCATGAAACATAACCTTGGAAAACATGCTATGGCAAAACCATAACTATAACGAAATAAAGTGAAACATAGCATAGATAACTAGATATAACACTAAATCATAAGGTTTGATCTGGTCACTATTTTGGGTGAACAATTAGTAGATCACGGTTGATCGAGAACCGCTATATGAAGGTAGCAATTTCTGTAGGACCACTATATGTCTTCATCAAACAGAAACAAATCCTAGCCCTGTAGGGCTTATTTCTATGGTGAATAAAGATGCAAACTAACATGAAATGAAGGAAAAGCATGCTAACATGGAAATATCATATGAGAAGAGCAGGTGATCTATAAAAGTTTTTATCTTTTACTTAAGATTGCATGGACAGCATGGACTAGAGTTCCTATTGCGCGATCATGGTAAATCTAGAAATACTCCGTGCATAAAGCATGAAAATAAGACGGACAAGAGGGCTTTTAATCATAACATGATGTTTAAGCCGATCATAAGACAACCTACCTCTGGGATTGATCCTAGACTTTCAATTTCTCGTCGGAAGGGAGCTCTCGTTCCTGCGCTTCCTGCATAGAAACAGTAACTTCCGTATGCTCTAACTCTTGGGTTGAGACTCCTCCTAACATGAGAGTTACCAATGATGTTGTCTAGAGGATGATCTTTAAGCACTCGTATATTGGAGGAATTATTACCTTCATTAGTAGATGTGACTCCTTGACTGCTTGACTCACCTAGGTCACCTCTTGGCCTTGTTTCTTCACCTTGTGGTCCTTGCTCTTCCTTTAGTTCTAAAAACTCCCCATCATTGTTTTTCCTAGATTCATCATTGTTAGATTCATCATCGAATTCATCAAATGTTATATGAGGAGATTCTTCAACATTTTGATATTTGACATTAAAGACTCTATATGCCAAAGAGCGATCAAAATAACCAAGAAATATGCCAAACTCACTCTTGGGTTCAAATTTGTCCAGGTCTTTCTTGTCATTATGATGGATATAGCATTTCCATCCAAAAACTCTAAAGTGAGCAAGGGATGGCTTTTTACCTTTGTATAGCTCATAGGGAGTCTTTTTGCTAGATGGTCTTCCCATAACACGGTTTATGATGTAGCATGAAGTGTTGACCACCTCAGCCCAAAATTTCCTTGGTAATTGACTCTCCACCAACATCGTCCTGGCCATCTCCACAAGTGTTCTATTCCTTCTTTCGACAATGATGTTATGCTCGGGAGTCCTTGGTGATGAGTATCTATGTGTAATGCCTTGGTTACTGCAAAAATTATAAAAATTAGTATTTTCAAATTCACCACCATGGTCAAACATAATTGTTGAAATCTGAAATTTAGCTTCTTGCTTTATTTTCTTAAGGAATGCTTGAAATTAAAGGAAATCATCACTTTTGTGAGATAAAAAGAACACCCATGTGAATCTAGAGAAATCATCCACAAACACATAACCATATCTTTTCCCACTAAGACTATCAGTCCTAGTAGGTCCAAACAAGTCCATATGAACAAGTTCCAATGGCTTGGAAGACTAGTTTTCAGTTCTGTTCTTGAATGAATTTCTAGTATGTTTGCCTTGGGTGCACGCATCACATATCTTATTGTTCTTTTTAAAAGAAATTTCAGGCAGACCATTGACTATGCATAATTTAACAAGTTTGTGCAAGACATTGTAGCTAGCATGTCCTAGCCTACTATGTCATAACCAAGCAAGATCATGTTTATTTGTAGCAAGACAAAGATTACTATGAGCAGGATGATCATCTACCATATAAACATTATTGACTCTCCTGCCAACAAACATGATAGAATCATAATTTGGTTCTAGAATTTAGCATTCATGAGAGTCAAATATTACTTTATGTCCTCTATCACACAACTGGTTAATGCTAAGCAAATTATACTCTAAGCCTTCAACAAGCAACACATTTTCAATTGAGTTGGGGGGATTCTAACCTACCTTACCTGTCCTAATGATTTTACCTTTGTTGTTCCCTCCAAATGTGACATGTCTAGCTTCTTTTTCAACCAACAAACAGAATTTGCCTTTATCCCCTATCATAAGCCTTGAATAGCCGATGTCGAGATACCACCAGTTATGTACGGCTGTAAGGCATTCTTGCATAATATATCAAACAAGAAATTTTGGAACCCAAACACATTTGGGTCCCATCAGACCATTCATTTCATCCAAACAAGCCAGCATGCTTTTAGGAATCCACACTTGCTTTTTGGGAGTGGGTTTGTTGTTAACTTTCAAGTTTTTGTGCACATTACCCACTTTGTTGATGGAACCTGAAGGGTCCTATATGGTGAGCTCTGATACCAATTGATGGAACACGAAAGGTCCTATATGGTGAGCTCTGATACCAATTGATGGAGCCTATGAAGGCTCTGACACAAATAGAAGCGGTACTAGGCACGGATTCAGAAGGGGGGTTGAATGAATCCCCTATTAATAATTACGCCCAAATAAAAACCAGTGGAAAGGTAAAAATGTGGAAGCAATATGAGCACGTGCTTAGACTGAACTGGGTGCTCTTCTCCAAATGACGAGAGGATAACGAAAGAAGTGAATTTCTAAATACTGCAGAGAAGACTGATGAACAGACCCAAAATCACCCAACTCACATGAGACCAAAAACAAACGTGCAGTGTGCAATATAAACACTCACTGGATTGGAAAGATAAATTGATCGCACCTAAGCATTCATCTAGCAAAATCGTGTGAATCAATCAAACCATAGTGTACAAAGAAGTTTTAAGGTGGTTCAGTCTTGAGACCTACGTCCACCCCACACTCCAACCAGAGGGTGGCTTCCCGCTGATACATAGCTTAACAGCTGGGCCTCACAAATTGCCTACATCCGCTAAGCATCATAGCTTGCTTCCACTGGGTAATACAACTTAGCCATCCACTGACACACAGCTTGACCGCTGGGCATTACAACTTCGCCGTCCAGAGGATACCACACCCTTAAACGCTAGGGCTTACAGCTTAACCCGTCTAGAGGAATCCTCCTCTGCTACAGCTGAGCAACACAGCTTGCTCTGCTGACAGACAGCTTGAAATAAAGATAAAACAGAAACCAAGAAACGGGAAATGACAGCGACTGAAAGTTGTAAACACTAAAGCGCAAATATGGCTCACAAGGAGCTAACTGGATAGGATTTGATCCTGATTCCAGTGGAGACTGATCTTCAAATGAAGCTTGTCTTCTTCTCTTCTCAAACTCTCTCTCTCTCTCTCTCTCTCTCTCTCTCTCTCTCTCTCTCTCTCTCTTTCTGTCTACTTCTTCTTCTTTTGAGGTTCTCTGCTGCTCTCTCTTTTTCTCTCTTGAACTCTCCTATTCTTTTTCTCTGCTCTTCTCTTCTTATGTTCCCCCAATGATTCTTCTTGATCTCACCCGAGAGTTATCTTCTTGGCTTGTAGACGGATGACTTATATATCCCTCAGACTGTGGTCACGTGCTCATGCCCTAGGCATGCGGAGGGAACACTCCCGCTTGGAAGCTTCAGAAGAATCTTACCATGTGTTAGAATCTAAACGATTGGGACCCCACGTGGCGGCTTCTTCCAATAAGGATCACCGTTGGATCACATGCCAGTTAATTGTTCCGTTGTTCTCACGTGCCCTTGTTCTTCTGCTTCTTCTTATAAGTTATATACTCAGGTGCACATCTGTTGCATGAACTATGGCTTCCCTTGCTTGATCACTTGCGTGCACAAGTTCCATAAATTGCACGTACTGGGAACGATTGCATCGGGCTTGTTCTATCGGAACTGGGCATAGAACCGACCTGGTCGAGCTGGTAAACGCGTTGCACCGAGTATCCTCAGACATTGCACCGAGCTCATTTTCTTGAGACCAGACACTGCACCGACCTGCTCGCGCTGAGAAGCCTGCCCTTGATGAGAAGGAGTGCATCGACTTTGGAGCTCATCCGTATGAAAATTTTCTCATACAACATACGAAGGTACCAACTCAGCTATATGTACCTGCCAATGTGCACAAGCTCAATAGAGATAAGGAAACTATGCACAGGTATTACTTGAGTATATAAGAAAGATATGCATAAGGTTTATGCATACAGAGGAAGAAATGCACTGACTCAATTACGTGTCACAACATGAGATGCATCGACCATGTGAAAGCAAGAAATGCACAATGCACTAGGTTTAAGCATGAGCACGCTAAGAATGCACTAGGTTAAGTACTCGCAGCAACATGAGTTGCACAGACTGAAACACCATGGATTATCATGTGAGTAGAACAATGCACTGACCTAATGCGAAGGAGGCACAAAGAAGATATGCACCGACCTAACACTGATAGAGTGCACAGGCTCTGAGACGCGAACTAAGCAATGCACCAACCTAACACTCGCCAAGGCTGCGTGCATAGAGAATGGAATGCATAGACTTTAATGCCCATGAACGATGATATGCACCGGGTTTGTTGGACAGCCTGACTGACATGTATGCACGAGCCTTAGATATAACCTGAATGCATCGACTTAACTGACTGCGTGAATGCATAGACGTTTAAAGCCATGAAGTGCAATATATGCAATCGAGACATGCTCAGACCTAGTACGCAGTTAAACGCACATCAATATATATATATATATATGCAACCGTGACATTCAATCAAGCACATGAAGTGACTCAGCTATCACCAAAACATTCTTCAACCATTCATTCTCAAGTGGTGATTCATAGTGTTGCTATCATCAAAACTCATGAAGTAAAGCATCATCAACGCACAAGGGCACAACATTTGTTAGATGTATGGTGTTTCAAAGATTTTGAATTATTAAAACCCTGAAGACCATTAGAAAATTGTTGCTTTTTGTTCCAATGATAAACCCAAGGAGCATATTGTGTGGTGAACACACGAGGAAAGCTAGGTCGACCTTGCCTTGAATAGGTCTGGGCATAAGTTGTTCTGAAAGAAGGGGGTGTCGACACCATGGGTTGGTGGTGTCGACCTACCCAGTACCAATCTTGCGTGAACTGGTTTCTGGCATGAGGGTGTCTCGACATCCTGTAGTAGGTGTGTCGACCTACCTAGGGTTTCTGCGGATTATAACGAGTACTGTTTTCCTCATGCGTCGACCTCCTGTAACTATGGCGTTGACCTACCTGGGCTCTATCCCACTTATAGCTTCTACTAAAATGCTTGTGAGTCGACCTGGTGTGTTGGGTGTGTCGACCTACAGGATTCTTTCTGGGCTTTTGTACAGGGGTGTGTTGACCCTGTGTGTGGACTATGTTGACCAGTCCCTTACTCTTGGCTTTCTCACTGGCTTGTTTTTTAATGGTTTTCATTTTATCATTTTTGGCAGGCATTTTTTCTTTTATTTTGTTTTCTGAAGTGGAAGGTGTGGAATTTGATGTGGAAACAAATGAAATGGTTTTTAATCCAACTTCCTTTTTCTTTGAAGGGTTAAAGCCTAACCCCTCTTTGTTAAAGTTCATTTTTGTTCCCAAGAGAGCATTTAAGTTCTCTCTTCCACTCACAAATTTCTCAAGAGATTCTTGCTTATCTTTCAGTTCTACCTGGAGTTTTTCAATGTCTTTTTGCAGTTTATCATTTACACCATTTACAGCTTCATACTTTTCAATAGCCAATTTGCAATCATCTTCATATTTCTGCATTCTTAGTTTTAGCTCATCTATGGTGTCTTCCAGAGATTCATTTTCATTTCTCAGTTCTATTGATTCATTCTTATCATTTTCAAGCTCCCTAACAAGTTTCTTTAAGTTTGAAATCTCAGTTTCCAAACAAAAATTCTTCTCAACTACAGAGTTATCATGAACAAGGAAATTGATCTTTTTTTTAAGCTTTTATTTTCTTTACGAAAATCATCACACTTATCTAACAATTCAGAGTAGGCATCTTCCCAATCACTAATTGTAAAATGCTGAAATGGAGAAGATACCTCATCATCTTCATGATCTCCCTTTACCATGAGGCAAATTTTTCCTTCACTTCTTCAGCTGTGGTTTCCTCCTCTTCCTCTTCTTCCTCATCACTCCAAGTGCTCACCATAGCTTTTGGCTTCTTTCCCTTCCACTTGGAGCTAACTTTCTTCATGGCTTCTGGGCATTCACTCTTGACATGCCCGGGTTTCCTGGAACTATAACAAACCACTTTGTCTGAATTTTTAATAGAATCAGATTTGAACTTTGAAAATTTTCTTACCTGAGGCCTTCTTTTCTTCTGGCCCTTACCTTCTTTTCTTAGAAATTTTTTAAACTTCCTAATGAGCATAGCAAACTCACCAGGCTCTTCTTCAGTACTAGAAGACTCACTTTCCTCTAAAGAGTCATGGCTGCTCGGACTGGCCTTCAAAGCCACTGGTTTCTTCTTTTTCACTTCATCTTCCTTCCTTTTCAGATTCAACTCATATGTCATTAAAGATCCAACCAGTTCATCTACAGACATGGTGGATAAATTGCATGAATCCTCAATAACAGTGGCTTTTGTGTGCCAAACAGGACTCAAAGATCTAAGGATTTTTCTAACCAATTCATGCTCAGCGTAACTTTTCCCCAGACTCTTCAAACTATTAGTTAATTGAGCCAATCTAGCATACATTTCTGAGATGGATTCATCCAGTTTCATTCTAAACATTTCATAATCAGAGACTAGCATGTTTGCTTTAGTCTCTCTTACCTCTGAGGTACCCTCATATATTATCTCAAGCCGGTCCCACATTTCCTTTGCCGTTGCACATGAGGACACCCTTAAAAATTCTGTCAGGTGGAGTGCACACTGCATTATATTCATAGCTCCCCAATTCAAAGTAGACAGTCTAATCTATTCTCGGGTCCATGTGTCTTCATCGGCTAGGAGCTGAAATGGACCTCTGCTCACCACCCTCCAGATTTCGTGATCCTGTGCCCTTAGGAACACCTGCATTTGATTATTCTAATAAGAATAATTAGTTCTATCAAAGAATGGGGCCTATTCACTGAGTTCCCCCCAGCCAAGAACGCCTTGCCGGCCATTCCACCGAGCCTCTCTTGGTCGTTAGACCACATATCTAGAGAGTTAGCCTCTGATACCACATGTTAAGCATAGAATGGCTAATCTAGAGGGGGGGTGAATAGATCTGCCCCCTATTTTTTTTTTAAAAAAAACAAGTTCTAAAGATAGAGTGAACTGAGCAGGTAGGCCGATGTGGACGTGTAGAAGTTCACGCTCGCGAACCACCCAGATCCACACTAGAAGAAGAGGTATACACATTCTGAGGACGCGGAATGACGAGGCCTATCTAACCCAACCATTGGGAAAGAAGACTCCAAGGAGACTCAATATTTTGGCTCCGAATGATTCCACCGCTTGGCAGTACCTTACACTTGCCTGAGCGCATTAAATAACGAAGAGTGGGGGGGCTGAAAGATGCCCCTAAATTCACACACTGCCGTGGGTTCACCTTTGGGCCTATAGTAATGAAGGATACATCGGGAGGCTCGAGATCCTCTAGTCCCTCAAGAAGACCAACAACTGCGGATAATAAAGTATGCCCGTCAACCCACACTGATACGAGCGAATTAGAATTGTCAAAGGGCAAATACCCAAGTGATACGGTGGCTTTGCCATTTAAGTGATATGGTGGCCATGCCACCAAAGTGACCCGGTGGCGCTTCCAAGTGATCTGGTGTCATACCTAATGCACTAAGCCGGTGGCCTTCGTTGACCCTGATCCAGTGGCCCTTCACAAACAGCCGATCCGGTGGCCTTCGTTGACCCTGATCCGGTGGCCCTTCGTAAGTAGTTGATCTGGTGGCGTTCCCCGTCTAGTGGCCCATGCCACCCCTGAATCGGTGACGACCACCGTGTTGACCTGATCCGGTGGCCCTTTAAGGCTAGTGAACCGGTGGCACTTCCTTTCTTCTTCATCCGGTGGCCTGTCTCAGTGGTCCATCCAATGGCACGAAGGGTCTTCTTCATCTGGTAGCTTCGGCCCACATAGATGAAAATGGCAGGCCGTGATTTTTGCAGGATCGTCGGATATTCCCAGGGTCTCTCTCTAGTGTGCAGTGCTATCAGATCATACGATCATGATTCAGGCAGCTGTCCCCTTGGCACGAACCCAGCTACCAACCCTCTGCAGACTCCACATTTGGAGACCGGGTGTCGGACACGGCGAGAGAAGAGACTGGAGCAAGAATCTTCGAAGATATGCTCCGTTGACCCCACGTCAGTCACCGACGTGGCACTGCTCATATATATATATGTAGAGACAAAAAAAAGAGAGAGCGCTGGGAAAAGACCAGGAGGAGAGGAAGGAAGGAGCATCCTCTGTCGACCACTACCACCTCCGTGAAGAGGGAAGAGAGCAGAGAAGAATAAAAGAAGAAGGGTGAGTAGAGAAGAGGAGATAGGTTCAGAGGGGGGAGGAGCCTGTGCGCCATTCCCCCTCCCCATTATATTTCATTTCCCCATTGCGCCTTTGCTTTCTCCAGTTGTTTTTATTTCATTCTCTCTCTCTGCATTGTATAAGCCTCCGGGCTTCCCTCCTTTTTCTTTTGAAAGGAATAAAAGTGTGCAAGTTTCTTAGCTTGAATACATGTTCTCCCTGTGTCTCGTAGAAGATTAGCTTGAGGACCTATTCAAAGTAATGAGCTAGGCTTCGAACTACCATCCTAGAGGCCACCTCGCCTCAGGGTTGCCTTTGATTGTTCCCCTCTTACCCCCGCGAGCCCTAGTAGGCAGCCTTCCTCCTTGGCTCACCCACTATCCTTCGGGCAGAGGAAGCTCCCCTGGCACCTTGGTTTAGGTCCCATTCAAGTTAATGGATGGCATCCTTGAATTAACCCTGTAGGGAAAACCCCTCTCTTTGGCCGCCAAGGCACCTCCTACCTCTCATGTCCACCTCTGGTTCGTCCAAAGCCTGATCCAGTGGGGTTGTCCATCCCTCAACTAGTGGCTCCTCAGTCCCGCATCCTCTTTCAGCCTTTCGAGTCCTAAACCCTTTGATTCGATGGCCTACATATCCCTGATCCAATGGCTCCACCATGCACGTGATCCAGTGCCACTTTCTCCTTGGTCCGGTGGCACCACCACCTACTTGATCCGGTGGCTATGCCACACCTCCCATCCGGTGAAACCTTACCCTCGCTATCCTGTGGCTTGGCCACCCTTGTGCGTCATCAGGTGGCGCTCTCCCGACGAAGGATCCGGTGGCTCCACCATGTGCGTGATTTGGTGGCCCAGCCACCCTTCTCTCCTCTTGTGATCTGGTGGCCTCCCTCCACTTATGATCCGGTGGCCACCCACCTCTTGTGATCCGGTGGCCTCCCTCCTCTTGTGATCCGGTGGCCTCCCACCTCTAGTGATCCGGTGGCCCACCACCATCCCTGCTGATCTGGTGGCTCAGCCACCTTATTCATTTGATCCGGTGGCCCTTGCCACTCTCTTGATCCGATGGCCCTGCCACCATTTCTTATTGATCCGGTGGAGTCCTCTCTGCTCCGTGTCTTAACCATGGGCCAGTGTCTTCCATCCGTCATTTTGTGGGCTTTCTCAAGGTGTTGTTGCTTCCGTACGCACCTCTACTGTTGGGTCACGTCACTCCATGTGGACCTGTACCCGCTTTACCCCCCCAACATCTGGGTCCGGGGGAGATGCTGTCGAATTTTTACCAGAATAATATAATTTAAAAATACAAAAGGAAGCAACAAACAAATGGAAGAAATAATAACAAGAGGCCTCCGGTTGAAACAAGAGAACTATGGAAGACACGAAGAGAACTGAATTGAACACTATTGTGGCATTGTGACAAACATGAACATGTGCATCAATCACATGAATAAAAAAAGAGGGAAGAAATTAACAAAAACTCATATGCATTCCACGAATAAAAGAGATTATCCATCATGCATATATTCGCATCATCGCATTTCATGTATGCTTGCGCCCCATGATTCCGCAGTATATCAAATAGTGAGGTGTGAAAGATCAGAGTGCGTATGGCTGGAAGCTGCCACTATGTGTGAGGACATACCTCCGCCTTGTGCCGGGGATCAAATCCTGAACTTAAATTCTATCTTGTGCATGCTTGAATTCACGAGTGATCATGCGTCACTTCTAAATAAACAAATAGAGAAATCTCCCGCATGCATTAAACATGCATTTGAACCCCGAATACCCTAAGGGAATTAAGAGAGGGCAGCGTTGTAGCAAGCTTTCGGTCGACTGATCCCTCCCCTTTGTTTCAAAGAAGAGGAAGAAGAAGAAGAGAGCAATGATAAGAAGAAAAGGCCTCGAGCATCGAGCTTAAACATAAAAGACGGTAAACAAGATGTAAGTGGAATAAAACTCACATTCAGGTGGCATTAAAACTAATAGGACAAAAAAAGAATTTGTATGGATTGGTGAATATCTCTGAGATCTCCTCTCCCCATGGACCCCGTGGAGGGAACATCAATGCTACCCTGCAGGCCAACTATGAGCCCCGGGGATCATTCCCCGACATGATCTTGAGCCGACTTTGCTTGGGCCAACATCTCTTTGAAGTTTGAACCATGCTCGTATTAAATATTAAATTTGCCGTGTTTTCGGCACACATTTATACGGGTTTAGCTGTGTTTTCCTCGCGTCCCCGATACGGACCTTCGTCCGAACATGAAATGGTCCATGGGTGACCAACATGATTCGAATTTTGCACCTTCCGCACGCACCTTAGTATAATTCAAGTTTCTTTATCATCTCATCTTATTCATAATTTCTTTAGGCCGTAGGGCCCTTTTCTCCTTGTGATTAATCAAGGGTATTCTCCCCTCCCGGGAGATGTAAATGACACCGTGGCCGTCATGGCATGGCGGGTTTTGGTCCCGACATGAACCACACAATCGTCTGATCAGTCAGATGGAGCGCACTAAGGGCTCCCTTGAAGCGCGAATTAACTGTCACTTCGTGACTGGCACGCCCACGCACTAAATAGACAAATAAGTGCACTTAATAAACCAACAAAAGAATAAACAAATAGACGTGTCGAAAAGTGTGTCCACAAGTCTCGCACACCCGGTGGGACGTAACCACCCTTCATCTCTTCACCGGGATTAAAGGGCCCTACGGCCCCCGCTTGAAATACTAATTGTTCAATTTGAAAATGCAGGGGGGTTTGCATTCCAACGACAACAATGGCAGTCACTTTCGGCCCGCTCGTTGTTAGGAGCCATGTGAAGAATGGCTACCTCACCATCCCTGTCCGCTTCAGGAGCTTCCCTCCCTTCGTCGGCTTCCCAAACTTCCTTGGGGTCGCTTTCGTGAACCTGTTGGATATGGAGTCATCCGATGCTAAAGGAATCAACACTCCCATCTAATGAGCCACTGCTGCGAAGACTGCTTGGCGCCTCCCGGCTAGGACGTTGAGTTGCCACGTGCACTATGTGCACTCACATGCCGGTCCATCCAACCAGGGGTCTGCCTCTCACAGAAGGAGGCTCTGGAGGGGCCGTGTTGATGCTGCAGCTTCTAGCGGCCAGGTTTCTAACACTGGCAAATCTGTCATTATCGGAAGCGTCTGGGTCCATCTGAACGGACAGCGAGCCGAGATGATCCCAGAGTGGGTCGTACCCACTGTGCCGGTGCGAAATTCATTTCAGCACTGGCAGAGATAGACAGGAAGAGATCCAGCAGGGCCAAGAGGCCGAGGAACCAGCCGGTCCAACCATCGACGAAAGGGAAGCAAGTCTGGCTGCCCAAGGGTATCCAAATTACTCCATCGACTCAGGTAGAGTCAGAGAAAGCTCATTACAAGAGGCTAAGGGGAGAGAACCAAGCTGAGCCAGCAGCCTTGGAGTGTCAATGGGCGCTGACTGCCCCTTGGCCACCTAGGGACGGCCCCCACCGGCACTCCTGACACCACCACAAGAGTGCCCATCCAGGGCACTTGTCCTACAGGCCCTATGCCGAAGCCAGGGTGACATCACCTATCGTCCCCTCCTCACAGCCACAGGAGGGAGTGAATGAAGTTATGAGGGGTTATTTCTATGGCCCAGGGACCACCCCTCTAGGTCACAAAAGGCTATTGCAGGCAGTGGCCGCTGGCCTAGAAGAGCAAGAAGCCCGATCCCCACCGAGTGCGGAATCGAGGAATGTCCCAGAACATCACCACCGATCTCCACCCCGGAGAGAGGCACAAGCAAGAAGGTCCGTCTTCGATAGGCTGACTTTCCTCAACAACCCGTCAAGAAGAGCAGCAAGGAAGGGTAGAGGGATGTTGATCTACACTTGTAACATGGCCGAAATATTCGGCCGATATGGGGCTGTACCCACTGAGCCCGAAGAAGTGGCTAGGCTCGCCGAAAGGCATGGCCCTATCACTAGAAGGTAGAGAGCAGCGGGTGAGTCAGTGCAAGCTCGCGTAGAAGAGACCGCCCACGAAGAAGCCCTGGTGGCTTTGACCGCTAATGTTGTCACTGTTGGAGACACGAGCGGAATGCTGTCCACATCATCTGAGAAAGCCCCGACCGAAGAAATGTTGTATCCCTGTAGTATTGATGATGTCAAACACTATGACTCATTATGAGTCTCTGTGTGAATGTGGTTTTGATGAAGTCATAGGTGAAGTCATTTGTGTTGATGTTCCACTGGTTTTGATGCATTTGTTCAAGTCATCATGAACTCATCATATATATAAATATGTGTGTTGAACTCTATAAGAACAGGTTCTGAAGACAAATCAAAAAGTCAGTGAAGTTAATTGAAGCTTTAACAGAACCAGTTAGAAAGAGAAGCCAGATCACCATTGTAAGAAAAATAGTCAGGTTGATGCAGTTGCATCAGTCTTCACTAGTAAGGTCGATGCGACAAGTTCATCATAAAGAGACAGGTCGATGCATCAAAGAGTCTCATGCTAGACATGTCGATGCATAATGGGTCTTGCTGTAAAATAGGTCGATAGGCAAAGTCCACATTCAAGATCATATGCGGCGAAACATTAAGACACTCAAGTGCTATATCTGTGAGGAGGTCGGTGCACTTAAGAGGCAGGTCAAGGCAGAAGAACAAAGCTCCAACTAACAAGGTCTGAGCACTCAAGAGACAGGTCGATGTAGCAGTTCGACCATTACTTGGGCTGGTCGGTGCAGAAGCACAATCTTCGGTCTGGACAAAGATAGGTCGATGCATCTTGCATCACACATGCATAAGGTCGATGTAGGAGAAGTAATTGATGGTCTTCAGTGAATTTCAATCTACAGCTACATGCAAGTGTTGTGCCTCTTAGGCACAAGCATGTACTATGTTGCTTTTATGATAGCAATGCTATTTGGTTTTGATGATAGCAAGACAGTGAGTGCATTTGAGTACATTTGATATTATATTTTGATGATAGCAATGTTATTGTGTTTTGATGATAGCATGCTGATTTGTTTTGATGATTGCAACACAGTCAGTGCATTATGATATTGTGTTTTGAATATGGCTACTGATATGATTGCATAAGACTGTGTCTAATATACATCATTGTATTCATGAGTTTGCATGCGTATTGCATGATGCGTTGACGCATGGGATCATTGCGTCAACTCACTGGTCTGTCACAGAGTCCAGCATCTCAGTAAGCGTCTCATGCATTTGACTAAGTCTGTACAGCGTGAAGTCTAAACGTTGTCACTGTAGCTCGCTTGTGCAAGTCTGTACATTGGAGTCAGTCCACCAAGTCTATACACTGGACCTTGTTTGATCAAGTCTGTACAGAGCTTCTGTGCTAAAGCCTATACAGCCTTTCACTTGGAAAGTCTATACATTATCTATAGTATTTTGAAGTCTGTACATCATGTTCATTCAAGTTCACTTCATGTCTGTCAGCCGTGTGCATTGGTTTCTAAGTCTGTACAGCCTACGTCTCATGTAGCGTCAACGCTGTGAGCATTCTCAAGTGTACAGCGTCAACGCATGAAGTCTGTACATCAGTCTTAATATTCTAAGTCTGTACAGCCGTTGGCTTTGAACCTCAGAGTCTGTACATCCGAATTGCCCTTGATCTGGTCAAGTGTATACACTCATTCACTGTAGCTTTCACATATTCAAGTCTTCACATTGAAAGCCTATACATTGCTGGATGATCAAGTCTGTACATCCACAGTGGATCTTCGAAGTCTGTACACTGCTTGAGCCTCAACAAGTCTGTACAACGCCTTAAGCGTTTCAAGTCTATTTATTGGCTCATGCTTACAAGTCTGTACACTGGTTCAAAGTCTACACAGCGCCTGCCTTCATCTGAGGCTTATGAAGCCTTTGTATTCATTAAGTCTATACACTGCGTTGTACATACTTTACATTGCTTTCACCTTCACAGCAAAGTCTATACAATGCAATGCATAGACTTAGAACTAATGACTTCGTTTCATCTGTCTGACAGGGACTGAAGAGGCTAATGAACCCCTTAACGCAAGAGGGCTGAAGACATCCAATTTCAGCTGCTGGAACACACCAATGCGTCAACGCCTTGATCAAGTGGCGTGGACGCAGTAGTTCAAACAATCAAGAAAGAAGCTGGTGGATTACTCTGGTGCGTCAACGCATTGATCAAGCAGCGTCGACGCAGTAGTTGAAGAAGCATTCAGCTTCACAGGCTATTCCACTGCGTCAACGCCACAATTGAGCAGCGTCGACGCAACAGCTAAAGAGACCCCAGTATACAAATGTACATGTTCGTGCGTCAACGCCACCAACTGGCAGCGTCGACGCATCAGTTCAAGAAAGGGGCAACTTATCTCTGGCTGTCTTCAATGCGTCAACGCAGTAGGCTGATGGAGTCGACGCAACAGTTAAAAAGGTTGAAGATCTCTGATGGCTGCGTCAACTCCTTGGAGCAAGTGAGTTGACGCCATCTAACTCCAGTTGCTAAGCGTACTGGTGCTGGGCACGTGATCCAAGGATAAGGAGAATGCCCAGATGAGGACACGTGTACTGACAGCCTGCTGGATGCTGCCACGTGGTCCAAATTCTTAGGGCGGGAACTGTAGAAGCCACACGCGCCCTGCTGTTGCTGCTGCTGGTATATAATAGAGCCTTCATCTTCAGATGGAGGTTGATCGTGATCGAAGCCAGGGAGCAGAAGCTGAGAGAAGAATAAGAGAAAAAGGAGAGAGAGCTTCCACGATCCAGCAGAAGAAGAAGAAAAGAAAGAGAGAAGAAGCAGAAGAGAAAAAGTGAGAGATAGAGAGCTCGAGCAGAGTGTGAAGCGAAAGAAAAGAGGAGAGAAGCAGACGTGAAGGAGTTGAGAAGAGAGAGAGTGAAGAAAGAGAGTGAGATCGAGGGAGATCTGTTCTTGCTGGAAGTTGGATCAGATCCACTCCAGTCAGCTCTTTAAGAGCCATATTCTGTGCTTAGTGCTTACAGCTTTCCGATGTTGTTTACTCCCATCTTTTGTTTTCTTTTGAACTTCCTTTGTCAAGCTATTAGTCAGCAGATTGCAGAGGTGCTGCCTCTGGACGGCTAAGCTGTATTGCCCAGCGGTTTGCAGTGGAGGATTCCACTGGACAGCAAGTTGTGTTGCTCAGCGGGGCGAGGAGGATTCCTCGGACGGCAAGCTGTGTTGCCCAGCGGTTGTAAGGCAAGCTGTGATGCCCAGCTGTTCAAGCTGTGAGTCAGCAGTAAGCCACACTCGGGTTGAGTGTGGGGTGGATGTAGGTCTGGAGGACCGAACCACCTAAAAGCCTTTGTCTACTGTGTGATTGTTTTGTTGTTTGCCTAGCTTCTATATTTCCATCTTCGCACAGTAGATGTATGCTTAGGACGGTTCTTCATCTGTTTTAGGTGGCATTCGCATTGTGCCCACTATCTGTTTAGTAGAAGTTTTCATTCCGCATTTGATTCTGCTGCAGTAATTTTTTAACGGGTGATTGATCTATTCACCCCCCTCTAGATCACCCTTTAGCGTCCCAACAATTGGTATCAGAGCCTAACTCTTTGTGCAGGACTAACATCCTAAAGAGGATCGGCCATGGATGCTAGAGGGCTAACAGCAGAGGGTCAGTCCACTACGAAGCCACCATTCTTCGATGGTTCCAACTTCTCATATTGGAAGAACCGGATGCAGGTCTTCCTCAGAGCCAAAGATTACGGGGTATGGAAAATTGTGAGCAAAGGTCCTTATGAGCTACATGAGAATGAGGAATTATGGACAAGAGAAGAAGTCCGAAAATCTACTCTGAATTGGAGTGCTATCAACGCCATTCAGTGTGCACTCCATCCCACTGAATTTGACAGAGTGTCATCCTGCAAGACAGCGAAGGAGATGTGGGATACCCTCGAAGTTATCTATGAGGGAACATCTGAAGTGAGAGAGACGAGGGAAAATATACTAGTGTCAAAGTATGAAGCATTTCGGATGAAGCCTGGTGAGACAGTGACCGAAATGTATGCTCGTCTGACCATCATCACAAATGGTCTAAGAAATCTGGGAAAGAGTTATACTGATCATGAAGTTGTAAGGAAGATCCTTCGATCGTTGACTCCTATATGGCATACCAAAGCAACTATGGTTGAGGAGTCAAAAGATCTACAAAAGATGAAACCCAATGAGCTGATAGGTTCCTTGATGGCGTACAAGATGAATTTACTACAAGCTGAAGAGCTTGAAAACAGGAAGCCTATTGCTCTGAAGGCCAAGCATGGCTGCTCAAAATAGTCCAGCAGCATTGGATCATCTAGTGATCGGAATTCATTTGGATCAGATCTTGAAAAGGATGAAATAGCTATGATCACAAAAGAGTTCAGCAGATTTCTTAGAAGAGAAGGGAAGAATCTCTATAGAAAATACCACAGCAGGAAGCAAAACAGGTATGAATTTAACCCTGCTGAAAAATCTGATGTTAATGCTTGTTATCATTGCAGGAAGACAGGTCATATGAAGGCTGATTGTCCAGAGTTACAGAAAATGAAAGGAAGACCATGGAAGAAGGCGCCAAAGGGAAAGGCCATGGTCAGTACATGGAGTGATGAGGAAGAAGGCACGCTGAGCACTTCCTCAGATAGTGGAAAATCAGAAAAGGACATCTCCTTGATGGCTAGAAATGGAGATGAAGAAGAAGAGTCTGATCAGGTATCATCCCTTTTCGAATATTACACTATTTCTGATTGAGCAGATGCTTATGGTGACCTGTTAGATAAAGCTAATGATATTAAGAAGGAAAACAGACTCTTAAAGAAGAAAATGAACTCTCTGGTTAATGATAAATCTCTCTCTGATATAGTTGCATGCTTACAATCAGAGAATGACAAATTGAAAAATGCATGTTCTGATTTTGATGAATTAAAGCACGTTGTGATTGATTGTAGGAAAGAAAATAACTTGCTGAAAAATTTTGTTGATGAGTTGAAATTGAAAATTCAGAAGTCTGAAAATGAAATAAAGACTTCAAATGAAAAATATGAAGCTGTTTTGTCAGTGAATGCTGAATTAAAGAAAACTATTGAAAATTTGGAAAATGAAAATTCTGACAAAATGAAAATCATTGAAAGCATGACCCAAGGAACTGAAAATCTAAATGCCTTGCTAGGGTCAAAAGTTAATTTCAGAAAGGAGGGTCTTGGTTTTAATCCCTCAGCTAAAGAGAGCTTTGAATTGAAAACCATTTCATGTGTGGGAGAAAAGAATAGAGGACCACTCATAAAAATGGTCAATGAAAAATTTGCCTTCAATAATGTTAAATCAAAAGTGTCCAATGCTAAGGACAAGGGAAAGCAGAAAGTTGTAGAGCCTAGAGCTGCATGCTCTTCTTCCAAGGATAAGTCCAAGGCTAGGGGTCAGCCAGCTAGCACATCAAAACCCCAGCCCAAGGCTGCTAAGTCTCCTTCACCATCAACTGCTCAAAAAAAGACCCAATATAAGTCAGTTCAGAAACCTAGAGGGTCAAAGGTGGCAGGGAGACCAAGTGCAACTAGGAACCCATTTGCTCATCCCTATTTCCCTAGAGCCCAAGTCTATCATAACTTTCATCCTCAACCACTTAATAGGCTTGGGTGGAACCCTGTACATATGAGGTTCGGGTATCAGAATTTCCCCACTTGGTATCAGCCATATAGACCTCAGCCAGCTAGGAGATGGGATAGTCAGTTTAGGACATGGAGTCCTAGTCACCAAAGGTCTTTTGATCAGCCTAGGACCAATTTGGGCCACAACTTCCAGTACATTCATTGGCCAAGGCACTGGCAGAAAAATAAAAACATTTTTAATAAAATAAATGCCAGGACTACACAACAACCATCAAAGCACCAGAAAAAGAAAACTAAACCTGTTGGTGATGAGAAAAAGAAAAATAACAAAAAGAACTCTCAAGCTGTAGAATCCACCAAACCTTCAATCTTTACACAAATGTGGATCCCTAAACAGTTGTTGTCATGTTTTCACTCTTAAGTATCTGGTTCTGTCTTGGGGCCCAAAATATCTTGGGTTCCAAAACCTGCTCCCTAAGTGTGTTTTCAGGTATGTCTGGTAGCCGGGAACAAACTGATGAAACAGAAAAAGCTACTTCAGGCATATGACAAGAGGCAGGGCCAAAATCCTAAGAGCTGAAGGAAATTGGAGGCCTTGTCAAAAAATCTGATGCAACACCAAGGGTAAAAATAAATCAATCTGGTAAAGCAGGTAAGTGATTTACCTTCAGAACTGAATTGTGAATTTCATGTTGATCTGCTTGTCTGAATTTTGATGATCTCTTCACTGAATTCAATTCTGAATATATTTGATGCTTTTCTCATGCTGTTGTTTGCACTAAATGAATGAGATGCTAGATGCACTGTATTTTGCACTAGGCTAAACGGTTCTTTAATGTATAGAGTCGATGCATGTGTTTTGTGTCAATGCATTGCATGCTTGTTATTAAATGCATAACTTGCTGATTGTGAATGGTTCAGTTAGTACATACAGTCAATGCATGTGTCTAATGTATGCATACATCATTTGCATGACTGTCAATGAAATTGTTCAATGCATATAGGATAGCTTTGCACTGTATGTCTTTGCATGACCACTTTGGTATATAAATGGTAAGTTACTAAAAAACAGGGAAATCTGTCCGGAGGTTTCTACCATGTGTGAGATGGTCTTTGAGACCAGGTTCTCCGCCAAGTACCATGGGTCCTGTCTTTATGTAGAACAGTGCACTGCATCATATGTTGAAAAATCTGAAAAAGGATGAAAATGCTTATAACTTGGATGCATAAACTTGAATTGAGTGCATACTTGCCTCATATATCATTGGTGCATAGTCTGCATGTAGAACAGTGTGTTGCATAGCATAATCCTTGCATCATGGTGTCAGGGGGAGCTGAGAGTTTTTCTGGTCAATTCATTGAATCCTTGCTACTTCTCACTGTCCCCATTTAGTTCTTTCATATCCTTTGACATCAAATGCTCCTGGAACTCAATGTCTATTGCTATCATTTCCCTAACCTTCACTGAACAACAGTTCTGTTTCTGGTTTAGTACATTGAGTTGTGATTATTTCAATTGCTCTTTTATAAGAATCACTCTCACAAATTGAAAAGAACTAAAGGTTTAACCTTTATAAATTGAAGAGTCAAATGTCTGCCTTCAGAATCTAAGATAAAAGAAAAACTTTTATAGCTCTTAATCTTTGTCTCATGCTAAAATAGAAAAAGTTTTTGTAATGCCTAAATGTGTTGAACTGGATATATCTAGAACAGGCTAATAAGAGTGTGTACTATTTTTTTTCAATCACTCTAAAAGAGATAAGGGCAGCAGTAAATAAGATCATAAATGCTATGAAATGAACATTGTGACAGAGCAATGGCTGAATTGCACTGAGAAATTGTGATCTTCTCCAATGAAGCAGGAGAACTCATAGTCATGAAGTGCTTCAGAATTTCTCTGTTCAAAGGGTCAAATCTATAGGGGGAGTCCTCACCAAGTAACTGAGGGTACTGGCCCTTAATCAAGGTGTACCCTTAATGTCAAAAGTGAAGACTATCCTTTGTGGGTTCTGATCTGAAATAGGTCTAGTAGTTTATGCCTAGTAACTGGGGATACCTGCCTCTAATCAAGGTGTACATCTAATGTCAATAGCATAAATGCCACTGATCTATTCATTTAGTTCAAGTTCTGAAATTCAAAGGTGAAAATCAAACTGCTGTAACCCTTCGAAAAATTAAAAGTCAATGAGTGAAAATTGTTTTTATCAATACATGTTTAAGTTGCCTCTCTTGAATTTCCTTGTTTATTCACAAAAGGGTATTATTTCTGACTTATCTATTAATACCATGTGCCCTAGATTCATTGCTATAAATGGATTCTATAAACTCTTGTTCAGGGGTCAAATGTTTTACTCTAGATTTATCACTGTTAAACCTGAATTTTTGTCAAAATTGTATGTTGCTGATTCTTATACTTTAACAGTTATTTATAATCATGCTTCCCTTCTGAACCTATGATTCAGCTGTTGTCATGTGACCCTCCTACCTTCTCTTCCTTGTTTATCTGTTCATATTCTTTCTCAAAGGGGGAGCTATTATTTAGGGGGAGAAATAATTCAAGGGAGTCTTACATTCAGGGGGAGAATGTTCTAGAGGAATTTGCATGCATAATGCACTATGCACTCTTATTTTTACTGTTTTTCTCTTTTTGATCATGTCAAAGGGGGAGAAAATCTTGTGTGTGACTCACTGTCACATTGTGTTGCCATCATCAAAAAGGGGGAGAATGTTGTGCCTCTTAGGCACAAGCATGTGCTATGTTGCTTTGATGATAGCAATGCTATTTGATTTTGATGATAGCAAGACAGTGAGTGCATTTGAGTACATTTGATATTGTATTTTGATGATAGCAATGTTATTGTGTTTTGATGATAGCACGCTGATTTGTTTTGATGATTGCAACACAGTCAGTGCATTATGATATTGTGTTTTGAACATGGCTGCTGATATGATTGCATAAGACTATATCTGATATATAGCATTGTATTCATGAGTTTGCATGCGTATTGCATGATGCGTTGACGCATGGGACATTGTCTCAACTCACTGGTCTGTCATAGAGTCCAGCGTCTCAGTAAGCGTCTCATGCATTTTGCTAAGTCTGTACAGCGTGAAGTCTAAACGTTGTCACTGTAGCTCGCTTGTGCAAGTCTGTACATTGGAGTCAGTCCACCAAGTCTATACACTGGACCTTGTTTGATCAAGTCTGTACAGAGCTTCTGTGCTCAAGCCTATACAGCCTTTCACTTGGAAAGTCTATACATTGTCTATAGTATTTTGAAGTCTGTAGATCATGTTCATTCAAGTTCACTTCATGTTTGTCAGCCGTGTGCATTGGTTTCTAAGTCTGTACAGCCTACGTCTCATGCAGCATCAACGCTGTGAGCATTCTCAAGTGTACAGCGTCAACGCATGAAGTCTGTACATCAGTCTTAATATTCTAAGTCTGTACAGCCGTTGGCTTTGAACCTCAGAGTCTGTACATCCGAATTGCCCTTGATCTGGTCAAGTGTGTACACTCATTCACTGTAGCTTTCACATATTCAAGTCTTCACATTGAAAGCCTATACATTGCTGGATGATCAAGTCTGTACATCCACAGTGGATCTTCGAAGTCTGTACACTGCTTGAGTCTCAACAAGTCTGTACAATGCCTTAAGCGTTTCAAGTCTATTTATTGGCTCATGCTTACAAGTCTGTACACTGGTTCAAAGTCTACACAGCGCCTGCCTTCATCTGAGGCTTATGAAGCCTTTGTATTCATTAAGTCTATACACTGCGTTGTGCATACTTTACATTGCTTTCGCCTTCACAGCAAAGTCTATACAATGCAATGCATAGACTTAGAACTAATGACTTCGTTTCATCTGTCTGACAGGGACTGAAGAGGCTAATGAACCCCTTAACGCAAGAGGGCTGAAGACATCCAATTTCAGCTGCTGGAACACACCAATGCGTCAACGCCTTGATCAAGTGGCGTGGATGCAGTAGTTCAAACAATCAAGAAAGAAGCTGGTGGATTACTCTGGTGCGTCAACGCATTGATCAAGCAGCGTCGACGCAGTAGTTGAAGAAGCATTCAGCTTCACAGGCTATTCCACTACGTCAACACCACAATTGAGCAGCGTCAACGCAACAGCTAAAGAGACGCCAGTATACAAATGTACATGTTCGTGCGTCAACGCCACCAACTGGCAGCGTCGACGCAGCAGTTCAAGAAAGGGGCAACTTATCTCTGGCTGTCTTCAATGCGTCAACGCAACAGGCTGATGGAGTCGACGCAGCAGTTAAAAAGGTTGAAGATCTCTGATGGCTGCGTCAACTCCTTGGAGCAAGTGAGTTGACGCCATCTAACTCCAGTTGCTGAGTGTACTGGTGCTGGGCACGTGATCCAAGGATAAGGAGAATGCCCAGATGAGGACACGTGTACTGACAGCCTACTGGATGCTGCCACGTGGTCCGAATTCTTAGGGCGGGAACTGTGGAAGCCACACGCGCCCTGCTGCTGCTGCTGGTATATAATAGACCCTTCGTCTACAGATGGAGGTTGATCATGATCGAAGCCAGGGAGCAGAAGCTGAGAGAAGAATAAGAGAAAAAGGAGAGAGAGCTTCCACAATCCAGTAGAAGAAGAAGAAAAGAAAGAGAGAAGAAGCAGAAGAGAAAAAGTGAGAGATAGAGAGCTCGAGCAGAGTGTGAAGAGAAAGAAAAGAGGAGAGAAGTAGACGTGAAGGAGTTGAGAAGAGAGAGAGTGAAGAAAGAGAGTGAGATCGAGGGAGGTCTGTTCTTGCTGGAAGTTGGATCAGATCCACTCCAGTCAGCTCTTTAAGAGCCATATTCTGTGCTTAGTGCTTACAGCTTTCCGATGCTGTTTACTCCCATCTTTTGTTTTCTTTTGAACTTCCTTTGTCAAGCTGTTAGTCAGCGGATTGCAGAGGTGCTGCCTCTGGACGGCTAAGCTGTATTGCCCAGCGGTTTGCAGTGGAGGATTCCACTGGACAGCAAGCTGTGTTGCTCAGCGGGGCGAGGAGGATTCCTCGGACGGCAAGCTGTGTTACCCAGCGATTGTAAGGCAAGCTGTGATGCCTAGCTGTTCAAGCTGTGAGTCAGCAGTAAGCCACACTCAGGTTGAGTGTGGGGTGGATGTAGGTCTGGAGGACCGAACCACCTAAAAGCCTTTGTCTACTGTGTGATTGTTTTGTGGTTTGCCTAGCTTCTATATTTCTATCTTCGCACAGTAGATGTATGCTTAGGACGGTTCTTCATTTGTTCTGGGTGGCATTCGCATTGTGCCCACTATCTGTTTAGTAGAAGTTTTCATTCCGCATTTGATTCTGCTGCAGTAATTTTTTAACGGGTGATTGATCTATTCACCCCCCTCTAGTTCACCCTTTAGCGTCCCAACAGCAAGCACATTCTAATCAAGCTAGATGAAGTTAGATGTAATCTTACAAGCTGGATTAGCATGACAAGGCATATAAAAAGCTATGATCAGTGGCCCTTGCCCAGATGAGTCAAATCCAATGAAGAAGAAGAAGTGGTTGATGAAATGCCTCAGTGAGCACAACCCAATTGCTTCAATCTTACAGTTTATTGAGTCAATGCAAATATCATACCACGCTTACGCTTAGAAGACTCTCAGCATAACAAGTGTTGTCTCCTCCAACTAAAGTCATCAAGAGTCATCAAGAGAAACTCAAGGGCTCAAGGTGTAAAGTCCTATGATCAGCAGCAGCAACAAGATCATACAGTCCATAGCAATTCAACAAAGTAGCAGCAGCAACAAAAGAAGGTCAAAGTAGCAGAAGAGCACACCGAAGCACTACCTTAAGCCAGAAGGTCAGAGTATCAGAATAGTGCCTAGATGCACTAAGAAAAGGTCAATGCAGCTGTATTAACTGTTGCTAGTGAGGTCGATGCTTTAGACAATTCAACTATGAATCCCTTAACTTAATTCCAGATCTGATAAGGGAGCTCGAAACCTGCTGTTAGTAAATCACTGGCACGTGATCTCAGGAAGGGAAAATGAGTGGCACGTGAACCCAAGAAGCAATGATTGGCACGTGATTCGAGGCACTCTATCAGAAGAATTTTCTTGCCTCTTGGCACCTGGACCAATGGAAAAGCTGGATCAAATCGGTCTATCCAAATGAATTTCTGGCACCCCTGCTCTATAAATAGGGGACGTATTCTTTCGAAAAAAAAAGAAAAGAGAGCTGTAGTAGTGAAAAAGGGAAGTGAGGCTGTCAAAGAAGAGAGAGAGACCATCAGTATGTGCGATAGAGAAGAAAAGAGAGAGCAGTTCAGAATGAAAGATAGAAAGAAGAAAGAAGAAGAAAGTGTGATCAAAGAAAGAGGATCAGAGTATAATAAGAGAAAGGAGCGAGGAGAGCCAGATAGAGCTGAAGAGAGATCAATGTGCAATGAAGATTCGAGTTGAAGATCTATCGGTTCACTGACTCGTGGATCAAATCCAGAGTCCTTTACTCTACGGAGCTACATCTTGTCTTGTCTTTTTTTGCTTTCGTTTCTCATTTTTCTTTGCTACGTTCTATCAAGCTGTGAGGAAGCAGAGCAAGCTGTGTTGCTCAGCGGTGAGGTGTGGTTCCTCAGACAGTAAGTTGTGAAGCTCAGCGGGTTTAGCAAGCTGTGAGGCTCAACGGTTTGTAGGGACTCCTCCGCAAAGCTATGAATCAACGGATTTAAGCTGTGGAATCAGCAGTAATCCTCACTCGGGTTTGAGTGGGGGGTGGATGTAGGTTTGCTTGGTGCAAATCGAACCACCTAAAAATCTTGTCCATCGTGGTTTATGATCGTGAGTACAATTCCATATCTTCTATCTCCCTTCACAAAATGCTTGTGTGGTTTATAGTTGAAGTTCATTTGTATGTTATCCGCTGCGAAGTGTTTGTCTGTGTGCTTAGTAGAATCACAGGCTGTGTGTGTGATTACGTGTTTCAGTTCACTATTGTGAAATCTGTTCAGTACTAGTCTGGTGTCTAAGTGTCCAACATTACTTTTGTTTGAAGAAGTATTTTGGTGAGTGTGTTATGCACCTCTTCCTAGATGTTCTATTGTTCATCCAAGTCTAGTGTAGCTAAAATGTTGTGGGCGAAAGTTTTTTATTAAAGCCAAATTTTAGAATGGGATCTATTCACACCCCCTCTAGATCTCAGCCATGCACCCCAACAATTGGTATCAGAGCAGGCTCTGATTCATCAGATCCAATGATCTACAGAGGATCCTACTGGCTTTAGGTGCATTTCTTGTTATGCTTAGTCTTTTGCATTGAGTTGCCTTGGAATTGGTCTCCATGGTTCATTCACCGGTTTTCAATGGTTCCAATTTTGAGTCATGGATTCGCAGCATGCACAAGTTTGTTGAGTCTGTTAATCCTAGTCTATGGAATCTTATCACTCACGGTCCATATATACAAACTACCTAAGGATAAATCAAAATGGACTGATAGTCATAGTTCAAAGAATGGTGCTAATCTTGAAGCTCTAAAGTTAATTAAGGATTCTATTGCTTATGACATACTCCCTTGTTTCTCTGCTTGCAGGATTGGCAAGGAGATATGGGACAAATTAATGACTATCCACAGAAAGGAGGAAGACAAGTGTCTCATGGGAGAAAAAAGTGATCACAGCAGTGATCAAAATGAGGACGAGGAGGAGGTAAGTTCCCTGTTCGAAAACTATTTCATACAAGATTGGGTGAATGCATATAGTGATTTACTTGAATCTCATGAACTGCTATGAAAAAAACACAAGATGTTGAAAAAGAAACTGAATGTGAGCATGAATACCTACTTAGAGAATGATGACTTAGAAGCTCTGAAAACTGAAAATAATTGTCTGAAAAAATAATTAGAAGATCTTGAATGTGTTAACTCAGAACTAAATAAATTGAAATCTGAAAATGGACCTCTCAGAAAATCCATTAAAGAAAGTGAAGAAAAATTCCAGAAACTTAAAGAGGAGAAGAATTTGATTGCTGAAAAATTTGATGCTATCAAGTCTGTGAATATGGAACTATAGAAAAATATTGAAAAACTGCAAGAAGACCTGAAGGAATATGAAACTAAAAGGGAACATGAGTCACTTTTGATGATCAAATGTTAATAAATGAGTTAGTTCAAAATGACAAACTCAAGGAAGAGATTGAAAAATTAAATCATCTAAACACCACCCTGTCGGACAGATTAATTGCTTTTGAAATGGGTAAGTGTGTAATGTCAGACAGTTCAGACGATTTGGGAAGTTCTAAAATTGAAATTGAAACTCTTAAATCAATCAATGCATCATTGAATGAAAGACTGGCTGAGAGTGAAGAGGAAAATATAAATTCTGAACTGTTGATTGTTTCTTTAGAAAATGAGATTCAAGATTTAAAATTTTCATTGTCCAGATTTGTTGATGGTCAAGAAAATCTGGATAAAATATTGGGAACAAAGATTAATTTCAGAAAAGAGGGGTTAGGCTACAATCATGTTAATAAAAAATATTTTGAAAACAAATTGAAGACATCCTTTGTCAAAGCTTCCAATGTAGCCACCACCTCCAAGGTTAAACACCCAACTATTCAGAAAATTTAGAAACAACCTAAAAAGGTGATAAAGAATAATCAGTTGCAGCAAAAGTCAAGAAACACTCATGCGAGAACTGTGCATGTTGTACACAACTTGAACACACACTCACATGCACACAAAAAGGAAATGTCATGTTATTATTGTCACAAAGTTGGTCATTTAATGCATGAGTGTAGACTGATGGAACAAGATGATCTAAATGCAAGTGCAATGCATGCTAGAAATTTCATAGTAGAAATCATGCATTTCAGAAAAAGAAAATTCACTATTTTTATGTGGTAAATTAGGCCACATTGCTGCTCACTGTTGGCATGCTCAGGAGAGAAGATTTAATTCTAAACCTATAAATTTCACTACAAATCAAAATGCTTATGATAGAAACAAATTTGTTTTTAAAGGAAAATTTCATGCATGTTTTGAGTGTGGGAAACAAGGCCACCGAACATCTGATTACTGGTTGGCCAGTAACAAGAAACAAACATTCATGTTCATGCATATGAATTCTATGCTCATGCTAATATGCATAAAAAGAATAAAAAGCCTTATGCTTCATGCCATTATTGTGGTAAGGTTGGGCATTCTATGAATGATTGTCATTTAATGAAATGTGATGATTTGAAGGCCCAAAGGTTATGGAAAGGATCTTTCAATAATGTCACCAACACTTCAGTACCCAAGGAGACTTGGGTACCTAAATCTGCACAATGAGAAGTTGTCTTTGCAGGAGTGCGTTGGAGCTGAGGAATAAAAGGGGTTCAATAAGCCAAGGCACCTGAGTATGATGAAACCCCAAACTCTGCATTTTATTGGTTTGATCATGTCAGTTTTTAATAATCTGTTTCAGATAGCAGCATATCATGCTTATCTGTCAGTGAAAATCTTGTGCATACATTAGATTGAGAGTACATTGCATATCATGCTCTAAAATCTGGCAAGTTAAATTCAATTGCTCATATTGTCTGAATGCTTTTCAACTGATTGATTGTTTGAAGAGAATGTGAAATAATTGGGTAATCAATGAAAATTCAGGTTGTGAATTGAAAAGATGTTGCATACATTTTCACATGTGCATAGACAAATTGCATAGTCATGCATTGTCATGAAAAATTCATTTGCACTGTCATGATTGAATCTGAAAAATATGAATGAGGTGTATATAGGACTGCACTTGAATTGCATTTTTATGCATGACTTCATGGTATAATAAATGGTGATATGAATAAGGACAGGTTAAGCCTGTCTGTAAGCTTTCACCATGCGTGAGGTGATCCTAAGATCTAAGTCCTCCGCCCAGTACCTTGGGTCAAACTTGCACTTAGAACAGTTTAGATGTTCATGAGCATAATACATTAAACTCCCTGCATAAGTTTTCATTGCATATGCTGCATTCAGAGTTCAGTCATACAATGCATATAGACAGGGGGAGTCAGTCAAGGCAATTTTGTGTCTTATGCATATGCATATGTGTTTAGATCAATCAACTCCCTACATGGTCTTCATGTCATATTTGATGTTTGAAGTGCATTCATAAAAAGGGAGTTCCTACATCTTATAGGTTGCTCATGTGCATGATGCTACCTGACTCACTTGCACATCATCATCAACAAAAATGTCAAAAGACTACTTAAACATGCATGCACATAGATAAGTGGAATCCCTGCATTTCATTATTTGGCATTGTGCATTTCCTTGTTCTTATACATACACTGATGCATGTACACACATAGCAGGAACTCTTGCATTCTGAAGATTGTTTATGTGCATTAGGTTGTTCATATGCACAATAATGTCTGATCATTGTCTACTTTCATGCATATAATTTTCTTTTATTATTCAAATATATCATGCTTGCTGATTCATGCATACATTCAGGGGGAGCATAAATCAAGTCCTTGAATTGCATGGTTGATTCCATCACCGTCTTGTTCGATCGACAAAAATTCCTCATTTCGGTCAACCGATGCTCCCTTCTTCAGTATGAGCTACTCTCTTGATAGTAATCTTATTGGTTGGTGGCTTGTGTTGCAAATTTAAGTGAAATCCATTCTACTCAACCAATATTTGAAATCTCTAAAGTAAAATTCAAATCACTCCAACAGGTCGATCTACTGCTGGAACAGGTCGACCTAGCTTGTTCTATCTGTTCTAAAATTGAGTGAGCTCATTCTACTCATGGTTATAGAATCATTGTGTATGCCTCTTGCACTTGCTGAGGGGGAGCTTTTGCCATGTAACAACTAAACAATATATAAAAAGGCGTAGCTGGAAAGAAAGGTCAGGCCTATCTGGAAAGTTGCCCCTTGCGTGAGAAGATCCTTGGATCCAACCTCCGCCTAGTACTGATCTTAGTTGTGGGTTGATTACTGGCTTGTCTTGTGATTCACAATCTTTGCGGATATCAGTGATTGATATTTCTGTCGCTGCATCCTTGAGCTGGTCTGACTGAAATCATTTCACATCTGCTGAACCTTGAACATACCTGTCAAATTCACAGCTAAATATCTTCAAAATGTTATCATACAAGCTGCATGATCATTATTGCACGTTCCTGTGAAAATCTCTGTCAAACTTGACACTCATTCTGCTGCACACTAATCGTATCTTCTTGAACCTGATCATATCATTGCTTGCTCTTGAAAGTCACCATCTTGTGTGCTAGAAATTGGCTGTTCTTAAACTTTCCTATCTTGAAACTTTAGGAAGATTTCAATTTACATACCTTGATCATAAATCTGAAATTCATTTTATCAAGGAATATTCTATTATACATGATTATGAATGTCTAAAAAGATCAAATTGGTTTAAGTTTAATGTATTCCTTGAGTTTGATATAAATATCTTGAAAATATCTGAATCAAATTTAATAAACTTTAATGAGCTGCTTCATGTTATGACATGTAAAACTCTCTGAAATTTGAGAATTCTAAAATCATGATTTTCTTTGGTTCAGATACATATAGTGAGTATTGTTTTTAAACATCTAAAAGATATGAAAAGTTCCTAAGGGTAAATTTTTGTCAGAGCAATGACAATGGTTACTGAGAAACCATGTCTAAAATAGACTGTCATGAAGTGCCATAGTTATCTCTGCTAAAAAATTATTGCAAAATTAGAGAAAAGTATGGCAGAGCAATGACATGGTGTGGTGAGTAACTGGGTTACTTCACCTAAGACGTGTTGTGCCTCATGTCAAAAGCTACACTACTATTGTCTATGTTCAATTTGAAGCATGACAGTTAGTCATACCAAGTGCTTAGGGATACTGGCGTGTAAACAACGTGTATCCTCTGTTTACAAGGTATGTACTAAATTCAATTGCTACTGAATTTCTGAATGAAAATTATTGTTTGAACAAAAGAAAAAATTATTGAACCTCAGGAATCAAATCTGAAATTTTCATGGTTGTTTAACATCATTACTAATGAATGCAACTCCTAAAGAAGTCAATGAAATTGAATGAGTAAGATGAAGGGAGGTTAAACAAGATGTATATGTGAGAGTTTGGTTCATTTTTTATTAAAACTTGATTTCAGATATGAGTACAAAACTTTATTGACAAACTCTGTATACATCGTAGTTAAACCATCCTATTCAATAAGATTTAGTTCATAAGCCCTTATAGTGGAAGACTCTACAACATCTGTATTCTTAGATTTATGAAATTGGTACCTCATTGAAAACCTTCTTGAATTATCTAATCATTTAAAACTTTAGTTGGAACCACTGTGTTCAGCTCTCATTTCTGCTGAAATTTTCTTGCTTGTTCACATCATATTCAATGTGTCACCGCATCCATCTTAATGTCAGCTGCTGATTACTGTGGTTCACCACTTCTTGATCCAATGACATGAAACTATCTATGACCGTCTGTGCTTTTGCTGATAGTCTCAACGACTATATCTCTAAAGCATTTTATCTTTAGTCCTTATACATCTACTCCAATAACTCTACTCTGTCAAAAGGGGGAGAGTGTCTCTGTTTTCAAAGGGGGAGAATTGTCTGCACCGAGTAGATCACTCTTTGGTCTGTCTTTTTGATGAAGTCAAAGGGGAAGAATATGAACATGTGTATGAGTCAGATTTGAGTCGGCATGTTGTTTGTTGTTTTATGATTTGAGTCTGCATGTTGTTTGTTGTTTTATGACTCAGTTTAATGACTCATAGTGTTCATAGTGTTCACAGTGTTCATAGTGTTGCCATTATGTTCATAGTGTTACCATCATAAAAAAGGGAGAGATTATTGTATCCCTGTGGTTTTGATGATGTCAAACACTATGACTCATCATGAGTCTATGTGTGAATGTGGTTTTGATGAAGTCATAGATGAAGTCATTTGTGTTGATGTTGCGTCGGTTTTGATGCATTTGTTCAAGTCATCATGAACTCATCATATATAGAAATATGTGTGTGGAACTCTATAAGAATAGGTTCTGAAGACAAATCAAAAAGTCAGTGAAGTCAATTGAAGCTTTAACAAAACCAGTTAGAAAGAGAAGCCAGATCACCACTGTAAGAAAAATAGTTAGGTTGATGCAGCTGCAGCAGTCTTCACTGGTAAGGTCGATGCGACAAGTTCATCATAAAGAGACAGGTCGATGCATCAAAGAGTCTCATGCTAGATAGGTCGATGCATAATGGGTCTTGCTGTAAAATAGGTCAATGTGCAAAGTCCACATTCAAGATCACATGCCGCGACACATTAAGACACTCAAGTGCTATATCTGTGAGGAGGTCGGTGCACTTAAGAGGCAGGTCAAGGCAGAAGAACAAAGATCCAACTAACAAGGTCTGAGCACTCAAGAGACATGTCGATGCAGCAGTTCAACCATTACTTGGACAGGTCAGTGCAGAAGCACAATCTTTGGTCCGGACAGAGATAGGTCGATGCATCTTGCATCACACATGCATAAGGTCGATGTAGCAGAAGTAATTGATGGTCTTCAGAGAATTTCAATCTACAGCTACATGCAAGCACATTCTAATCAAGCTAGAGGAAGTTAGATGCAATCTTACAAACTAGATTAGCATGACAAGGCATATAAAAAGCTATGATCAGTGGCCCTTGCCCAGATGAGTCAAATCCAATGAAGAAGAAGAAGTGGTTGATGAAATGCCTCAGTGAGCACAACCCAATTGCATCAATCTTACAGTTTATTCAGTCAATGCAAATATCATACCACGCTTATGCTTAGAAGACTCTCAGCATAACAAGTGTTGTCTCTTCCAACTAAAGTTATCAAGAGTCATCAAGAGAAACTCAAGGGCTCAGGCTGCAAAGTCCTATGATCAGCAGCAACAACAACATCATACAGTCCATAGCAATTTAACAAAGCAGCAGCAACAGCAAAAGAAGGTCAAAGTAGTAGAAGAGCACACCGAAGCACTGCCTTAAGCCAGAAGGTCAGAGTATCAGAATAGTGCCTAGATGCACTAAGAAAAGGTCGATGCAGCAGTATTAACTGTTGCCAGTGAGGTCAATGCTTTAGACAATTCAACTATGAATCCCTTAACTTAAATCCAGATCTGATAAGGGAGCTCGAACCTGCTGTTAGTAAATCACTAGCACGTGATCTCAGGAAGGGAAAATGAGTGGCACGTGAACCCATGAAGTAATTATTGGCACATGATCTGAGGCACTCTATCAAAAGAATTTTCCCGACTCTTGCCTCGTGGACCAATGGAAAAGCTGGATCAAATCGGTCTATACAAAAGAATTTTTGGCACCCCTATTCTATAAATAGGGGACGTCTTCTTTCGAAAAAAAAGAAAAGAGAGCTGTAGTAGTGAAAAAGGGAAGTGATGCTGTCGAAGAAGAGAGAGAGACCATCAGTATGTGCAATAGAGAATGAAAGAGAGAGCAGTTCAGAAAGAAAGATAGAAAGGAGAAAGAAGAAGAAAGCGTGATCGAAGAAAGAGGATCAGAGTATAATTAGATAAAGGAGCGAGGAGAGCTAGAGAGAGCTGAAGAGAGATCATTGTGGAATGAAGATTCGAGTTGAAGATCTGTTGGTTCAGTGACTCGTGGATCAAATCCAGAGTCCTTTGCTCTACAGAGCTACATCTTGTCTTGTCTTCTTTTGTTTTCGTTTCTCATTTTTCTTTGCTACATTCTATCAAGCTGTGAGGCAGTAAAGCAAGCTGTGTTGCTCAGCGGCGAGGTTTGGTTCCTCAGATAGTAAGCTGTGAAGCTCAGCGGCTTTAGCAAGCTGTGAGGCTTAGCGGTTTGTAGGGACTCGTCCCCAAAGCTATGGATCAGCGGATTTAAGCTGTGGAATCAGCGGTAATCCTCACTTGGATTTGAGTGGGGGGTGGATGTAGGTTTGCTTTGTGCAAATCGAACCACATAAAAATCTTGTCCATCGTGGTTTATGATCGTGTGTACAATTCCATATCTTCTATCTCCCTTGATAGATTGCTTGTGTGGTTTATAGTTGAAGTTCATTTGTGTGTTATCCATTGCGAAGTGTTTATCCGTGTGCTTAGTAGAATCACAAGCTATGTGTGTGATTACGCGTTTCAGTTCACTATTGTGAAATCTGTTTAGTACCAGTCTGGTATCTAAGTGTCCAACGTTACTTATCTTTGAAGAAGTATTTTGGTAAGTGTGTTCTACACCTCTTCCTTGATGTTCTATTGTTCATCCAAGTCTAGTGTAGCTAAAATTTTGTGTGCGAAATTTTTTATTAAAGCCAAATTTTAGAAGGGGATCTATTCACCCCCTCTAGATCTCAGCCGTGCACCCCAACAAGAAAGAGGGGGATCTCCCAGTTTCTCCATGAACGACCCTACCATACTGCTCATGATGCAGCGGTATCAGCAGGAGATCGAATTGTTGTGAAAATAATTAAATGAGAGGAATTCTCAGCCTTCCACATCCGGTCAGACGGTGTGATGTGGACATCAGAGCAAGACCCCTAACCTTTTATTTTGCATTTGAGTCTTTTTATTTGTATTTATATCCTTGGGAAAACATGTATGCAATTGTAAGGCTTTATAAGCCAATGTGTCATTCCCTAAGGATCTTTGGGTTTTTGTGCAAAAGTCCTGTAGGACCAACAAGGGGCCCCCATCTCCTTTCCTATTGATCCACCTAAGCCTTAGGGCCCATGTGGGGCCAGTCAAAGGTCCAATGTGGGCTTCTAGATGGCTTGACCATTTAAGGGGATAATTGGATTAAAAAGTCTAATATTCCAACCCTTAAAGTCCAAGATGCTTCCCCCTTATAATATAGTTTATCCCATGTTGTATTTTTTTTATTTAATTTGGTCATTTGACCACATGGGAAAGAAAATCTCCTCTCTCCCACGAAATTTCCAGCCCCCCACCCCTTGCCATTCTCTATATAAGCATATGTATAGTGTCATTAGATAAATTAATGAAGAATTAAGCATTTTTGCCAAGAGCAAGCCCAATGGCACCCCTTGTGTCTCTCCTCTCCCCCTTGTAGCAGTGATTGCTGCCCATTCTAGGGTGTGAAACCCTCATCTTGGTGTGACTCCAAGATCTCCAACCTCTGCTGGATGCGACTTCCAACCGCCGCCTTCCGTTCGTGCCGCCATCGCGCCGCCACCGCCATCATCGGAGTTCTGTCTCCATCAGGACAGAACCTCTTTCCCAAAATTGTATCTTGTGTTCTTGTTATTTGTTTGAGCCCTGATTTTGAGAGTTTGTTTTACGTGTCTGCTGCTTCGGTTTGATTCTGAGGCCAATTTCCTAAAGGTTTTCATGCGTCGAAGCCTTTATATTAAAGGTCTGTTATATCGTTTCTTCAAATGGGACCCCCACTTTGATTTCAATACATACCCTACTGTTCTGCCCATCTGGGTAGGCTTCCCTATGCTACCTGTTAACTTTTATTATGAAGATTTCATCACTTCTATTGCTGCGAACCTGGGACCCGTCCTGCGTATTCATGATGCTACCCTGGCCTTGACGCACACTCAGGCAGCTTTGGCATGTGTTGAGCTTGATGTCTCTAAACCTCGACCTGACCGCCTTTGGATTGGCTGTGGTGGGGAAGGCTTCTGGCAAAAAAATAATTATCATAAAGTGCCTTCCCTCTGTAGGTTCTGCAATAAGATAGGTCACCAAGTAGTCGACTGCCACAAGAAGAACAAGAGAACTTCGGCTGTGGCTGCTCGTCAGGCGGTGCCTCCTGTAGATATCCGGCGAGGGAGGAGGTCGTCAATGCTGCTAAGGTTTGGCATCCAATAGAGAAGGCCCCTGCGCCTCAACATCCTGTTCTGCTTACACGAAATAATTTTGAGGTCATCTAGGATCTCCATGACATCCCTGGGGGTGGTAGTATGCCCGATGCCCAGATTGAGGCTGTGTCTGTGCTAGCTGATATTAACACCCATAGGGGTGCGCGGTCTACCAGTTGTGCTCTTGGTAGTTTTGACCAACATGCAGACTGCAATGTTGTTGGCGATACTCATTGTTCTTCGAGGTCCCATACCCCCCCAGGCGATGATGTGCCTTTTGTGCATGACATTGTTATTTGGCTGCATGATCCTTCTGCTGCTACAGGATCCGCGCGTTTGCCGGTGGCGGACGTGGGCACCGGCATCCAAGAATATCAATCTAGCCATCGGGGGCTTTTGCCTAGGCCCTCGGCAACCGAATTGGCACTCCATGAAAATATCTTCATGCCAAATGTTATCCTCCCAACAGCGGAAGGCTTGAGGCCGGAAGTGGGTGTTCGCACTCGTTCTCAGCGGAAAGCTGAAGGTGAATCCTCTGGAAGTCTGTCATCATGATTCTCCCGATATTATTTTGGAATGCCAGAGGTGTTGGCAATCTACCCACTAAACGGGCTCTGAAACATATGATTCGGAAATTTAGAATTTAAATCCTGGCCATCTCTAAACCTAAAATTTCCCTAGAAAATGCTGATACCCTTTGTCGTTATCTCCATATGCATGCAGTTGCGGGGAATGACGGGGAAGGGTCGAAGATTTGGTTGTTGTGGCAGGAGCATATCAACCTTTCTATCCTTGACTCCTCTCCTCAGCATATCACGGCGATGATTCGGCAAGGCGATTCTCCTTACTGCCAACTAACAGCGGTTTCTGCTGATTGTGATATGCATATCAGACGGGCCCTTTTTGATCTCCTACTGGATTTCTCCAGCTAGGCGGATCTGCCCTGGCTGGTTGGCGGTGATTTCAGCTATGTTGCCTGCCCATCCGAGAAATTGGGCGGCCTTTTCTCCAATGTGCAATCCATGACGGATCTAAAGGCTTTTATCTCTGCGTCAGGTCTAACTGACATTGGTTATAGAGGCAGCCAATTTACCTGGACAAACAACCGATTGGGCAATGCGGCTATCAAAGCCAGGCTAGACCGTGTTCTATCCATCTCGTCCCTGCTTACTGCCTTGCCTAGTGTAGCAACCCTGATAAATAAAATAAATCAAAATGGATTAAAAGATTTAGTAAATAAACGAAAGAGCTTGGAATAAAAATAATTAAACTCTGATGAAAATAACGCCTTAGATATAGGCGCTACTTTACAAGAAAACGCCCTCACCTAAGGCGTGAATTAAAGAAAGGACGCCCAAATAATAAGGCGTCAAATTTCAAACGACCAAAAATAAATAAAAAGGGCAGGTTTGCATAACGTCCTTTGAATGGACGCGTTTCAACAAGAAAAGACGCTTGATCAGGCGTCAATTTAAATTCGACGCCCTGACTTAGGTCGTTAATTTAGTTTGAGTTTCATTCGACCTAGGAGTCTATCCAGGGTAAGTTGATAACTATGAGAAAGAGTTCGAATGTAGTAATAACTCTATCATGGAAGTACACTAACTCTATTAGGATCACCTAAATCCTATAAATAACCTACTGCTTGAACCGTGAACGCTATTTGGCGTTCGGACTATTCTACGGTAGGTGAAGAACCAAGGTTCTTTCTTCTTCTTTTCTGTTTACGATGGTATGAAGAACATTAACAGGTTCTTCGTCTTCTCTTCTTACAGGTTAAGAAGATTCACGTTGTGAAGAACGAAAGGGTAAGTTCTTCTTTCTTCCACCTTCAGTCAAGTATTATGAAGATAATACTAATGATTGTATATATATGTTCTCTGTAGGGGTCATCATAACCTACTGAAGAATTGAGGGTTCTTCATCTGCAACCTATTACTACCCTTGCTGCTGCTATTAGGATCGAAAGCTTCAAAAAGACTCTGTTTATAAAACAGAGTATCGTTTTTCCCAGAACCTACATCTGTTCATCCGTCAGTTTATCATCATCAAGGTAGGTTTTCTCAAGCACTGTAGCCCAAATCACCATAATAACTATATTAAACCATATATATTAGTTCATGCATGTAGTTTTCACGAGTTTTAAAGGTTCTATTGTTGGAAAGAAACGCCCTTTCCAAGGGCGCTAATTTTATACGCGACCCAGACTAGGGCGCTATTTAAATAAACGACCCTGACAAGGTCGTCAATTCAAAAGATTTGACGCCCTGTACACAGACGTTAATTTAATTACCTGATAATTACCCATGTTAATTAGTCCAATATTCACTTAAACATGATTCTAAACCAGTGCATGATCATTAATCCTGATATTATCCTGTCATGACCATATCTCGTTTTCCGAAAATTTCAATACTTGAAAAATTATAAATTCTTGAAATACACGACCCTGTATAGGTCGTCTCTCACTTGACTAACGCCCCTGTTCAGGGCGTGAATTGAAAAGTAACGCCCCTGTCCAGGGCGTGTTTCCGATAAATTACTGAAAATATATATATTCTGCAAAAATAGAGTTAAAGAATGAACGACCATTGTATACGTCGTCAATTTTAATTGCCCCTTATAAGGGCGCATTTTTGGTAAAATACGGAAATATTGAAATTTTGCAAAAATGTAAAATAGATAAACGCCCTTACTGAAGGCGTTAACTACTTGAGTAGTGACTTTACTTAAGTCGTTATTTTCCTGTAAAAATGTTTTTACCCTGTTTCTGATAACCGATGGTTTCAGTATATCTATATATATGTATATCGGCACTATATCTCCACTCCGTGAGTATAGTCCCACGTTTCATGATGTTTTATCGATCACCCTCAACTCTCATTGACATACAAGCTCTCCATTGGACATTCCGTTCCTTTGGACTAGCGAGTTAGTCATAGAGACCTCCGTAAGACTCCTCGTACCTTGGATTCCCTCAAGGTCGACTGAGCTGGTTGTACCCTAAAAACCCATTACACTATTGAATGCCATGTCACTCTAAAGAAACATGGTATACCGGCCCTTATGATATGCAAAGAGTATATCATGAGAATTCTTAATGGGATGATGATATCATGCCATTTGTTGATGTTCTTGTGGACCTCAATTCTATAATAAGAATGAGGGTATCTTACCTTTGATGTACTGTTCATGTGGACCTCAATTCTATATAAAGAATGTCCATACTTGTTTGTCATGGTACCCGAGTTAAGGGAACCTAATTCCACCTAGTTTCATCGTTCATCGTGATTGTACCGTTGTTATCGCCTATCTATGTCCAATGTCGTATTTTTGGACTCCATTCTCTCAAAGTTATCCTACGTGTCTACAAGCTTAAATTGTTGAAATTCCATATTGGCTATATATATATACAAGAGTGGATGTCAAATATACATGATAAATGCCTGCGCATATAGGGCCCGATCTGGTCCTGGGAGGAGCACCCGAAAGTACTTGTGCCCATGGGAGTTGAATGATAAGGTATCTGGCATTATACCGAGTGCATGACTAGCTTGATTGGACATTCCACACAAATCTTGTACTTGACTCGTACTTGACTTGACATGAATTGCGTGACCCGAGAAAGGGTAATTACTTGCTTGCTTGATACATGATAGCCAAAGTTCTTGACATGACTTGCTAAAGAGTACTTGCTTGAATATCTTGTTATCTTTTCTTGAAGCTCATGACTAGTTCATCTTGCCGTCTTATTGATAAATTTCTCTCTATCTTGTCGTTTTATACGAGCATGCATAGCTATAGTACATTCATGAAAGATGTAATTATTTAAACCCCTTGCTAGCGCTTGAGATATAATTTCCTACTGAGCGTTCGCTCACTCCGTGTGTTCCCTACTTTTCAGGTAATTCCGACGACGAGGGAAGTCAATCGGATGGGGAAAGTCAAGAGTGAAAGAGCTAGAGCTTTTCCAAGTGTCATCTAGTCTTTTTCCTATTTTCTTGAGTCAACTATGTACTTTTCCTTGAATAGAGTATTGGATTTGTAATAGTCTATCCATTATGAAATAAAGGATTGGGTTATCTTTCTATTTTTGCGCATCTCTGTTTTGGTGTCGAATACACTACTACTCTGATTGACATGATTGATATAAACTCGTCGCGCATATCCGAGTATCTTCCGCGCTCGGGGCGTGACAGTTTTTGTGGTATCAGAGCCTAGGGTATTCAATTCCTAGGAAAAACCCAAGTCCAAGGATAAGTTTTAAACCTTCAACCAGTGAGATTGGGTAGAACCAAGGGTTAAAGTTAACATAGTATATGAGTCTTTAAATACAAGCACATATTAATCTAGTTATTATAATTGTAGGATAATGGCTGCCGAACGTGCTCAATGGCGCAACATGCAGCGTACCCTTCAAGGCATGACTCAAGTGCTGCAACAAGTAGCACAAGGAGGTGGACAACGAGCAGGAAGTCTCCACCAGACTTTCAAGAACATGAACCCACCCAAGTTCACGGGTTCTACTGATCCAGATGACGCTGAACACTGGATTAGGGAGATAGAACGTATATTCCGTGTTATGCAATGCACGGATCAGGATAAAGTTTTATTAGCTACTTTTCAGTTAGAAAGGGATGCTAGATGCTGGTGGGAATCAATAGAGGCTACTATAAATCAAGATCAGGTTTCGTGGGAAGAATTCGTTGAACACTTCAACGTGAAATATTTCTCGGACCGAGTTCAGGAAAAGAAGGCTGCAGAGTTTGCCGCATTAAAACAACGATCCTTGTCAGTGGCCGAGTATGAGGCCCAATTCTCTAGATTGTCTCGGTATGCTAAGCATCTAGTTAGCACCGAGAAAATGAAGGCTAGGAGGTTTCTTAATGGGCTCAGGCCCCAAGCTATTACTCAACTGGCGCCGATGGACATTCAAGTCTACTCGGAGATAGTACGCCGAGCTCAACTATTAGAAGATGCCACGGAACTGTCTGATAGGATTCGTGGTAAGGATAAGAAGGAACAAGTTACAGGTTCGGGTTCTTTTAAACCCAACTTCAAGAAAAGGCCTAGCAATGGAGGAGCATCCTCACAAGACCAAAAGTTCAAGAAGACCAAGCCCTTCTCTATCACCACTACCTCTCCAAATACAGTGTGCAAACATTGTGATAAAGCGGGTCATAGAGCAGAAGAATGCTGGAGGAAACTAGGAGCATGTCTCCGTTGTGGGAGTCGTGAGCATCGGATTCCCGATTGCCCACTACTAAATAATCAAGCCGATGACGGAAAACGCCCAGTAACCAAGAATGCTCGTCTTCATGCAATCAAGGAAACCGAGCAAGTAGAAGGAGGCGGCTTAGTGGAAGGTATATTGAAAGTTTGTTCCAGGAATGCATATGTCTTAATTGATACTGGTGCATCACATTCTATTGTTTCTAAAAAGTTTGCTGACCCATTACCCCTAGAACCGGAATGGATAAAGTTAGTTTTGTCTACTCCTCTGGATGATGAGACTGATATTACACATCATTACCAAAACTGCGAGGTATTGATTCATGGTCAAAATCTCCCTATTGATCTCATATGTTTAGATCTGAAAGAGTATGATGTTATACTAGGGGCAGATTGGTTATCCAAGTATCAGGCAACGGTTGATTGCCGCAATAGCAAGGTTACATTCAAGGAATTTCCAGAACTAATATTTACTAACCCCAAGAGTCGGAGCAAAAACCCTCTTATTTCAGCTCTCCGAGCTAGCAAGCTCATCAGGAAAGGATGTACATCTTTCCTTGCCTTTGTCACAGTTAAAGAAGCTAAGGAAGCTAAGTTAGAAGACATTCCAGTGGTACAAGAATTTCCGGACGTGTTTCCGGAAGATTTGCCGGGATTACCCCCGCAAAGAGAAGTGGCCTTCACCATTGACTTAGTCCCTGGTGCTGGTCCGATTTCAAAGGCACCTTATAGGATGTCACCTGCTGAACTCAAGGAGTTAAAGGAGCAATTGATGGAACTCATTAAGAAAGGATTCATTAGACCAAGTACTTCCCCGTGGGGAGCGCCTGTATTATTTGTAAAGAAGAAAGACGGATCCATGAGGTTATGCGTCGACTATCGACAATTGAATCATCTCACTATCAAGAACAAGTATCCACTGCCGAGAATCGATGAATTGTTTGATCAAATTTCAGGATCCATGTACTTTTCCAAAATTGATCTTAGGTCCGGATATCACCAACTAAGAATCAAGGACGAGGATATTCATAAAACCGCATTCAGAAGCAGGTATGGCCATTATGAATTTGTTGTTATGCCTTTCGGACTAACGAATGCCCCTGCTGCCTTTATGCAGTTAATGAATAGTATATTCAGGCCTTATTTAGATCAATTCGTGGTGGTCTTTATTGATGATATATTGATTTATTCCAAGACCAAGGAAGAGCATGAGGAACATTTGAGGATTGCATTACAAATATTGAGGACAAACCAATTATATGCAAAACTTAGCAAGTGTGAATTCTGGCTTGAAGAAGTGACTTTTCTCGGACATGTTATATCAAAGGATGGCTTGTCTGTAGACCCATCAAAGGTTGAAGCTGTAAGGAACTGGGAAAGACCGACCAATGCTAGCGAGATCCGAAGTTTCTTAGGACTTGCCGGCTATTACAGGCGATTCATCAAGGATTTCTCAAAAATCGCCGTGCCACTTACGAGGTTAACTCGCAAGGAGATCCGTTATGAATGGGATGAGGAATGTGAAAGAAGCTTCCAAACTCTCAAGGATCATCTTACTACAGCTCCTATCTTAGCATTGCCAATTGAAGGAGAAAAGTTCGAGGTATACACTGATGCTTCTGGCATTGGCCTCGGGTGTGTTCTAATGCAACAAGGGAAGGTTATAGCCTACTCTTCTCGTCAATTAAAGAAGCATGAAGAGAACTACCCCGTCCATGACTTAGAATTGGCCGCGGTAGTATTTGCACTCAAAATATGGAGACATTATCTTTATGGAGTACAGTTTACTGTATACTCCGATCACAAGAGTCTCAAATATCTTTTCTCACAGAAGGAACTAAATATGAGGCAAAGACGATGGCTGGAATATCTCAAGGACTTCGACTTCAATATACAATATCATCCCGGAAAGGGTAATCATGTAGCAGATGCCCTTAGTCGAAAGCCGAGAGCACTATTAGCCAATTGTCTGATTCAAGAATGGAAATTGCTGAACAATTCTCTGAACTCAATATAAGCATGGACACGGATCCTAGATGTGTCACATTATCTCATATAAGCATACAGTCAGATTTATTATCTGAGATACAAGCACTTCAGGATGATGATCCTACATTAGTAGAAATCAAGGGCAGATTAGAAGGACAATCGGATTTCCAATTAGCTTCTGATGGAAGATTAATGTTCAAGAATAGAACTTGTATACCGGACTGCCCAGAATTGAAGAAGAAGGTCTTAGATGAAGCTCATAGGTCAAGGTATACGATTCATCCAGGATCTACCAAGATGTACCAAGATGTGAAAAGGAATTTTTGGTGGGCCAACATGAAAAGGGAAATAGCGGACTACGTATCACGCTGTCTCACATGCCAACAAGTCAAGGCGGAACACCAGAAGCCTGCTGGAAAACTACATCCTCTAGATATCCCTAAATGGAAGTGGGAGGATATTGGTATGGATTACATCATGGGTTTATCTAAATCAAAAAGAGGACATGATGGAATATGGGTTATCATTGATCGATTGACTAAATCAGCGCATTTCTTGCCAATCAAGAGTCGATGGTCAGTTGAGGTCTTAGCTGCACTATACATCAAGAAAATAGTCAGATTACATGGTATTCCTGTTTCAATCGTGTCTGACAGAGATCCCCGTTTTACTTCTCATTTTTGGAAAGGACTACAACGTTCGTTGGGAACAAGGCTTAACTTTAGTACAGCCTTTCATCCTCAAACGGATGGTCAGACCGAGAGAACAAATCAAGTAGTTGAAGATATGCTTAGAGCATGCATCACTGATTTTGATGAAACTGGCATGATCACTTGCCTCTGGTCGAATTTGCATACAATAATAGCTACCAGGCAAGTATACAACTGGCACCTTTTGAAGCCTTATACGGAAGGAGTTGTCGATCACCCTTATGCTGGGACGAAGTTGGAGAGAAACAACTGTTAGGTCCAGAAATGGTAAGGGACACTACCGAGAAGATACAATTGATCAAAGAAAGACTGCAAGTTGCTCAGTCTAGACAAAAGGCTTATGCTGACACAAGAAGAAGAGATCTCGAATTCCAAGTTGGAGATCATGTATTTCTCAAGATATCGCCTGGACGTGGAATACGAAGATTTGGTGTTAAAGGCAAGCTTACCCCAAGATTTATCGGACCTTTTGAGATACTAGAAAGAGTTGGCGAGGTTGCTTATCGCATCGCATTGCCCCCTCAACTGTCCGAAGTACATGATGTGTTCCACATATCTATGTTGAAGAAGTATGTACATGACCCATCACATATTATTGAATATGGAGACCTAGTAATCCAGAAAGATTTCACATATGAACAGAAGCCTATGAAGATCTTAGATCGAGAAGTACGTACCCTAAGGAATAAGGTTATTCCCATGCTAAAAGTACAATGGAATAAGAATTCAGAACAAGAAGCTACATGGGAGACCGAGAAATCTATGATGAAGTAATTTCCAGACTTATTTTAGAAGGTACACACTCTACACTCTCCATATGTAAATGTATGATATGGAATTTGGGGACCAAATTCTTTTTAAGTGGGGGAGGGTGTAGCAACCCTGATAAATAAAATAAATCAAAATGGATTAAAAGATTTAGTAAATAAACGAAAGAGCTTGGAATAAAAATAATTAAACCCTGATGAAAATAACGCCTTAGATATAGGCGCTACTTTACAAGAAAACGCCCTCACCTAAGGCGTGAATTAAAGAAAGGACGCCCAAATAATAAGGCGTCAAATTTCAAACGACCAAAAATAAATAAAAAGGGCAGGTTTGCATAACGTCCTTTGAATGGACGCGTTTCAACAAGAAACGACGCTTGACCAGGCGTCAATTTAAATTCGACGCCCTGACCTAGGTCGTTAATTTAGTTTGAGTTTCGTTCGACCCAGGAGTCTATCCAGGGTAAGTTGATAACTATGAGAAAGAGTTCGAATGTAGTAATAACTCTATCATGAAGTGTTACTTCCAATCGAACACTAACTCTATTAGGATCACCTAAATCCTATAAATAACCTACTGCTTGAACCGTGAACGCTATTTGGCGTTCGGACTATTCTACGGTAGGTGAAGAACCAAGGTTCTTTCTTCTTCTTTTCTGTTTACGATGGTATGAAGAACATTAACAGGTTCTTCGTCTTCTCTTCTTACAGGTTAAGAAGATTCACGTTGTGAAGAACGAAAGGGTAAGTTCTTCTTTCTTCCACCTTCAGTCAAGTATTATGAAGATAATACTAATGATTGTATATATATGTTCCCTGTAGGGGTCATCATAACCTACTGAAGAATTGAGGGTTCTTCATCTGCAACCTATTACTACCCTTGCTGCTGCTATTAGGATCGAAAGCTTCAAAAAGACTCTGTTTATAAAACAGAGTATCGTTTTTCCCAGAACCTACATCTGTTCATCCGTCAGTTTATCATCATCAAGGTAGGTTTTCTCAAGCACTGTAGCCCAAATCACCATAATAACTATGTTAAACCATATATATTAGTTCATGCATGTAGTTTTCACGAGTTTTAAAGGTTCTATTGTTGGAAAGAAATGCCCTTTCCAAGGGCGCTAATTTTATACGCGACCCAGACTAGGGCGCTATTTAAATAAACGACCCTGACAAGGTCGTCAATTCAAAAGATTTAACGCCCGGTACACAGACGTTAATTTAATTACCTGATAATTACCCACGTTACTTAGTCCAATATTCACTTAAACATGATTCTAAACCAGTGCATGATCATTAATCCTGATATTATCCTGTCATGACCATATCTCATTTTTCGGAAATTTTAATACTTGAAAAATTGTAAATTCTTGAAATACACGACCCTGTATAGGTCGTCTCTCACTTGACTAACGCCCCTGTTCAGGGCGTGAATTGAAAAGTAACGCCCCTGTCCAGGGCGTGTTTCCGATAAATTACTGAAAATATATATATTCTGCAAAAATAGAGGTAAAGAATGAACGACCATTGCATACGTCGTCAATTTTAATTAAACGCCCCTTATAAGGGCGCGTTTTTGGTAAAATACGGAAATATTGAAATTTTGCAAAAATGTAAAATAGATAAACGCCCTTACTGAAGGCGTTAACTACTTGAGTAGTGACTTTACTTAAGTCGTTATTTTCCTGTAAAAATATTTTTACCCTGTTTCTGATAACCGATGGTTTCAGTATATCTATATATATGTATATCGGCACTATATCTCCACTCCGTGAGTATAGTCCCACGTTTCATGATGTTTTATCGATCACCCTCAACTCTCATTGACATACAAGCTCTCCATTGGACATTCCGTTCCTTTGGACTAGCGAGTTAGTCATAGAGACCTCCGTAAGACTCCTCGTACCTTGGATTCCCTCAAGGTCGACTGAGCTGGTTGTACCCTAAAAACCCATTACACTATTGAATGCCATGTCACTCTAAAGAAACATGGTATACCGGCCCTTATGATATGCAAAGAGTATATCATGAGAATTCTTAATGGGATGATGATATCATGCCATTTGTTGATGTTCTTGTGGACCTCAATTCTATAATAAGAATGAGGGTATCTTACCTTTGATATACTGTTCATGTGGACCTCAATTCTATATAAAGAATGTCCATACTTGTTTGTCATGGTACCCGAGTTAAGGGAACCTAATTCCACCTAGTTTCATCGTTCATCGTGATTGTACCGTTGTTATCGCCTATCTATGTCCAATGTCGTATTTTTGGACTCCATTCTCTCAAAGTTATCCTACGTGTCTACAAGCTTAAATTGTTGAAATTCCATATTGGCTATATATATATACAAGAGTGGATGTCAAATATACATGATAAATGCCTGCGCATATAGGGCCCGATCTGGTCCTGGGAGGAGCACCCGAAAGTACTTGTGCCCATGGGAGTTGAATGATAAGGTATCTGGCATTATACCGAGTGCATGACTAGCTTGATTGGACATTCCACACAAATCTTGTACTTGACTCGTACTTGACTTGACATGAATTGCGTGACCCGAGAAAGGGTAATTACTTGCTTGCTTGATACATGATAGCCAAAGTTCTTGACATGACTTGCTAAAGAGTACTTGTTTGAATATCTTGTTATCTTTTCTTGAAGCTCATGACTAGTTCATCTTGCTGTCTTATTGATAAATTCTCTCTCTATCTTGTCGTTTTATGCAAGCATGCATCGCTACAGTACAAACATGAAAGATGTAATTATTTAAACCCCTTGCTAGCGCTTGAGATATAATTTCCTACTGAGCGTTCGCTCACTCCGTGTGTTCCCTACTTTTCAGGTAATTCCGACGACGAGGGAAGTCAATCGGATGGGGAAAGTCAAGAGTGAAAGAGCTAGAGCTTTTCCAAGCGTCATCTAGTCTTTTTCCTATTTTCTTGAGTCAACTATGTACTTTTCCTTTTTAATTGAATAGAGTATTGGATTTGTAATAGTCTATCCATTATGAAATAAAGGATTGGGTTATCTTTCTATTTTTACGCATTTCTATTTTGGTGTCGAATACACTACTACTCTGATTGACATGATTGATATAAACTCGTCGCGCATATCCGAGTATCTTCCGCGCTCGGGGCGTGACACCTAGCCTATATGTCCAGCATCTCAGTAGAGGTCCTTCTGATCATATGCCGCTGCTTCTCGGTGAAGATGCCACGCCTAGACCTGCTTCGAGATTCACCTTCAAATCCATGTGGATCACTCATGATTCCTTTAAAGTCGTGGTGTCCAATGCATGGAGGGCTGAGACGACCTGCCACCTCAACCCGTTTGTCATCCTGCAGGCCAAACTATGTACTGTGAAGAAAGCTCTACAGGAATGAAACAAAGGTGTCTTTGGCAATCTTAATAATAACACCCGGCTGGCTGAGCTAGACGTTGCTACCTACCAAGATATTTTTGATAATAATCCATGCGAGTCTACAAGATCCACACTCAATGAAGCAAATGCCCGGTTCAGGAAGGCCCTCCATTGTGAGGAACTATTCTGGGCCCAGAAGGCGCGGATGGACTGGCTTAATAATGGGGATAGGAATACTACATTTTATCATGCGGTTGTTCAAGGTAATAGGTGGCGAAACTTTATCCACAGGTTGCGGCTTGGGGGGGCTTGGTGCACTGACCAGGCTACGCTCAGGAGGGAGGCCGCTACTTTCTTCCAGGACCTTCTCACCTCTGCCGAACACTCTTTCGACGACTCCCTGCTTGAAATCATTCGTTCTACCATCACTGAGGAGCAGAATGGATCACTTTGTGGTATCCCAACAATGGAGGAGATCAAACATGCGGCTTGGAACATGAATGGCAATGGTGCCCCAGGTCCGGATGGCTTCACTGGCCTCTTCTATACTAGCTGTTGGGACATTATCGAAGATGATGTGGTGAATGCTGTTTGAGGTTTCTTCAATGGTTTCCCACTACCTAGAGGTACCACCTCAACTATTATTTCCCTCATACCAAAGGTGGCTAATCCCTCTACTTTTGGTGACTTCCGTCCAATTAGCCTTTGCAACTTCTGCTACAAAATAGTTTCCAGGATTTTCTCTGATCGGCTCGCGGGCATTCTTCCACTGATTATATCCGATGCTCAAGGGGCCTTCGTGAAAGGGAGATTTATTATTGACAATGTCTCCTTGGCCAGACAGCTGGTTGGAGATCTGGGTCGAAAGACTCGAGGTCACAATGCTATTCTTAAACTGGATATGATGAAGGCCTACGACCGGGTAGAATGGGATTGTTTATTTGCAGTTCTTCGAAGATTTGGCTTCTCCAACCATTTCATCTCCTACATTGCTATGTTGTCCTCAAACTGCTGGTTTTCAGTCCTCTTCAACGGGGAGGTTGCTGGATACTTCAAGTCCTCTCGGGGATTGAGGCAAGGTGACCCGCTTGCTCTGGCTCTTTTCATCATCATAGAAGAGGTGCTCAGTAGGGGCCTCACCCACCTGACAAATTCTGGCTTTCTCCGCCCTTATTCTGGGCCCAGGTCTTGCCCTGTGGTCTCACACCTTCTATATGCTGATGATACACTGATTTTCCTCAACGGGCAGGCTGCTAACATCAACAGACTCATGTGCTTTCTTCAATCATATGAATGATGCTCTGGGCAAAAGATTAACGCCTCCAAAAGCTCCTTCATGGTCCTCCCTTCGGCCCCGGTTCGGCTACTTCACAGTATCAGAGAGAAGATGGGGTTTCACCAGCAGGTTGGCACCATGTCTTATCTTGGTGTTCTGCTAAGGCTGGGAAGGACCCTTGTGACAGATTATAAGCACCTTGTGGATAAAATACAAACTAGCATGCTTTCTTGGAAGTCCAGGTTCCTGTCACAGGCGGGGAGGGTGACGCTCATCAACTCTGTCTTGAGCTCTATCCCAGTTTACCTTGTAGCTTCTGCCTCCATCCCAAAAACCTTTATTAAACATATTGACAGGGCCATGGCTTCATTTTCTAGAATGGCATGGATGGGGTGCGACGACGCCACTGGATTTCCTGGGATGATATCAAACGTCCGATTGCTTAGGGCGGTCTAGGCGTGAGGAGCCTGTTGCACGTCCAAACCTCACTTGCAGCCAAGCAGATCTGGTCGGCTTATACTGGAGATTCTTTATGGGCCACATATGCCCGTAGCAGGTACAAGGTGGGTCTTGGCCCCTCTCCAGCTCCGTTCCCTCTGGGTATCTCCAGGGCGGTGTTCGCGGAAGCTTTCTCTGCCGTCCAACGACACTCCCGCTGGATCGTTGGTAGGGGCTCCAATGTCAACATCCTTGATGATGTCTGGGTGGGAGCCAACCCACTTCGCTACCATCTCTCTGATCCTTATGATGGCCCAGCCGCCACAGTGCAGCAAGTTGTCCTGTCCCCTAACCACCCAATTCGCAGCATCCTCCATTCCTCTTCTATCTTGGAGGGCCTGGAGCTTGTCGAAGCCAAGGACATCCGCATCTGGACTGCCTCTCCGTCTAGGACCTTCACTGCTAAATCAGCATATGATCTCTTCCGTCCCAGGGGCCCCAGGCGCCCGTGTTTGAACCGGCTGTGGCATTCCTCCTTCCTACACAAAGCTTCCATTTTTGGGTGGAGAATCTTACATCGGGCGGTGCCCGTTGATGAGCACATTGCCGATTGTGGTGTCAGTCTGGCCTCCATGTGCTATTGCTCTCCGTCTCCTCAATCCGAAGACCTCAATCACCTCTTCATCACCGGCGGCCTTGCCTCTCAACTATGGGACTGGCTCCTGCCCCTCGTGGGGAATGGCATTGTGCTTCATGGGCAGATTACTACAAGGTTTTGGTCTTTAATTGCAAAATGCAACACCCAGTCGCCTTATGGATTTATCTCTCTCTATAGCTGCCTGCTCCTGCTTTGGGAAATTTGGAAGGCCAGATGCGCTATGCGACATCAATCGACTCGGGTGTCTGTTAAGAGGATTAAGGCTGATATTCAATCCTCGGTCCAGTTCGCCCTGAGCAAGACTACTTTTAGGCTCACTCCCTCTGATTATGAGCTTGATGCCATTGCTTCCTTTGGCTACCACCCGGTTATTAAAAAGAAAATCCTGAAATTGGTGCGATGGATCCCTCCAGTAGAAGGCTATTGTCTTAATGTTGATGGCACCAGCAAGGGGAATCCAGGGGTCTGCGGGGGAGGCGGCTGCATCAGGGACGCTGTAGGGAATCTCGTTCTCGCTTTCGCTCATTTCTACAGCCTGGGCCATAGCTTGATAGCGGAGGTTCGGGCCTTGTGTGATGGGATACGATTGGCGTCGGATCATGGATATAGGCTGGCCAGTATCCAATCTGACTCTACATCGTTGGTGCAATCCCTCCGAAGTAATAACCCACTCTCTTGGGATACGTTGAGATGGTGGCGGGTGGTGGTTGACCTCCTCAAGCCACATGATATCACGGTTACTCATGTTTACATAGAGGCAAACTGGGTCGCCGACAGTCTTGCCTCCTATGCGTGTGCCTCCACCAGCCATAATATCTTTTTCTCCTTTGACTCACTGCCCAAGGTCTGTAGGGGTAATTTTACCCTTCATAAAGCTCAAATGCCCAGCATCAGACCAGTATAGTTACTTTCCTAGTTGTACTCTCCGGGGTATGCCCTAGTTGCTCTCCTTGTACCTCCCCTTTCATATATGAAATACAAAAATTAAATTTTTCATTAAAAAAAATTAGATTAAAAAGTCCAATATTCCAATGCTTAAAGTCCAAGATGCTTCCCCCTTATAATATAGTTTATCACATGTTGTATTTTTTTTATTTAATTTGGTCATTTGACCACATGGGAAAGAAAATCTCCTCTCTCCCACGAAATTCTTAGCCCCCCACCCCTTGCCATTCTCTATATAAGCCTATGTATAGTGTCATTAGAGAAATTAATGAAGAATTAAGCATTTTTGCCAAGAGCAAGCCCAAGGGCACCCCTTGTGTCTCTCCTCTCCCCCTTGCAGCAGTGATTGCTGCCCATTCTACGGTGTGAAGCCCTCATCTTGGTGTGACTCCAAGATCTCCAACCTCTACTGGATGCGTCCAGCCGCCACCTTCCGTTCGTGCCGCCATCGCGCCGCCACCGCCATCGTCGGAGTTCTGTCTCCATCAGGATAGAACCTCTATCCCAAAATTTTATCTTGTGTTCTTTTTATTTGTTTGAGCCCTAATTTTGAGAGTTTGTTCTACGTGTCTCCCCTAACCTCCAGTTCAAATTTTGTGTCATTTGGAAGTCATTTGGTATTTTTCCAATATTTTTGTTTATCCTTTCAGTGATCTGCCCTTTTGCAGATCTACGGGACAAAGTCTCCTTGTTACATTTTCCCCTCCCACATAGAAAATTTCAGAAAAATCACAAAAATTTCCAGGAGTTCCTCACGTCCTACCCTGTCTACCATAATTTTCGTGGAGTCTATAAAAATCATTTTCCTATCGGTCAAAGGCCAGTTTCATGAAAAACACAGTCTATCCTGTGTGTTTGTCAGTCCAGGTCAGAACGAAACTCAATTTGCAGAGCCTCCCATTTCTCATCCCTTCATTGGATCGACCTACAAAATGTATATGTGGTATATCTAGGAGTCCTCTTTCCAACCCCACCAGTTTCATCTCAATCTGATTTCGGATCTGAGAGATTTAATTCTTGCCGCCGGGGGGCACAAATCTATTTTCTGTGCAGATTAGAAAATTCAGTCTGGGATTAATTCGTGCAAAAATATCAAAAAGTCAACTTCTGGAACCGCCACTTCAGGGAGTCGATCAAAGACATCCCGCCATCGTCCCAGCCAAGCGGCGCCTTCAGAATACCTCAAGAGGGCATCGTTCCTTTGGAATCCGTGTCTTGCTGTCCAGCGAGTCAGAACCGAGTCGGCGGAGGACCGAGTCAGACCAGCAGGCCGAGTTCGTGCCGTACGCATCTCTATATTACTGCCCGTCAACCCAAGGTCGGTCCTCTCGGGCTCCACTTGTAGCCCTCTTGATGGAATCGGCTACAACAAAAGTATCAAATATATATCTATGTTTAATCGTCTCTTGTTAATTGGGCTGCATGTTTGGGCCAAGTGAGCCATGTTTTATATTTTGTAGTAATTATGTCCCCAACTATTATGTAAGAGTCTTTTTATTTGTCTTTTAGTCTTCCTAAGGGAGTTATGAGTGGTAGGAAGTAGGTGTTAGGTGAATTGTCTTTTGGTCTTCTTTTGTGAAGCCTATAAAAAGGTCATGTAATCTTTGTTTAAGGCAATGAAGTGAATCAACAATTTTTGGAAAAGCTACCTCCTACGTGAGGCCCATACCCCCCCCTCCACCTTTCTCACTTTTGGAGTGGATTCTCCAATATCTTCTCTTTCCCCCCTCCCTTCTCTCCCATGTTTTCTCCCCTCCTCCTTCTCCTAGCCTTCCTGCGCAGGTGGTCTTCCTCTAATACTCTCTGCTCTTCACTCTCCCTCTCAATCCCCCTGCTAATCCCCTTGGCCGCCGGCCTTCCCTTCCCCACCTCTCTTTGCTTCTCCATGCCCCTCCCCCCCTCACATCTCCTGCTTGGCCTACTACCCAACCCCCCCTTTCCCCGGCTCTCCCTCAACCCCCTCTCTCCCTGCAATGGCAGTCACCCTTCTCCCCTCCCCTCACCCTCTAACTTCTTCCGCATGGCCATACTCATACTCTCTCCCTTCCTCTTCGTTGCACCACCAGATCTCTCAGGATCTCTCATCCTCCCCCTCTAACTCCCTCTCATCCCTCTCTTTCTCTCTTTAGCCCTAATTCTCTCTCTCTCTACCTGCACATGCCCTCCGTGGCCTCTCCCTGCCTTCACCTCTCAGTTCTCCTTCTCTCTCTCTACACACACACGTCCCCCTCCCTCTCGTTCTCTTGCCTCCACCCCCCCATCTTCTCGCTGCTCATCTCTCTCCCTTCCCTCGTCCTGCAAACGCCCAGTAGCTCCAGGCCAAGCCCGGCCCTCCGCCCACACAGCCCCACGCATGGGCCTCCCTTTCCGCCACACTCACAGTGCAAGTGACCCCTCCACCTCCCTCTCACCGGTTCCCACCCCTTACCTCTCCCTGCTACTCCACCGCCATGCAGAGCTAGATTCCATCACCGACAACCCAAGCTGCCGTCGCCATCGCCGTCTTCGTGCCCATGCACGCAGGCTCACCACCAAGCAGTCCGGGGAACCATCTACCACCGCCTCCAACACCCTGCAACCCCTGCACCATACTCCAGCCTCACCGGAGGCCCAACCTCTCAGCATGCGGCACCGTCGGGAGCCATCTCCCTCGCCGTGACCCTCCATGCAGCGTTGCCATCACCACCTCCACCTCGTGTGGCCCTGCATGCAGCCTCGCCGCTACCACCGTCGGAGTCACTATCCTTGCCGCGGCTATGCATGCGGCCTCGCCGTGGTCACACCCACGCTTATAGCGACCACCATGCAGAACACCCGACCCCATGCCCATTGACCCCAGCAACAACGGGGTCCACAGTGGCTGCTCCACACCGTCACCCATAGCATGCACGGCAACTGGCTGTGCATCCTTGCGTCCAAGCACGGCGCCGGCACCCCCGGCAGAACACGTCGGTTTGAGCCACATGGGCGTGCATCCCCTCCTCCCTCTGAGGTTTCCACACGTCAACATGCCAGCGTTGTCCTCGGCATGCATGCGCATGCATGCTCACCACCGAATGGCAGTGCCACATGACATTACCGGCCCTCGACGAAGACAACAGAAACACCAGTTTTGATGGTCCTGCCATAAGCCTCGTAGAAGCATCTCCAGTTCTTATTGGAAAGCAAGATGGCGTTGGTAGCCGATCTGAATGATGATGGAAACAAGGCAAAGAGCCCACCATCCTGCCACCGTATCTGCTGCCGCTGTCGGCTATCTTCTCGTCACCCCGACGGGTGAGCTCGACGACATGGCCCGGCTGTCGGCTATCTTATCGTCACCAGCGTCCCGAGCACCCCCGCGTCCGAGTTTGGCGAGCACCACGGCGAGCGTGGCAAGCACCTCGTCTGAGGCACGACACCCAGCACCGTCAACTGCTGCGAGGTCCCCTGCCGGTCACCGTTCTGAGCACCCCCCCAGCATGGCGGGCACGACAACTGGCCATGCACCCCTCCATGTCTGAGCAAGGCGAACATGATCCCCTCCTAGCATGGCAAGCATCCCCGCGTCCGAGCATGGCATGCATGGCAACCGGCCTTCCTTGCTCCCCTCTCGAACCAGTACGACTGCCGTCGAGTCCCCATGCACCACCCTCGCAGCTCCACAGGGCCATCCACATCAGCCTGCCCCAATCACCCTCCCACCGGCAGCGGTTCCCCAAGGCCATTGCCTCTTGTCGCTGGTCTCTCTCTCTCTTGCTTTCTTACGTGTTACTGTAGAAAAAAAAAGAGCAACAGGGTGAACAGAAGTAACATGCCCCTCTCTTCTATCTCTTTCTCATTCTCTCCTGACTATCTCTTTCTTCGTTTCTCTCTTCCCACCCCCGTGTTTTCTCTCTCCCTCTCTCATTTGTTATTCTACTAATCACCCTTTCATCTCTCTCTCTCTCTTTCTCTCTCTCTCTCGTGAAGTCTTTGAAAAGAAAAAGGGGTGATGATTCTTGTTTTAAAAAAAATGAAAAGGGAAGTTCATGGAAGAAAATGAAATAGAAAAAAAAAGAAAGAAAAGGGGAATAAAAAAAGAGAGAAAGTGACAAAAAAAATATATGGAAAAAATAATATTTCTAGAAAAAAAAATGAATACAATGGCTTCATAAGCCTTAGATGAAGGCAGGCGCTGTGTAGACTTTGAACCAGTGTACAGACTTGTAAGCATGAGCTAATGAATAGACTTGAATATGTAAAAGCTACAGTGAATGAGTGTACACACTTGACCAGATCAAGGGCAATTCGGATGTACAGACTCTGAGGTTCAAAGCCAACGGCTGTACAGACTTAGAATATTAAGACTGATGTACAGACTTCATGTGTTGACGCTGTACACTTGAGAATGCTCACAGCGTTGACGCTGCATGAGACGTTGGCTGTACAGACTTAGCATATGAAGACTGATGCATGAATAGTAATGCTTAGACTTGCATGAGACGCTCGGATGTATAGACATGGAGACTTAGCCTATGCATAAGACGCTAAGTGAGACGGTCTAATGTATGGACTTAGTCTTCACAGCGAATGCAGGCAGTGTACACGCTTGTGTCCACTTGAGACGCTGAAGTAGACGGTCCAATGTATGAACTTCAACTCATGCGACCAAAGCATCAATGCAATGTGCAGACTTCGCCTGAGACAATGCATGAGACGGACGATGTATAGACTTCAGCAACAATGCATGACTGTATAGACTTGTGTTCTTAACGAAACACAAACACAACACAATGTATAGACTATGCTGAGTGTCTAGACTTGTGAGATGCATAGAACACACAGAGGCTGTATAGACTTGGAAACCAATGCACACGGCTGACAGACATGAAGTGAACTTGAATGAACATGATGTACAGACTTCAAAATACTATAGACAATGCAATGTACATACTTCCTATATGAGGGAGCAGTGTATAGGCATGCACGATGTACCGACATGCAAATCATTCATTCATTCCAGCACACTCATGCATTCTCCACAGAGACAGAGTATATCAGTTATGCATTATACACATGCATTCTTCCACGGAATAGGTCAGATATATTCAAAATAAATCATTAAAACACCACATCATCAACAAGACACAGGGGGCACAACATTGCCGGGGACTGATAATGCTCCTCAGAGTAGTTTCTTGACTAGGCAGTAGGCACTGGCCGGGTCACTTCTTCTTCAAAGGCAGAGGCTACTACCTCCAGTAATCTCTGGCGACCCAGGGGAGTGCTCCCCGGGCCCCGCAAGTAGTTCTTCATGGCTTGCTCCACTCCTTCCCAGTCCTGGTCAGGAGGAGAAGCTGATGATGTCGCCCTGTTGGCAGTAACGGGCATGTAGGTTGCAGGCTCCACACGGGCAGCCTGATAGTGGCGTCGGTAGTGTCGACGGTGGATGTTGTCCGGTAGGGCCGGTGTAGTTAATGTCGTCTGGTAGACGGGGGCTGATGTCTTGACCCGATCTCCTTGTTGTGCCCTTGTCGGGCGGAAGGTTCTGGGCCTCGCCTGGGCAGGTGAGGTGAACCGGGCCCCCTTGGGAACCCAAACTTGCTTAGCTTTGGTGGGCCTGGAGGTTGACTGATGTTGCGGCGCTGGGGCCTGAATGGCGGGCGTCATCCTGCCCTTCATCTTCTCCAGTGCCTGAAAAGAGTTACGCACTGGTACGGCGGGTACAATGCGATCCGGGATCACCTCAGAACGCTGTCCGTTAAGATGCACCCGGAAAGTCCCGATGACAGCCGACTTGCCGGTGCTGGAGAACCGACCTCGGTATGATGTTGTGGCATGGCTCCTTCAGAGCCTCCTTTGGTGAGAGGCCGACCCTGGGTGAGAAGGGCCGGCAGTTTGGTGCATGTGGTGCACGTTGCAGCTCAGCGTCCCAGTCGGGACGGTCTTGGAAGTCTCGGCCATCGATCGGCCGACAGCAACTTTGGCGGCCCCCCGGATGGGAGCTTTGCTTTCAGTCCTGTCAGACGCTTCCACGTCCAGCAGGTTCGTGAAGGCTACCCCAAGGAAGTTGGGGAAGCCTACCGCGGGAGGGAAGCTCCCGAAGCTGAGGGGGACGGCCAAGTAGCCGTTTCGAACATGGCTCTCGACGGCCTGTTGGCCGAACGTGGCGGCCATCATTGTGTTCGGAATGCGACATGCTTTTTCCAATCAAACAATTAGTATTACAAGAAAGGGGCCGTAGGGCCCTTAGTCCCGGCAAAGAGATGAAGGGTAATTTCCGTCCCACCGGGCGTGACAGACTTGTGGACGTACTAAAATTTGGAGGGGGGATCCGTTCGTTTGTTAGTCGGGGTTAATTCTTCTATTTAGTGCGAGGGCGTGCCAGTCACAAAGTGACGATTTATTCGGGCTTCGTGGAAGCCCATGGTGCGCTCGATCTGACTAACCAGATAATTGTGTGGTTCGTGTCGGGACCGAAACCCGCCGCGCCATAAAGGTCACGGCGTTATTTACATCCCCCATACGGGGGAACACCCTTGATTGATTGCCGGGAATAAGGGCCCTACGGCCTAAAGAGAATACTAATAATGCAGGAGGATAGTGAAAGATGAACTATGCTAGAAACCCGTCTCGGGACGTGAATGTTCAGACTATGTCGGCCACTCATGGGCCACTTCATGTTCGGACGAAGCTCCGTGCTTGTAGCATAAAAGACGACGACGAAACCGCGTGAATGTCTGCCACGAACAAGGCAAGTTTAATGAGAATACGGGATTGGATCCCGGTAGAAATGGGTCAAGTGATAGACTGTTGGCCGGAGATGATTTCGAACTGTGGCCATGTCGAAAATTCCGTAAACCACGTCCGATACCATAAGGCATCATCGGTTTTCTCTTTGCACCCACTCCGAGGGAGTGAATTATTAAGTGCATAGCCCGAGCTTACTAATGTGCACCCTCACACGCGGATCAACCTGCGCGGTCTGGTCACGGGGTTCGACCTGCCCGGTCAGGTCGCGGGGGTCAAGGGGGCAGCGCCCCTTGCGGGGGTTTCCGGGGGCAGCGCCCCCGGAACAAAAATTCAATTAAGGCGCGGGTGATGGAGCTCCTTTCATTCATTCTTTTATTAATGGCATTGATCTCTTGTATTTTTTTGTTTGAACCTTTCTCTCCCCTTTTTTTTTTACTATTATTTGCCCCCCGCCCCTCTTCTATATAAAAGAGGCGCAGCCGGTTCAAAATGGACAAAAAAAAGGGGGGGGAAGCGCGCCAGATAGGGACCTCAAAGGAGGGGTGCGCCGGTTATAGGGGCGCCGTTTTAAGGTTGGCAAAGGAGAGGACGCACCGGAATAGGGATGCCAAGGGGGGAGCACGCCGGTTAAGGACCTCAAAGGAGGGGCGCGCCGGAACAAAGGGGAAGCGCGCCGGTTAAGGTGGCAAATTGGGGGGGGGGGGGGGCGCGTGCCGGTTTGACCACACCGTTTTAGCAATTTGCAAGGATAGATGAGAGTAGAGGAGCGCGCCGAGTGGATATAGGAAATGGTTTTGAGAGGTTGAACCGGCGCGCCGGAATTGGGCTCCACCGAAGAAGATTGGGCTTTTGTGAGAGGGACTGAAACGGCGCGGGGGGAACATAACCGCGCCGGATTAACCTCTCCCGAGGGTTTGTTCATCACTTTTAACTTTGTGCTTCTTTTATTTCACCTGTAGAAAGATTTTCATGATGCGTCTCTTCACCCATTTGATAGATTAAGTGGGCAGGGAGGAAGTTTAGGCGTTTATCTGTTCATTAGGGTGACTTAGTATGTACTTTAAGCGTTTCATTCAAGGGGTTTAGTTCACAGATTTTTACTGTGTGTGGTTCTCGTTCTCAGAAGTGGTTTGTTCACTGGTTCTCTGGAGGGCATCTTCTTCATTTGATCTTGAGCATTCTCGGCCACGGCGAGAATCCGGCAGCACCTCCCCCGGACCGGGACTTGCCAGAGATAAAGGAGAGTCACCAATTGGATTGCTCCGGGGTGGACCCTCAAAAATCGGAGTAGCCTCACGGCGGTCCGAACCCAAATGTGAGTATGGAACGTTCGAGGGCCAGCCTACAAGAACGACCACAGCTCACGGGTGATGATTTCGTGGCACGGGACAGATGTAGGCCATAGGTGGCCATGAATGTTCACCCTTCGAACGGGTTCCCTCAGAGTTCATGCCATAGAAGGGTAAGCTTCTGAGGACCCCAGGTGACGTTGAAAACCGGAAGGAAGAAAACGGAAGCAAAGGGGAAAGGATCAGAGCAATAGAATGCCATTTACGCCCACAAGAGTCACTCTTTTATTCATCCTCAAGGGGAAAGGAGATATACCCCCAAAGCACGGGGGGAGTACAACGGAGAAGATAAGGGAAAAGCTAAATGTTAAGGTGGGGGAAAGAAGATAGATCGGAGGGGGAGAAGGAGGAACAGAGCACAAGCTCTTCCCCCTCTCTCCCCTCTCACTCTTTTTCTTCACCTTAAAGGTGGGAATGGATGGAGCTTCTTCTTCTCTTCGGACGCCGGAGACCCTAGCCGAACCAGCAAGCCTTCCCTTTTGCCTCTTCTCTCTTCTTCTTCTGTTCCCTCCTACTGGTGCCTCCTCTCCTCTCTGTTCATTCTGTCTCTTGCAATGTAGCCCCCATTTTATATATTGGCCAGCCTAGGGAGGTTCCTGCCACCTCCACCTCGTCCGTGACGAAGCTCAGAGCTGACTGGCTGTGCTGGACACCGTTGATTCGTCTCGTACACTGCTGCTCGTCCGAGGATGGGACGCTCAGAGATTTATCGGAGCTTGCCTTGCTGCTGCTGCTTATGTGCTGTCGAACGGAGGCTGAGACAGAACCAGGGGCATTGAATGTTCTCTGTGCATCTCATTTATGCAGAACAGAGTATCGGTCGGCAGACGGGACAGGATGAGGTTAAACTCATTTTCATTCGACGCGCCGTTTTAAGAAGAGCATATGGTGATGGCTTGTCCAAAAGTAGCGCGCCGCAGAAATGCTTCAGAGAATAGAATGAGGGGTTAAAACGGCGCGGGGGAATAGTGACCACGCCGGTTTAAACCCAAGTGTAATTGGCATGCCGTATTAAGTTTTTGGCCTTCAAAATGGCCATGCCGTAATAGCATATAAAGGGTGGCGCCGTTTTAAGGTATTGAAGGGGTGGCACCGTTTTACGGCAATGTAAATGGGAGGCATCCCTTCGGAGCGCGCCGGATAGCCAAAGACAACGAGGGGCGCGCCGTTTTAAGAGGGGGGCGCGCCATTTTAAGTGCATATCGCGCCATTTTAAGCACCAAACGGATTCCTTTCGAAGTCGCGGCCCTTTAGATGAATGTCGGCATTCCGAGAACGCTCCGGTTGCGACGTATGGCCTCCATAATATTCCGTTTGTAGCCTCTGGGACTCGGTTCCAGATTCTGCGTGACTTTCGGTGCATGCCAAGACTGTGCCGGAGTTCCCGACTCTTCTCTGATTCAGCTCTGGCATGGCATGTCGGAGCCTTGTAGCTGTATCTTCTGCTTAGGGGGCTTCCTTAGCGGGTAGCGGACCACCAAGTGAGTTCTCATCCTGATCGGGCGAGGCATGAGGTTTATTCGGCATTTCTGTCTTCGACTCGCGCTCTAATGTGTAGACGTGAATGTCGCCATCATCATCATCGTCATTTTTTGGCGTCCACAGTAATCTTTGTTTAAGGCAATGAAGTGAATCAACAATTTTTGGAAAAGCTACCTCCTACGTGAGGCCCATACCCCCCCCTCCACCTTTCTCACTTTTGGAGTGGATTCTCCAATATCTTCTCTTTCCCCCCTCCCTTCTCTCCCACGTTTTCTCCCCTCCTCCTTCTCCTAGCCTTCCTACGCAGGTGGTCTTTCTCTAATACTCTCTACTCTTCTCTCTCCCTCTCAATCCCCCTGCTAATCCCCTTGGCCGCCGGCCTTCCCTTCCCCACCTCTCTTTGCTTCTCCATGCCCCTCCCCCCCTCACATCTCCTGCTTGGCCTACTACCCAACCCCCCCTTTCCCCGGCTCTCCCTCAACCCCCTCTCTCCCTGCAATGGCAGTCACCCTTCTCCCCTCCCCTCACCCTCTAACTTCTTCCGCATGGCCATACTCATACTCTCTCCCTTCCTCTTCGCTGCACCACCAGATCTCTCAGGATCTCTCATCCTCCCCCTCTAACTCCCTCTCATCCCTCTCTTTCACTCTTTAGCTCTAATTCTCTCTCTCTCTACCTGTACATGCCCTCCGTGGCCTCTCCCTGCCTTCACCTCTCGGTTCTCCCTCTCTCTCTCTACACACACACGTCCCCCTCCCTCTCGTTCTCTTAGCCTCCACCCCCCATCTTCTCGCTACTCATCTCTCTCCCCTCCCTCGTCCTGCAAACGCCCAATAGCTCTAGGCCAAGCCCGGCCCTCCGCCCACACAGCCCCATGCATGGGCTCCCTTCCCGCCACACTTACAGTGCAAGTGACCCCTCCACCTCCCTCTCACCAGTTCCCACCCCTCACCTCTCCCTGCTACTCCACCGCCATGCAGAGCTAGATTCCATCACCGACAACCCAAGCTGCCATCCCCATTGCCGTCTCCGTGCCCATGCACGCAGGCTCACCACCAAGCAGTCCGGGGAACCATCTACCACCGCCTCCAACACCCTGCAACCCCTACACCATACTCCAGCCTCACCGGAGGCCCAACCTTCCACCCCCCCTCCTCTCCTCCCGCCATGGCCTCAGCATGCGACACCGTCGGGAGCCATCTCCCTCGCCGTGACCCTCCATGCAGCGTTGCCGTCACAACCTCCACCTTGTGCGGCCCTGCATGCAGCCTCGCCGCTACCACCTTCGGAGTCACTGTCCTCGCCGCGGCTATGCATGCGGCCTCGCCGTGGTCACACCCACGCTTATAGCGACCACCATGCAGAACACCCGACCCCATGCCCATCGACCCCAGCAACAACGGGGTCCACAGTGGCTGCTCCACACCATCACCCGTAGCATGCACGGCAACTGGCTGTGCATCCTTGCGTCCAAGCACGGCACCGGCACCCCCGGCAGAACATGTCGGTTTGAGCCACATGGGCATGCATCCCCACCTCCCTCTGAGGTTTCCACACGTTAGCATGCCAGCGTTGTCCTCAGCATGCATGCTCACCACCGACCGACAGTGCCACGTGACATTACCGGCCCTCGACGAAGACAACAGAAACACCAGTTTTGATGGTCCTACCATAAGCCTCATTGAAGCATCTCCAGTTCTTATTAGAAAGCAAGATGGCATTGGTAGCCGATCTGAATGATGATGGAAACAAGGCAAAGAGCCCACCATCCTGCCACCGTATCCGCTGCCGCTGTCGGCTATCTTCTCGTCACCCCGACGGGTGAGCTCGACGACAGGGCCCGACTGTCGGCTATCTTCTCGTCACCAGCGTCCCGAGCACCCCCGCGTCCGAGTTTGGCGAGCACCACGGCGAGCGTGGCAAGCACCTCGTCCGAGCACGGCACCCAGCACCGTCAATCGCTGCGAGGTCCCCTGTCGGTCACCGTTCCGAGCACCCCCCCAGCATGGCGGGCACGGTAACTGGCCACGCACCCCTCCATGTCTAAGCAAGGCGAACATGATCCTCTCCGAGCATGGCAAGCATCCCCGCGTCCGAGCATGGCATGCATGGCAACCGGCCTTCCTTGCTCCCCTCTCGAACCAGTACGACTGCCGTCGAGTGCCCATGCACCACCCTCGCAGCTCCACAGGGCCATCAGCATCAGCCTGCCCCAATCACCCTCCCACCGGTAGCGGTTCCCCAAGGCCATTGCCTCTTGTCGCTGGTCTCTCTCTCTCTTGCTTTCTTACGTGTTACTGTAGAAAAAAAAAAGAGCAACAGGGTGAACAGAAGTAACACGCCCCTCTATTCTATCTCTTTCTCATTCTCTCCTGACTATCTCTTTCTTCGTTTCTCTCTTCCCACCCCCGTGTTTTCTCTCTCCCTCTCTCATTTGTTATTCTACTCATCACCCTTTCATCTCTCTCTCTCTCTCTTTCTCTCTCTCTCTCTCGTGAAGTCTTTGAAAAGAAAAAGGGGTGATGATTCTTGTTTTTAAAAAAAATGAAAAGGGAAGTTCATGGAAGAAAATGAAATAGAAAAAAAAGAAAGAAAAGGGGAATAAAAAAAGAGAGAAAGTGACAAAAAAAATATATGGAAAAAATAATATTTCTAGAAAAAAATGAGAATGAGAAAAGGAAAGGAAAGGAGAATTTCTTACTCGGATGCTCGTTTCACATAACCTCTACCTCCCTGCGTGGAGTGGGCAATATAATTCACTGTTGTAATTAACTTTTTACCATTATACCGGGAGTTACCGTACTTGGCCGGGAACGTCTTCCCCACGCCCGGAGCGTGGAGGTATCGTGTTCGCTCTCTTACTCAGCTTTGCTTTACTCGTATTTATTCGTATATGCCGCTGCATGTGATAGGTTATTAGCCCGTTATATCAATTGTATCACCGCTGCGAGAGAGTGAGTGTAACCCGTCCCGTGACTCGACCCGAGTTAACGCAGAAAGGCCGATACCCGAGACTCTTTGCCGGTTTCTCAACCGCGCATGGTCCACATCTTCCCTCGCTTAGGGGCGATCGCGAGCTAGAGTCCCATGTCGCGTGTCCGTCCCGCATCACCGTGGCACCACCAAAAACTCCTGGCGGTAACGGTCAAGCCACTGAAGCTTCCCCGTAGATTACGACGTCTCCACCAATGCCTAGCTACACCGGGGGTATGCCTCTACAGTAGCCACAACATGCAGCACCGGCTCTGCCATCGACCCTTCCATTCCAAGGGTCCACCGTCGCACCACAAGCGACAGTGTTGACGACGCCGATTGTACAACCGGCTCACTTCTACCCGAGTCTGGCTGACCCAGCAGCGGTGAGCAAATTGCTGCTGGAACAAATGATAGAAATGAAGTTGGCAGAGAGGGGCGATGGCGACCATAAGCCGTTTGATGTGTACCGAGTACCTTATCCAGCGCACCATGCTGCCAAGAAGTTGCCACCAGGCATCACCAAACCGCCAAAGTTTGAAAAGTTCAATGGGCAAGGATCTCCTAGGGAGCATATTGCCTATTATATGAACATCATGGGTGATTTAGCCGCAGACGAGTCTTACCTTCTCAAATTCTTCGGGTCTACATTGACGGGCCTCGCCTTCGAGTGGTACTCTGGCTTGCCCATCGGGTCTATTATTGACTGGCCAGATATGCAGAAGAAATTCAAAGCAAGATTCTACATAGCTGAGCGGGAGGTCATTATGACAGAACTTTATGCTACCAGGGAAAGGAATGATGAGTCTGTACTGGACTACATCAAGAGGTGGAGGAAGCTCAGTATGAGGTGCAAATGCCCACCGCATCAGGAGGATGTAGTGTAGATCTGTAAACAAAACCTAAAGAAAGAAGTTCTAGAAAGAATGATCGGTACTAAGGTCAAGTCATTTGACTGCCTGAACAACATTGTGGCAGAGATCAAGGCGTTCCTCGCCCGATATTCCTCCATTCCTATGGCGTCAAGTCAAAAGGCTAGGTAGGCTGAGAAGAGACCAGTGCTTCAAGAAGTTCACGCGGTGGACTTCAATAAGACATCAATACTCTTAAAAAGTAGAATGAGAAAGATAAAGAAGCGGCCAAGCCTCCTTCGGCCAAGTCTATCGAACGGTGAGAAGGTCCCTCCTTGCGGGAGAAAATGAGAAGCAAGTTCTACTCTTTCCCCCGAGACAAAACTCAGGTCTTATTTGAATGGGCTGTTGAGTTATGGTTTTGATGATTGTTGTAATTGTTAAGTTATGATTTTGATGATAACTAAACTCAATGTGTGATTACGTGATGATAACTAAACTTATGGTTGATTACACATATTCTTGATGATTGTGTTCATTCATCTTGTTATTTGTGCTGGTTGCATATCTTAGTTTTACAAGAGGCAAGAGGTTTCATAACCTCTTTAATGTCAACAAGCATGGCATTAACCCTGACTATCTTGCATGCAGGATCAAACTCATGGCAGTCACCTGGCGAACCAAAACTCTGCTCCTCTACAATCCAAAATAGGTGGTATATGTCATTTACTGTCAAGAACCATTGGTGAGACTCCTACATTATCTTAGCATCGATCTCACCATGTGTATCTCATATATCTCTTCTTATTACAACTCTTTCATGCACATTAAACCTGAAACCCTTCAAGCCATCGTGCACCCTCGCCCGCGGATCGACCTGTGCGGTCAGGTCGCGGGGATCGACCTGCCCGGTCAGGTCGTGGGGGTCAAGGGGGCAGCACCCATTGCGGGAGTTTCCAGGGGTGGAGCCCCTGGAACAAAATTTAGAATTACTCAAATGGTTTAGACGTTTCAAATGCATAAACCAAGTGAATCCAATCCCAAAATGTATGGATTTGATATGGACATGAAGCCCTTGAATTATGGACATGTTTCTTTGAGCTAACACTTCAATTTTACAGGTATAGGTCTTTCCGGTCGACCTACACGCCTTGGCCGGTCGACCAAAATTGCCAGAGCCTAAAAATTCCAGATTCTGCAGGTAGCGGTCGACCGCCCCTAGGTGTTTGGTCGACCGGTTTTTCCAGCAACCAAAACTTCAAAACCTGTAATATTCCGATCGATCGCCCCATTACTACCGATCGACCGCCATCCTCGAACTGCCTATTTTGTTGACTTTTTGTCACTTCGAGGAAAGCCCTTCCTCTTGCTATTGTTTAATCCCAAAGCCACCAAACCCTCCAGATTTAGTGGATCTGGTCTGGGGATTGTCCATAGACCTTCCAAGGGTTATAAAACCTCTCCTCGAGGTCATAAACCCTAAGAGACTCCAAGAGAAGAAATCAACAAAGAGAGAGATCAAGGTGGCTCAAGGAAGAGGAGAATCACTGTAGCCGTGAACAGTAATCCGTGGGCAAAGCTTCATCCATAGCTGAGGGTTCAAGATCCATTTCAAAGCCTTCATCCTCCCAAGAACTGAAGAAGCAAGAAATCAACAAGGAGAGATCGAGAGGAAAGCTATCAAATGAAGATTGCTGCAACGTTCGTGAACAACATTCCTTCAACAAGTTCATCATCCGATCGAAGCCGTTCTAGCATCAACTGAAGCCATTCAAGCATCTTCTCAAGCCAAGGAGTTCCAATCAAGCAATGGTCTCAAGAAAAGCTTAAGAGAAGGTTGTCCAAGTGAAAGGGGAAAGAAGTACTGTAGCAGTGAACAGTACCCGTGCAAGAAGACCTACATCAAATACAAGGCCATTCAAGCTGAGTCTCAAGCCATTCAAGTAAAGAAGGAATCAACGCAAACATCCGGGGCATACACTCAGGGGGAGCCTAAATCAGGAGCATTCTAAACTGTGCCTTATTGTGTTTCAAGTTCATATTCGTGTTTTGTATAAATTGTGAACTTGTGTGTGTGTGGATCATTGTTGGATCCGTGGTCGTGTGTGTGCGTGTCATTTTTGATTCATGTGTGCGTAGGTCTTTTTAGATCTGCGTGTGTGTGTGGTTTTATCCATATCTTAGTGTTTGTGTGTGTGGAGTGCTGTACTTATCGCAGCATGTGTGTGTCTTGTTGATCCACTTGTTGGATCGTGTTGGAGACCTCATCTCCATGTGTGTGTGTGTGTTGGGGTGCGTCCCCTAGTGTGTGGGTAGGCGTCGTCCTGCATGTGTGTTTGGAGCGTCGTCTCCGTTTGGGGATTTATCCCCGAGTGAAGCCTCACCGAGTTTGGTGAGGGGTGGATATAGGATTGCCTCTGTTGCATCCCAACCACCTTAAAATCGTTATGCATTGTGGTTTGGGTTGTGCATGTGTGTGGTTTGATTGTTTTATTTCGTTACCTGCTCGTGTGGGAACAGAGAGTTTGAGAGAATCTGTTTAACCACTTTCAACATCCTACTTAGTGTTTATCACATATTTGAAAAAGCCAAAGGTTTCCTTAAAATTTGTAAACATCCAATTCACCCCCCCTCTTGGGTGTCATTGATCGCGGGACTTCAATTGGTATAAGAGTTAAGGCTCTGTTTTTTTTATAGATCTAACGATCTAGAGTGATCCATATCAATGACTATCATTATGTATACTTTGAATTCTCCACCGATGTTTGATGGTTGCAATTTTAATTTGTGGTTAGGAAGGATGTGCAGTCTAGTCAACTCATATGATCCTAAGCTATGGAAGCTTATCTCTCATGGTCCTTATGAGTTGCCTAAAGATAAATCTGTATGGACCGCAGATTCCAAGCTTAAACATGATCAAAATTGTTTGGTTCTAAAATTATTTATTAATGCAGTTGATTCTAATCATTTCCCTTTTGTCTCCCATTGTAGATTCGTGAAGGATATCTTGGTTGGCTTAACCAAAGTCCGGGAATGGCATGAATATCAATGTCTTGTGGCAGGCACGAGTGATCAAGGGAGTGATCAGCAAGTTGACTCAAGCTCAAAGGTAATTCTGATTCTGATAATGAAGATGAATTTAGCTATGAGGAGTTATTGATTACATATGATGAGCTTGCTGATAAATATGAGAAGGTTAAGTCTGAAAACAAAAAATTGAAAAAGAATGTTAGACAAAATAAATGTGATTCTTCATGTGAAGAATGCTCGCACTTGAAGGAATTGATTGATGGTCATGTGTTTGACATTGAAATTCATAAAGATCAAATTTTTTCTTTGAGAAATAAAAACAAAGAGCTGAGAGAGAGAGAGTAAGTCTTATGAACAATGGTCAAAATGAGTTTGCTCATGATAAAAATCTTGAAATAGAAAATGAGAAACTGAAGGAATTGAATAGAACCATTTCTGAAAGATTGCTTACTTTTGGAAAAGGAATATATATGAATATTGATCAATTTGAAAAAGTTATTACTTTGTTGCAAGAAATTGAAAGTCATAAAACCATCAATGCTACTTTACATGAACAAGTCAACTCCTGTGAAAATAAACTTCCTTCCTATGAATTGCACATTGCATCTCTTGAGAAAGAGATTATTGACTTGAATGCCTCATTGTCTAGATTTGTGAATGGTCAAGAAAATTTGGACAAATTGTTGGGGACGAAAGTGAATTTTCAAAGGGAAGGGCTGGGTTTTAATCCTGTGAACAAAAAGAAGTTTGAAAATAAAGTTTATACATCTTTTGTGCACAGTTCAAACATAGTCAGTATATCAAATGGGTCCTCAAATCAATCTTCTTCACAGACAATAAAAAGATCAAATGAAAATTTGAAAAAGAAAATCATGTTGCACACACACATGCATCCATAAAGAAAATCAATTTGTATCAAAAATCTAAAAATGCTGCTAGCACCTCCATGCATGTTGAACATACCTCTTCCATACACACACAACCAATTAGAAAGAAACTCACATGTTTTTATTGTGAAAAATATGGACATGCTATGCATAATTATTTCATTATGAAGAATGATGATTTGAGAGCATGTAGAAACCAAGCTGTTTTAAAAAATGTAAAGAGAGCCTTCACCACAAAATCTTCCATGCATTACAATCACTGTGGTAAAAGGACTCATACAACTTCACATTGCTGGTTATTGTTGAAGAGAAAGAACTCCTACTCAACACATCATGCTCACACACACAAATCAGTAGAACTTATGAGAAGAAAGAAGATGATGCCACGTGCCGTCTACTATCACTTTGGCAAATCTGGAAATGTTAAGCATGATTATTTTCTTGTGAAATATGATGATTTGAATGTTGTTAAGGAGTGGAAGATACGTGCCAAGAATGCTGCTAACCCACAAGGACACAAGATGATTTGGGTACCTAAGAATGCAAATTGAGAAATCTATTTTGCAGGAGTGCTATAGAAATGGAAAGTATGACATCTATTTTCATCAAGAAGGTAAGGCATACGAGTCAAGTGAGTCAAGCAAAGTTGGAAGAAAAATCAAAAACTGAATTTGATTTCTCAGGTGATATCCCTCTCACTCTCTCCACTAAAAGTGTTATGTCGTGTTTTACCATGTGCTGTATAGTTATGTGATCATGCATGAGTCTGTACATACATTCCATCCATAGATAGTTGCATACCCTTGTGCATATCATCCTCATATAGCATCTTGTTGAAGTGGAGTTTTGAAACCGTCAATAAATCTCGCTACATATACAGAGTTTGCATAAGCCTTCACGTACTGTCATGCATAAATTGAATATTGTGAATTCATGTCATAATGCATAGCAATCCTCCTACCTTCACCACTCTTGACTACATAGTATATCAAATGGTGACATGTGGAAGGGCAGGTTACGCCTGTCTGAAAGCTATCACTACGTGTGAGGTGATCTTCAGATCTAAGTTCCCCGCCCGGTACTATGAGTCAATCAGTCACAGGCTGCACATGGCATTAGATTTTTACTGAGCATATCACAGTCATGCACACATTGAGGGGGAGTCATCAGATTCATCATATGGGCTTAACATTTAGGTTCACACATGAGTCATGCATTGCATCTAGAACTATCTATGGGTGTTGGTTGTTAAAATTATTTGTCATGTCATTATTAATAAATTTGAATCGAAACTGACAAATCAAATCTTCTTGTCCTTGGATGCACATCATACTCCTAAAAGCTAAATGATAATGGGCTAGTCATGACCAGGCTTGAATCAATTAAGGAACACCTTGCAAGGATAAAAATGTTAAGAAATTTCCTCCACCACCACCCGGAGATAGGAAATGATTTTGATGAGTACCCAAGGCATGGTATGAAAGGTGCACATCTCTTTTGACTGAGAATTGGTTGAATGGGTGGAAGGCTTGGATCAAAATGGATTCTTAAGGCAAAGGTATGAAAAGTAAAATCTGAAGTACTAACCATTGTGGGGTTAGCAATCTAAGTGATTGAAGGCTTTTGATCTTGTCTCTTGAACTAAGGTAATTCAACCTTGTCAATTCATCCAATGGTCGTCTTTGTCAGTTGGTGATACTCTCAAGTCACATGTATTAATTCTAAAAACATGAATTATCATTAACTAGCATGTTGTGATGAATGTGCCTAATTGATTGAATCAAATTGAAAATCTTGAAAGATACGTATGAAGTGGTTGCATATTGAATATTCTCATATTGAATTGCATGATCACACTTGAATTGAATTACATATTTGGTATATTAAATGGCATCTGTGGAAGAGTGGATCATGTCCACTTGGAAGCATTCCATATGCATGAGCTGGGCCTTTGAACTAAAATCTCTGCCTCGTACCAGATCTTGACAATTGTGACTGGCTTGTGATTGGTTGATTTGTGAATAAATCCTTGAACTGAGTTATTTGAGTTGAAAATGTGTTTTTGATTAAAATGTTTCAAACATTTGGCTTGTAGATAAATTCTCATTTCAAAACTTGTGAAAAGCCTTTGAAAATCTATTTTTGAACAATTCTGAAAATTGGGTTGTATTGCTTAATTTTGATCATTTATGCACCCTTTTTCATAAAGGTCATGTCATGAAAATGTTTGTTGACACATTAATATAATGTGAATGCTCCAATGTAGAATTTGCCTCATGGTTTGAAGATTAAGCTTTCCTATGCTGCATTTGCATCTTGCATCACATGCTCATCTAGGCATAGGTTGCATGCATTACAATTCATGCATTACCTGGAGTTAGTTCACTCGTTTGGTATCAGAAGTTTTGCACCACATTACATTCTGTTTTGGCATGCTACACTTCATTTTTATATGATCAAAGGTTGCATTGCATTAGAACTCATGCATTACCTACATTCAGATCATTCAATTGGTATCCATTTGATTGGTATCAGTTGCATATTTGCATTGCATATTGCATACATTCCCTCTGTGTGCTTGCTTGATATTATATGCTATTCACCCCCATCCTTTGGCACTTCTATGACCTTATGTCTTCTTGATAAATAATGCTGCATTTGAGTCATTATTGGAGTGTTTCATGTCGTACACTCTGGGGGAGTTCTTATTTCATAAGTGCATCTATTTAGGGGGAGCTGCCCCGTTATGAGTTCATGATATTTTCGGTATACATGCTTAATCAAATTCGCACACTTTATGCACAAAATGTGACAATGAGTGTTAAAAATAAGGATATATGAATTTATTTTTAACACTCTCGAGATGTTAAACTTACTGGATGTATGTTGAAGAGACAGTTGAGGAAAAAGTTACCTACCTATCTTTGTTGAAAAATCTGAAATGAAAATAAAAGATAGAGCAATGCTCGGTCTCACTGAGTAAACTGGGCACATGTCACCTGAGACGTGATGTGGTTCATATCGGAAAAGTGTTGACTAGTATCTCTATTCATAATGAGGTGAAATGGTTCTGTATTCTGAGTAACTGGAGATTCTGGCATGAGCTCCATGCGTCTACTCGCGTAAAAAGGAATTATTTGAACCTGACCACTCTTGAAAAATTCTGACTGTCTGTGAGAATGCTTGAGCTGAAAAATGATGGTGAAAACTCATTGTGGTAGAGCGTAGCCTCTAATACGCTGTTCTCAAAATTGAAGTGCAGTCTGTAAAATGTCTCCTTGTGTTAATCTGAAAATCTGAATATCCATATTGCAACTATCATTTTTCATGTTACTCACTTACACATCTAGAAATTTGATTTAATATGTATTCAGAAAGTTGATTGACTACATTAACAATTGCATGAATCTCCTATATGATTACACAATCTTCCTTGTGCTACACATGTGCATTCCTATTGTCATGACCCTCATGCACTCTTCCTATACCTATCCTCTCTAATAAGTACGGGGGAGTTGTGTTGCATGTACATATACGTATTTGTTTGATTATCTCATATGGCATCACTTGCATGTGTTGCATTTCATGCATTTCAAACCAAAATATAAAAATCAAAAAAATTGAAAATCAAAGAAAATCCGTTTGATATTCCCTCATGCTCTTGTTTGTTGTGAAAACCTGACATGGGATCTAGATTTTGAATGCTATCATGCTGAACACCTCATCTTGTGTACATCTTCCTCCACTGGTTCATATCCTTGAGGCCAATCACCACCTTCAATTGGTATCAATACATGCTTGACTGTATTTTCTTTGGATGGTATCATATTGATTTGTGAGAATAATCACCAATTGGTTTCTTCTGATTAGAATCATATTGCTTTGCTCGTCCATGATTTGCCCTTGCTTTTTCTCATCAGATATGATGGGCTATTGCTGTTTCAAAGGGAGTTAATCTTGTTCTTCCTTATTTGGCTCCTTCCAGTTCGCTTGATACTATTTTTTGTGGGAGCAAGAGTTGCATTGTCCCACTTTTTGATTATGTCAAAGGGGGAGAAAAATTGATGATTGTGTGTGACAAGGAGAGAAGAACATTTGTGCCATTCTGTTATATCATCATAAGTGTATCATTAAGTTTGTCATCATCAAAAAGGGGGAGATTGTTGAGTTATGGTTTTGATGATTGTTATAATTGTTAAGTTATGATTTTGATGATAACTAAACTCAATGTGTGATTACGTGATGATAACTAAACTTATGGTTGATTACACATGTTCTTGATGATTGTGTTCATTCATCTTGTTGTTTATGCTGGTTGCATATGTTAGTTTTACAAGAGACAAGAGCTTTCATAATCTCTTTAATGTCAACAAGCATGGCATTAACCCTGACTATCTTGCATGCAAGATCAAACTCATGGCAGTCACCTAGCGAACCAAAACTCTACTCCTCTACAATCCAAAATAGGTGGTATATGTCATTTACTGTCAACAACCATTGGTGAGACTCCTACATTATCTTAGCATCGATCTCACCATATGTATCTCATATACCTCTCCATAATACACCTCTTCTATGCACATTAAACATGAAACCCTTCAAGCCATCGTGCGCCCTCGCCCGCGGATCGACCTACGCGGTCAGGTCGCAGGGATCGACCTGCCCGGTCAGGTCATGGGGGTCAAGGGGGCAGCGCCCCTTGCGGGAGTTTTCGGGGGCGGAGCCCCTAGAACAAAATTTATAATTGCTCAAATGGTTTAGACGTTTCAAATGCATAAACCAAGTGAATCCAATCCAAAAATGCATGGATTTGATATGGACATGAAGCCCTTGAATTATGGACATGTTTCTTTGAGCTAACACTTCAATTTCACAGGTATAGGTCTTTCTGGTCGACCTACATGCCTTGGCCGATCGACCAGAATTGCCAGAGCCTAAAAATTCCAGATTCTGCAGGTAGCGGTCGACCGCCCCTAGGCGTCTGGTCGACGGATTTTTCCAGCAACCAAAACTTCGAAACCTGTAAAATTTCGGTCGACTGTCCCATGACTGCCGGTCGACCGCCATCTTCGAACTGCCCATTTTGTTGACTTTTTATCACTTCGAGGAAAGCCCTTCCTCTTACTATTGTTTAATCAAAAGCCACCAAACCCTCCAGATTTAGTGGATCTGGTCTGGGGATTGTCCATAGACCTTCCAAGGGAATAAAACCACTCCTTGAGGTCATAAACCCTAAGAGACTCCAAGAGAAGAAATCAACAAAGAGAGAGATCAAGGTGACTCAAGGAAGAGGAGAATCAATGTAGCCATGAATAGTGATCCGTGGGCAAAGCTTCATCCATAGCTGGGGGTTCAAGATCCATTTCGAAGCCTTCATCCTCCCAAGCACTGAAGAAGCAAGAAATCAACAAGGAGAGATCGAGAGGAAAGCTATCAAATGAAGATTGCTGCAACGTTCGTGAACAACATTCCTTCAACAAGTTCATCATCCGATCGAAACCGTTCTAGCATCAACTGAAGCCATTCAAGCATCTTCTCAAGCCAAGGAGTTCCAATCAAGCAATGGTCTCAAGGAAAGCTTAAGAGAAGGCTGTCCAAGTGAAAGGGGAAAGAAGTACTGTAGCAGTGAACAGTACTCCGTGCAAGAAGATCTACACCAAATATAAGGCCATTCTAGCTGAGTCTCAAGCCATTCAAGTAAAGAAGGAATCAACGCAAGCATCCAGAGCATACACTCAGGGGGAGCCTAAATCAAGAGCATTCTAAACTGTGCCTTATTGTGTTTCAAGTTCATATTCATGTTTTGTATAAACTGCGAACTTCTGTGTGTGTGGATCATTGTTGGATCCGTGGTCGTGTGTGTGCGTGTCGTTTTTGATTCGTGTGTGCGTAGGTCTTTTTAGATCTGCGTGTGTGTGTGGTTTTATCCAGATCTTAGTGTTTGTGTGTGTGGAGTGCTGCACTTGTCGCAGTGTGTGTGTGTCTTGTTGATCCGCTTGTTGGATCGTGTTGGAGACCTCGTCTCCGTGTGTGTGTGTGTGTTGGGGTGCGTCCCCGTGTGTGTGGGTAGGCGTCATCCTGCGTGTGTGTTTGGAGCATCGTCTCCATTTGGGGATTTATCCCCGAGTGAAGCCTCACCGAATTTGGTGAGGGGTGGACGTAGGATTGCTGCTGTTGCATCCGAACCACCTTAAAATCGCTGTGCATTTTGGTTTGGGTTGTGCGTGTGTGTGGTTTGATTGTTTTATTTCGTTACCTGGTCATGTGGGAACGGAGAGTTTGAGAGAATCTGTTTAACCACTTTCAACCTCCTAATTAGTGTTTATCACATATTTGAAAAAGCCAAAGGTTTCCTTAAAATTTGTAAACACCCAATTCACCCCCCTCTTGGGTGTCATTGATCACGGGACTTCATGGGCCACCAAGTATAAAAAAATCACACTGTCGTAGCCGAAGATGCCAGGTGACTTGAGGAGGAAAGACGATCCTCGCTTTTGCCCGTATCATCAGATGATCAGACATACTATCGAGGAATGCTACATTTTCAAGGATGTTATTGAGTCCTTGATTTAGAAGGGAGAGCTCAAGGTGGAGCCCTCGTAGCCGCATGAAATGCCTAACCTGGCTACAACTATTAATATGGTGTCGCTATACCAGCAGCTGCCCAAGGAATTATCAGAGGCCAGCACCCGGCATACCTATGAAGCTTTTATCCTAGTGACGGCCCAAGACCAAGGAGATTGGCAGGCCACACCGGCGAAGACAAGAAGAAGAAGAAGACATACACCCCAACCCAGCTCAGGGGTCCATATAAGGGGCATCACGCCTCGGCCAGCTCCACAACTGGTAGTCCCAGCATGGTATGACACGACCCCTCGGCTAGTCATGAGGCGGCCCACTTACAACAAGCAGAAACCTATCCTGATGCGGGTACATAAAGAAGTCTACCCTACAGTCAGGCAGCTTCAGGCCATTATCGACGGGCTCGAGGAATATGAACAGCCCCAGATCCAACCTGTAGAATTGAAAGAATATGTTCCTTGGGAGCAGCTTGAGTCCCTCGAACTTGCTCCAGAAGCAGAAGCTAGGATGGAAGAGAAGCCTCCTCTGTGGGGTGAATTCCCCAAGGAGCAGCCACCCGCTGTTGGGGAAAAGAAGAAGAAGAAAAAGAGAAGGTCAAAGAATAAAAGAAAGGGGGAAGCTATCTTGTCTTGCAATACCCTGACAGCATTGTTCGACACCGCTCTTTTCTTGGAGGAAGATGACGAAGAGATTTGCCTTGAGCCGGCAGAATCAAATCAAGCCGAAGCCTCCACTTCTCGACATGCCACCCGATCGGGAAGAAAATGGGGACGTCCTCCTCAGGCCAACCATAACATTTTGTTCAAGGGAGAGTAACCATATCATGTCCCCGAACCCAAGGTCAAGGGTGTAGAGATTCCCCCTCCATCGGGCCTTTACCTTGAAGAACTAAGCGGCCAAAGTGTCCCTTCATTTGCCGAGTTCCTGCTGTCAAAGAAGGGTAAACAATGATGTCCCCAAGAGGCCCGGTAGGCAAAAGAGGCGAGTGACCCTCTGGCCCCATCCGCAGCTATTCCTCCTCCAACAAGAGAAGAGAATGACCGTGTTCCCAATCTTGCCCAGTTCTTGCAGGAAAAGGAGCCAGCCCAACAGGCGCTGCAGGCGCAGAAGGCACCCGATGAAGGAAATGAACCCCCTTGCAAACCAGCCCCTCAGGCACGAAATGACAGTAGGTGGGACAAAATTGAAGAAATGAGGTTGGCCAGTGTCAAGGCCATCAATAGAATAATGGAGTAGCTAAGGAGAATCCCAACAAGGTTTACTGTCTGGGAGATACTCTCCCTAGATGAAGGAGCCCGACAAGCCCTCATCGCGGCTCTGCAAACTCCGATGTACTTCAAAAGTTGTTTTGTCAAAGTGCGACCCGAGGTCGATGTGACCTTCACAGAAGAAGACATGATGCTACCCACATTCAATCACAACATGCCGCTCTATATGAAGGGACAGTTGAATGGACATCTCATCAATAGAATACTGGTGGACCCAGGCCCATACCGGGTGTACCAAAAATACCACTTCGATGTACACCTGATCGAGGTCATGGACATGAAGATTGTCGGCTTCAACCCGAAGTTCGAGGTACCCATGGGTATAGCCGAGTTCAACCTCTCCCTTGGCGACTTCACAACCAAAGTTCAATTCCATGTAATCAACTTCAATACCTCTTACATGGCATTGCTGGGCCGACCTTGGCTGCATCAGAATCCGATGGTAGCCTCCACTCTGCACCAATGCATAAAGTACCCCTGTAACATGAAAGAAGAGAGGATCTTTGCGAATCTGCATCCCTTCTAGGTGTTTAAGTGCCACCTCCTGGATGGCTCACTATATTTAGAGAAGTCCAAAGAAGCCACCCGTGCGCCTCAAAGCAAGGGGAAGAAGGCGGAGTCTAGCGAATGGTTCTCCCCACCGCCACCAGGCTATGTGGCTCCCCGGGAACTGTCATTCATCTCCGAAGTAGAATGGGTATTCAGAGTGATTCCCTACTCCGGGGACATTGCGCCTTGAATACTTACTAGAGGACGTCGAGGTCCCACCAGGGATTATTAAGCCCATAGCAGAAGCCGACTGTCACACAGTCGAATCACTGAAAATCTTGGAGGTGCCCAATCCCGAGGGTCAGCCCATTGTCTTCTATGCAGCTAAAGAATGGCCTATCAAAGGGGATGACGATTGCAGACTCCCTGATGAGATACATGACCCTCATGCACCAATCATGGGATTGCCCAATATAGCCGACCGTGTGGTTAAAATGGCCAAGAAGCAAAGAATCCCCTTTCACCAACCATCGAGTCGGAACAAAATGTTTAAAGAAATGTGGTACCCGCAAAATATGGATCGGCAGCTACTACAAATCACCCGACACCCAAGGTTGGGCTTCTCTGTAGAATATTTCTATGAGGCAGACACCATCTCCATCTGTGCTACAACAGACTCTCAAGGGGAAATATATGATGAGTACCTAGGATAATGTGAATCCGCAGAAACATCCACTAGGTCGGGAGGTTTCGCACAGCCACAGGTGTGCAATGATCAAGAATCCACCGTTCCGTGCGGGTCCTGTGAGTCTATCCTTGGAAAAGTCCTTACGAGGTCAGATGGCGGTTCACGGGCGCTCGGAATCCCAAAACATCCCCTCGCCCCTTATGGCGCTGCACTTGATGACGAGCATCCTGAATTTGTGGAGGCCGCAGTAACAACCTCAGAACCTCCTCCTCAGCAAAGCAGTTGCCGGGAGTCTGTCCCCGTGGAAGCTGATAAGACATTTGAGGGTGAGCTACAAGCTTTGGAGCTCCAGGAGCACTCTCTCACTCCCAAGGGTAACACCTCTGGTGATTGGGACCCGGAACATTCGGGGGCTGCATTACCAACCCCCAGGTCTTATCCTTGGCAAATCCAAGAGCTGAGTGGCTCGAAAGAAGTAAATCTCGAGGCCACACCACCGGGCGAAACAGAGCAAGGGGGCGTTCACGACGTCCTTGAACCACAAGAAGAAGAAGACTAGGATTTCATTGACTTACTCCCGACGCCGTCGAAAATTGAAGACGGCGGCCAAGCCACAGTCGATGAACTTATGGAAATTAACCTCGTCACGGAAAGCAATCCTAGGCCGACCTTTCTATGTGCCCTACTGTCACCACAAAAAAGGAACAATATGTGAAGCTGATGCAAGAATTGAAAGACTGCTTCGCCTATAATTACAAAGAAATGTCTGGCCTTAGCCCCGCCGTGGCTCAACATATTTTGGCCATTGATCCCAAGATCAAGCTAGCGAAGTAGCCGCCTCGACGCATGAGGCCAGAATTGATCAACCAAATTTGCAAAGAAGTGGACAAACTCATTGATGCTGACTTTGTATCTGAAAATCAATACACCACCTGACTGGACAACATTGTGCCGGTGAAGAAGAAGAATGGGCAGATCAGGATTTGCGTGGACTTCCGCGACCTGAACAAGGCATGCCCGAAATATGACTTTTTGGTCCCTGTCACCGAAGTGATGATTGATGTAACTGTCGGCCACGAGGCTATATTCTTTATGGACGGGTCATCTGGCTACAACCATATCTTGATACCGAAGCACGACCGAATTCACACGGCCTTCCGGTCGCCCAAGGGGATATTCCACTACAAAAGGATGCCCTTTGGCCTCAAGAATGCTGGCGCCACGTAGCAGCGGGCAATGACCAAAATATTCGACGATCTGCTATATATTAAAGTCGAGTGTTACATTGATGATCTAGTAGTCAAGACTAAGAACAGAGAAGATCACCTCAATGACCTCAGGGTTATCATCGAGAGGCTGCGGCAATATGAGCTGAAGATGAATCCAATGAAGTGCGCCTTCGACGTCTCCAGCAGGAAGTTTCTCAGCTTTATAGTCCGATATAGGGGGGTCGAGATTGACCCTGCCAAAATAAAAGCCATTCAAGAGCTACCTCCTCCGAGAGACCTGGGAGAATTAAGATCGCTACAGGGTCGGCTGGCCTACATATGCAGGTTCATCTCCAACCTGTCGGGACATTGCCAGTCGTTCCATAAATTGATGACAAAGAATGCACCTTTCTGCTGGAGTCAGGAATGTCAAAGGGCTCTTGCCCAGCTAAAAGAATATTTGAAGACTCCGCTCGTGCTGGGGGAACCTATCAAGGGGAGGCCGCTCATTTTATATATAGCTGCCACTGAATGCTCATTGGGGGCAATGCTCACCATGAACAATGATGAGGGAAAGGAACAAGCCCTATACTACCTCAGTCGAAGACTGGTCGGGGCAGAAGCAAAATACACCCCTATTAAAAGGGTTTGCGTCACCTTAGTCTTCACGGCCAAGAAGCTGAGGCACTATATGCTATCGCATGAACTAAGACTGATATCTAGAGACGACCCTGTCAAGTATATTCTTTCTCAGCCGGCCTTAAAAGGGTGCCTCGACAAATGGGCAGTGCTACTGATGGAGTTTGACATCACTTATGTGCCGTAGAAGGCCATTAAAGGTCAAGCCATTGCGGACTTCCTCACGGCTCACTCCGTGCCTGAAGACTCTCCATTAATCATGGAGCTGCCCGAAGATGAGACACTAGAGGTGGGCCAAGTCCAGCAAGCCACCTGGCAATTGTACTTCGATGGGGATTCAAGAATAGAAACCGCCCCATCTGGACATACCAGAATAAGAGCCTGAGTTGTCGTCGTCCTTAAGTCCCCGGAAGGAGAGGTGTTACACACTTTGTGCTCCATCAACAAGCCCTGCACAGATAACGAGGCGGAGTATGAAGCTCTAATCATCAGCCTCCAGGTTGCCCTGCATATGGAGATCCGAATGCTACAAGTGTTCGACGATTCAATGTTGATTGTCAAACAAGTTCAGGGACAGTTTGACGTCCGGAAGCCTGAATTACTCCCTTACCACGCCAAGGTGAAATGGCTTATGGGACAGTTCTACCTCATCGAGATAGGGCACGTCGCTAGGGGAGAGAACGCACAAGCCGACGCACTAGCAAAATTGGTAAGTTTGTTGGCGATCCCACCGGATGGGTCACTCACCATACGGGTGATAAACCGATGTCAAGTCCCAAGCATGCTATAAGAACTTGAAGAAGAAGAGCATGAAGTCGCCACGGCGGAAACAGTTAGCTTACCCGACTGGAGGGAGCCTCTCATGTAATGGTTCACATACCAACAACTACCCAAGCGAAGAGAAGAGAAGATCAGGTTGATCAGAACATAGGACTCCTATGAAGTCTGAAATGGAATTTTGTTCCGAATTATGGCCAACGCCAAAAGAAAAGTGCTTCTCCAGTGCCTATCCATCAAGGAGGCTTGGAGGGTCATGAAGGAGGTTCACGTCGGAACAACAGGTGCACATCAAGGAGGACCAAATGTGAAAATTGAAGTCAAGAAGCTCGGCTACTATTGGCTGACAATGTTTGACGACTATTTCAAATATGCCAAGTCTTGTCAGAAATGCCAAGAGCGTGCAACAGTCCCTAGGCGAACCCCAATATAGCTGCATCCTACAGCACCCAGTTGGCCATTTGCCTAATAGGGAACAGATGTTGTGGGCCCATTGCCTCCATCCTCTTCGAGGTGTAAGTACATTCTAGCAATAACAGACTATTTCTCCAGCTGGGCAGAGGCTATACCCCTAAGAGAAGTGACAGGAGAAATTGTGGCCCGATTTATCCGATAAAATGTAATATTCCAATTCGGCATCCCTAACCGGATCGTCTCAGACAACGGAAGCCATTTTCGAAACCAAAAGGTCTACAGATTGGCCAAAAAATATAAGATTGACTGGAGAACTTCCACACCATACAACCCGCAGGCAGGTTGGCAGAAGCATTCAATAAAACCCTCTCCACCCTCCTAGTGAAGACTGTCAGTTCTAACAAAAGGGACTGGGAAGAAAAGATGTACGAGGCACTTTGGGTGTATCGTACCATCTATAAGACTCCAACGGGCTACTCACCTTTCTCCTTGGTATATGGCTCGGAAGCAATTGATCCCATAGAGCTGGAGATACCCTCCCCTCCTTAAGGGTCGCGATCCAACAGGAGCTGATCGGGGAAGGATAGACAAATGTTGAGCGAAGACTCAAAGAACTCTCCAACCTGGAGGGAAAACGGCTTCAAGCCCAATTAAATATCCAGGTTTATCAGGCTCAGATAGCACGCACTTTTGACAAGCTAGTCAAGGAGTGCGAGTTCAAGAAGGTTGACTTTGTTATGGTGAAGAGAAGAGAAGTCATGGCTGCCAACCCCAAGGGCAAGTTGAATGAAAACTGGCTTAGACCCTACGTGGTCCAGAAAGTGTATGAAGGAGGAGCGTATGTAATCGTCAACCATCGGGGGGAAGTTTAATTCTCCCCTCTTAATGGTAGACATTTGAGGTTATATCATGCTTCAATTCCACCATTCAATGAATAATCCAATTCTCCGCCCTACCATGGGTGAGTTTGCACTACTACTTCCCTATGGCTTGCTGACATCTTTTAAAATAAGAAAGAGACAGAAACAAAAAAAAGACAAAAAAGGAAGAGAAAAAGAGAAAAAGAGAAAAATAAAGAAAAGAAAAGAAAAAAAATAAATAAATAAAGGAGAAAGAGATTTGTAACGCCTGCTAAAGCAAAGTTTCTGCCCGGGATGCCCACTCAGGGTCAAAGGGAATGGGACCATTTCCTTGCTTTGGCACTAACCCCATGCCAATGAAGAGAAGAAGTCTTACCCAATGATGGGCTTGGTGCGGCCCTAGAGGCGGAAAACTCTCCGAAGGATGGGACCTTGGGAACCAGGGGAGCATCCGCAGGGGGCGCCTCAACCTCGACCCGCTTTCTCTTAGACCTCTGACTCTCGCCTGCCTTCGTTGCGGTCAACGCCTCATTTACTGGGGACTTCGCTCGTGCACGTTTGCTCCCCCGGGGTAATGGTGTTATCGTCAGAGCGGGATCTAGCACGATGAACTGCGGCGATTTCAGCCCATGTGAAAGGAGGTTCCTGTAGCGGTTCATCTGGTATCCGGAAGGATGCTCTGCAAAAATCGACACTTTGAGCATAAAAAGGGGGAGAACGTTGCTACTTGTGGGCAGCAAGTTTGAACATGCACATGCATAGATGGATGAAGGCAGGAGAGTGACGTACCTACAGGGCCAATGTAAAGGCGGGACAAGGGCCAATATGACAAAGATGGCTCCTTGTCCCTGCGGGTCGCTTTCCTTACCAGCCAGCACACATCCCTGACTTTGGTACAGCGATCGACAAGTTTGTCTAAGTCCGAATGGTTGCGGGACGCGAGGTGGCAGTAAAAATTTAAGTGCTCCATTCCCCATCCATCAACATAATGAAAAGAAAAATTAAGGCCCTTGGCCAATATGACTGCCGCCGGATCTTCAATTGTAAGCCCGTGCACTTGGAGCAGAACAAATAGCCATGTGGTCTACTGATAGCGTTCAGGCCTTCAGTCTTCCTTTTTCACGAACGCCCGGTAAGGGCAAGTTGAGTCTACCTTCAGGGGCCAACTTTGGGACGGAGTGAGCTTCTCTTGTCATGCCCCGAGCGCGGAAGGTACCCGGAGATGCACGATGAGTTTATATCAATCATGTCAATCAGAGTAGTAGTGTATTCGACACAAAGACAGAGTGTGTAAATATAAAGATAACCCAATCCATTAATTCCTTTAATAAGAATATGTCTATTACAAACCCTTGCAAATACTAGACTCAATAAAATAAAAATACAACGCTTGACTCAAGAAAAATAGAGAAAAGACAGGACTAATTGACGCTTGAGTAGCTCTAACTCTTTCACTCTTGACCATCCCCTTCAGATTGAGTTCCCTCATCGTCGGACTTACCTGAAAAGTAGGGAAACACTGAGTGAGCGAACGCTCAGTAGAAAATTATATCTCAAGAACTAGCAATGCGTTTAAGTAATTACATCTTTCATGAATGCACTATAGCTATGCATGCTCGCAAAACGACAAGATAGAGAGAGTGTATAACAATAAGATAGCGATGAACTTTCAAGAACTTATATCAAAAGATATCAAGATATTCAAGCAAGTAAACTCATCATGTCATATTGGAATTTGGCTATTTTATTTCAAGTCAAGCAAGTATACAATTACCCTTTCTCGGGCCACGCAAGTCATGTAATATCAAGTCAAGTACAAGATTTGTGGAATGTTTAATCAAGCTAGTCATGCACTTCGGTATAATGCCAATACCGTGATCAATCAACTCCCATGGGCACAAGTACTTTCGGGTGCTCCTCCTAGGACCAGATCGGGCCTTATATGCGCAGGCATTAATCATGTATTTTAACATCCACTTTTATATATAGCCAATATGGAATTTCAAGGATAAAGCTTGTAGACATGTAGGATAGACTTTGAAAGAATAGAGTCCAAAAATATGACACTTGACATAGTTAGGCGATAATAACGGTACAATCACGATTATCGATAAAACTAGGTGGAATTGGTTCCCTAACTTGGGTACCATGACAAACAAGTATGGACATTCTTTATATAGAATTGAGGTCCACAAGAACATCAAGTTTAATATAGAATTGGGGTCTACAAGAACATCATAACAATGTTGTTATAGAATTGGGGTTTACAAGAACATCATAACAATGTCATGCTTTACCCCGTTCATTAAGACAATTCTCATATCATACACATGGCATGACATGAGGGCCGGTATACCATGTTTCTATAGAGTGGCATGGCAAAGATTGTGTAATGGGTTTTTATGGTACAACCAGCTGAGTCGGCCTTGAGGGAATCCATGGCTCGAGGAGTCTTACGGAGGTCTCTATGACTAACTCGCTAGTCCAAAGGAACGGAGTGTCCAATGGAGAGCTTGTATGTCAATGAGAGTTAGTGGGTAAACGATAAAACATCATGAAACATGGGACTATATTCACGGACTGGAATATAGTGCCGATATATATAGATATATATATATATATATATATATATATATATATATATATACATATGAAACCCTCGGTTAACAGTAACAGTGTAAAATAGTGTCACAGGAAAATAGCGACTTAATCTAAGTCATTACTTATCAAATTAACGCCTTCTATAGGGGCATTTATTTACAAATTTGACGACTTGTACATCAGTCGTCCCTTCAATATTTCTATTCTGCAGAAAATCAATATTCTGGAATTTTAACAAAAACGCGCCCTGGACAGGGGCGTTACTTTTGAATTAGCGCCCTGGTCTGGGGCGTCAGTTCAGTCAGAGACGACCTAGACAAGGTCGTGAATTCAAGAATTTACCAATTTTCAGATAATAAAATTTCAGGAAAAAGGGTACATGATCATGACAGGAAAAATAGCAGGATTTCACAGGTATACTCATGCAATATATTAGATTCATCGTTACATAGATATTAAATTTTAAACGTGGGTATTTATTAATTACATGCAATTGACGACTTCTGGGCAGGGCGTCAAAACAATAAATATCGCCCTAGTGTGGGTCGCTTCTTTAAATTAGCGCCCTTGTCAAGGGCGTTTCTTTTTGAAATTACATAGAGAACATCTGAAACCACAATAAAACTATATGCATGCACGACCGATGATATTATTAAGACCTTAAGCTAGTTTGGGCTACGATCTTGAGAAAACCTACCTGATTAAGATCTGGGTGATGATTCGTGGAGAAAGTTGAAGAACAACGTCACTCTGTTATATACAGAGTATTCTGGGATTTATCTGATCAGCAGGTACCGAGATAGAGAGGTTGAGAGAATGTGATTCCTACGCGTAGCTTGCTTTGGATGAAAAATCTCGTTCTTCAGTAGGTCAAGAAGGCTTTCCTACAGAGAAATAAGATGAAGAATCAATAGTTTTTTCTTCATAATACTTAACTGAAGGCAGAGGAAGAAGAACGACGTGGATGAAGAACCCACGATCTTCTCTTTGACAAAAGAGTTACTACCTACTGTAGACTTCCTACATGAAATAAGATGAAGACATTAGTTTTCTTCATCATACATAACCGAAGGCGAAGGTAAAGCAAATGAAGAACAAACTTACGTTCTTCACGGATGACAGCAGCAACAGAGCTTTGACCAAATAGATTTTAGGGTTTGATGGACAAGGATTATTTATAGGGTTTTGGGGAACCCTAATAGAGTTAGAGTTTGATTAAGGGTAGTATTGCCTTGATAGAGTCCTTTCTATATTCTACTAACTCGTACTAATCCATAAACTTTCCCTGGATAGAGTCGAATGAAACTCGAACTGAATTAACGCCTTTCGATAGGGCGTTACTTAAATTAACGCCTTTTTGAACATTGTTTCTTTAGTGAAACGCGTCTAAGCAAAGGGTGTTATGTTTAATTGCCCTTTTATTTATTTTGGTAGTTTGAGAATTGACGCCTTATCAAGTGGGCGTCCCTTTTTCAATTCACGCCTTAGCCAGAGGCGTTTAATTTTAATTAGCGCCTTGAATCAAGGCGTTATTCACATTTTTGGTTCTATTTATTTGTTCCTCTTGATTTTTCTTTTACTTACTTAAATCTTTTAGCCTATTTTGACTAATTAAGAATTTGTTTATTCTAATTTGATTTATTTTAAAAATCTTTATTTTTTCAGGGTTGCTACACCCTCCCCCACTTAAAAGAATTTGATCCCCAAATTCAATCGCATATGCATGTGGAGAGTGTAGAGCCTATTACCTTAAAATAATTCTGGGAATCGTTTCCTCATGGATTCCTCGGTCTCCCATGTGGCTTCATGATCGGAACTCTTACTCCATTGTACGTTTAGCATGGGAATAACCTTATTCCTTAGGGTACCTACTTCACGATCTAGTATCTTCATGGGCTTCTGCTCATATGTGAGATCCTTTTGGATCACTAAGTCTTCATGATCAATAATATGCGATGGATCGTGCACATACTTCTTCAACATAGATATGTGGAATACATTATGCACTTCAGACAATTGAGGAGGCAATGCGGTGCGATAAGCAACCTCGCCAAGTCTTTCCAATATCTCAAAAGGTCCGATGAACCTTGGTGTAAGCTTGCCCTTAACACCAAATCTCCGTATGCCACGTCTTGGCGATATCTTGAGAAATACATGATCTCCGATTTGGAACTCAAGATCTCTCCTTCTCGTGTCGGCATAAGCCTTTTGCCTAGACTGAGCAACTTGCAGTCTTTCTCGAATCAATTGTATTCTTTCAGTGGTAACCCTTACCATGTCTAGACCTAGCAGTTGTTTCTCTCCAACTTCGTCCCAGCAAAAGGGTGATCGGCAACTCCTTCCGTATAAAGCTTTGAAAGGTGCCATTTGTATACTTGCCTGGTAGGTATTATTGTATGCAAATTCCACAAACGGCAAGTGATCATGCCAGCTTCCATCGAAATCAATGATGCAAGCTCTGAGCATATCTTCAATCACCTGATTAGTTCTCTCGGTCTGACCATCCGTTTGAGGATGAAAAGCTGTACTAAAGTTAAGCCTTGTTCCCAACGAATGTTGTAGTCCCTTCCAAAAATGAGAAGTAAAACGGGGATCTCTGTCAGACACGATTGAAACAGGAATACCATGTAATCTGACTATTTCCTTGATGTATAATGCAGCCAAAACATCAACTGACCATCGGCTCTTTATTGGCAAGAAATGCGCCGATTTAGTCAATCGGTCAATAATAACCCATATTCCATCATGTCCTCCTTTTGATTTAGATAAACCCATAATGAAATCCATACTAATATTCTCCCACTTCCATTTTGGAATATCTAGAGGATGTAATTTTCCAGCAGACTTTTGGTGTTCCGCCTTGACCTGTTGGCAAGTGAGACAGCGTGATACATAGTCTGTTATTTCCCTTTTCATGTTGGGCCACCAAAAATTCCTCTTCACATCTTGGTACATTTTGGTTGATCCTGGATGAATCATGTACCTTGATGTATGAGCTTCATCTAAGATCTTCTTCTTTAACTTGGGACAATCCGGTATGCAAGTTCTATTCCTGAACATTAATCTTCCTTCACAAGTTATTTGAAAATCAGATTGTCCTTCTAGTTTGCCTTTGATCTCTACTAATATTGGGTCATTATCTTGAAGCGCTCGTATTTCAGATAATAGGTCTGCATGAATGCTTATATGAGATAATGTGACACATTGAAAGTCTGTGTCCATGCTTATATTGAGTTCAGAGAATTGCTCCAGTAATTTCCATTCTTAAATCATACAATTGGCTAACAGTGCTCTCGGCTTTCGACTAAGGGCATCTGCTACATGGTTACCCTTTCCGGGATGATATTGTATATTGAAGTCGAAGTCCTTGAGATATTCTAGCCAACGTCTTTGCCTCATATTTAGTTCCTTTTGTGAAAAGAGATACTTGAGACTCTTGTGATCAGAGTATACAGTAAACTGCACTCCGTACAGATAATGTCTCCATATCTTCAGTGCAAATACTACCGCAGCCAATTCTAAATCATGAATTGGGTAGTTCTCCTAGTGCTTCTTCAATTGGCAAGAAGAATAAGCTATAACCTTTCCTTGTTACATTAGAACACATCCGAGGCCAATGCTAGAAGCATCAGTGTATACCTCGAATTTCTCTCCTTCCATTGGTAACGCTAAGACCAGAGCTGTAGTTAGATGATCCTTGAGATTTTGGAAGCTTCTTTCACATTCCTCACTCCATTCATAACGGATCTCCTTGCGAGTTAACCTTGTAAGCGGCACGGCGATCTTAGAGAAATCCTTGATGAATCGCCTGTAATAGCCGGCAAGACCTAAGAAACTTCGGATCTCGCTAGCATTGGTCGGTCTTTCCCAATTCTTCACAACTTCCACTTTTGATGGATCTACAGACAAGCCATCTTTTGATATAACATGTCCGAGAAAAGTCACTTCTTCGAGCCAGAACTCACAGTTGCTGAGCTTGGCATATAATCGGTTTGTCCTCAATGTTTGTAATGAAATCCTTAAATGCTCCTCGTGCTCTTCCTTAGTCTTGGAATATATTAATATATCATCAATAAAAATCACCATGAATTGATCCAAATAAGGCCTGAATATACTATTCATTAACTGCATAAAGGCAGCAGGGGCATTTGTTAGTCCGAAAGGCATAACAACAAATTCATAATGGCCATACCTGCTTCTGAATGCAGTCTTAGGAATATTATCGTCCTTGATTCTTAGTTGGTGATATCCTGACCTGAGATCAATTTTGGAAAAATACTTGGATCCTGAAATTTGATCAAATAATTCATCGATTCTCGACAGTGGATATTTATTCTTGATAGTGAGATGATTCAACTATCGATAGTCGATACATAACCTCATGGATCCATCCTTCTTCTTCATAAATAGTACAGGCGCTCCCCACGGGGAAGTACTCGGTCTAATGAATCCTTTCTTAAGAAGTTCCATCAATTGCTCCTTTAACTCCTTGAGTTCGACAGGGGACATCCTATAAGGTACCTTAGAAACTGGACCAGCACCAGGGACTAAGTCGATGGTGAAGGTCACTTCTCTTTGTGGGGGTAATCCAGGCAAATCTTCCGGAAACACATCCGGAAATTCTTGCACAACTGGGATATCTTCTATATTAGTTTCCTTAGCCTCCTTAATCGTGACAAATGAAAGGAAAGATACACATCCTTTCCTGATTAGCTTGCTTGCTCGGAGAGCCGAAATAAAAGGTGACTCGCTCCGACTCTTAGGGCTAGAATAGACTAGTTCTGGAAAGTCTCTGAAGGTAACTTTGCTGTTATGGCAATCGACTATTGCCTGGTATTTGGATAACCAATCCGCTCCCAGTATGACATCATACTCCTTTAGATCTAAACATATAAGATCAATAGGGAGATTCCTACCCTGAACCAATACTTCACAGTTTTGGTAATGGTGAGTGATATCAGTTTCGTTACCAAGAGGAGTAGATAAAATTATTTTCATCCATTCCGGTTCCATAGGTAGTGGGTTAGCAAACTTCTTGGAAATAAAAGAATGTGATGCACCCGTATCAAATAAGACATGTGCATACTTGGAACAAACTTTCAGTGTACCTTCTACGAGTCCGCCTTCATCTTGTTCAGTCTCCTTAATCGCGTGAAGACGAGTGTTCTTGGTTACCGGGCGCTTTCCGTCACCGGTTTGATCATTAAGTAATGGGCAATCGGGAATCCGATGCTCACGGCTCCCGCAACGGAGACATGCTCCACGTTTCCTCCAACACTCTTCGGCTTTATGACCAGCCTTGTCACAATGCTTGCATATTATATTCGAAGGTGTAGTAGTGATAGAGAAGGGCTTGGTCTTCTTAAATTTTTGGTCTTGAGAAGAAGTACCTCCAGTGCTAGGCCTCTTCTTGAAGTTGGGTTTAAAGGAACCCGAACTTGTAACTTGTTCTTTCTTATCCTTCCCACGAATTCTATCTGATAGTTCCGTGGCATCTTCTAACAATTGAGCTCGGCGTACTATCTCTGAGTAGACCTGAATATCCATTGGCGCCAGCTGGGTAATATATTGGGGCCTGAGCCCATTAAGGAACCTCCTAGCTTTCATCTTCTCGGTGCTAACTAAGTGCTTAGCATACCGAGACAATCTAGAGAATTGTGCCTCGTACTCCGCCACCGATAATGACCGTTGCTTGAGTGCGACAAATTTGGTAGCTTTCTTTTCTTGGACTCGGTCTGAAAAATATTTATTGTTGAAATGTTCAACAAATTCTTCCCAAGTAATTTGGTCTTGATTTATAGTAGCTTCGACTGACTCCCACCAGCATCGGGCATCCCTTTCTAGTTGGAAAGTAGCTAATAAGACTTTATCTTGATCCGTGCACTGCATAACACAGAATATACGCTCCGTCTCCCTGATCCAGTGCTCTGCGTCATCCGGATCAGTAGAACCCATGAATTTGGGAGGGTTCATGTTCTTGAAGAGTTGGTGGAGACTTCCGGCTCGTTGTGCACCTCCCTGTGCTACTTGTTGCAGCACTTGGGTCATGCCTTGGAGTGTACGCTGCATGTTGCGCCACTGAGCACGTTCGGCAGCCATTATCCTACAATTACAATAGCTATATCAGTGTGCGATTTTGTTAAGGGCTCTTAAATTTTCCATGTTAACTCCACCCTTGGTTCTACCCAATCTCACTGGTTAATGGTTTAAACATATCCTTGGACTTGGGTTTTCCTAGGAATTGAACACCCTAGGCTCTGATACCACAAAAACTGTCACGCCCCGAGCGCGGAAGGTACCCGGAGATGCGCGACGAGTTTATATCAATCATGTCAATCAGAGTAGTAGTGTATTCGACACAAAGACAGAGTGTGTAAATATAAAGATAACCCAATCCATTAATTCCTTTAATAAGAATATGTCTATTACAAACCCTTGCAAATACTAGACTCAATAAAATAAAAATACAACGCTTGACTCAAGAAAAATAGAGAAAAGACAAGACTAATTGACGCTTGAGTAGCTCTAACTCTTTCACTCTTGACCATCCCCTTCAGATTGAGTTCCCTCATCGTCGGACTTACCTGAAAAGTAGGGAAACACTGAGTGAGCGAACGCTCAGTAAGAAATTATATCTCAAGAACTAGCAATGGGTTTAAGTAATTACATCTTTCATGAATGCACTATAGCTATGCATGCTCGTAAAACGACAAGATAGAGAGAGTGTATAACAATAAGATAGCGATGAACTTTCAAGAACTTATATCAAAAGATATCAAGATATTCAAGCGAGTAAACTCATCATGTCATATTGGAATTTGGCTATTTTGTTTCAAGTCAAGCAAGTATACAATTACCCTTTCTCGGGCCACGCAAGTCATGTAATATCAGTCAAGTACAAGATTTGTGGAATGTTTAATCAAGCTAGTCATGCACTTCGGTATAATGCCAATACCGTGATCAATCAACTCCCATGGGCACAAGTACTTTCGGGTGCTCCTCCCAGGACCAGATCGGGCCCTATATGCGCAGGCATTAATCATGTATGTTAACATCCACTTTTGTATATAGCCAATATGGAATTTCAAGGATAAAGCTTGTAGACATGTATGATAGACTTTGAAAGAATAGAGTCCAAAAATATGACACTTGACATAGTTAGGCGATAATAACGGTACAATCACGATTATCGATAAAACTAGGTGGAATTGGTTCCCTAACTTGGGTATCATGACAAACAAGTATGGACATTCTTTATATAGAATTGAGGTCCACAAGAACATCAAGTTTAATATAGAATTGGGGTCTACAAGAACATCATAACAATGTTGTTATAGAATTGGGGTTTACAAGAACATCATAACAATGTCATGCTTTACCCCGTTCATTAAGATAATTCTCATATCATACACATGGCATGACATGAGGGCCGGTATACCATGTTTCTATAGAGTGGCATGGCAAAGATTGTGTAATGGGTTTTTATGGTACAACCAGTTCAGTCGGCCTTGAGGGAATCCAAGGCTCGAGGAGTCTTACGGAGGTCTCTATGACTAACTCGCTAGTCTAAAGGAACGGAGTGTCCAATGGAGAGCTTGTATGTCAATGAGAGTTAGTGGGTAAACGATAAAATATCATGAAACATGGGACTATATTCACGGACTGGAATATAGTGCCGATATATATAGATATATATATATACATATGAAACCCTCGGTTAACAGTAACAGTGTAAAATAGTGTCACAGGAAAATAGCGACTTAATCTAAGTCATTACTTATCAAATTAACGCCTTCTATAGGGCCATTTATTTACAAATTTGACGACTTGTACATCAGTCGTCCCTTCAATATTTCTATTCTGCAGAAAATCAATATTCTGGAATTTTAACAAAAACGGGCCCTGGACAGGGGCGTTACTTTTCAATTAGCGCCCTGGTCTGGGGCGTCAGTTCAGTCGAAGACGACCTAGACAAGGTCGTGAATTCAAGAATTTACCAATTTTCAGATAATAAAATTTCAGGAAAAAGGGTACATGATCATGACAGGAAAAATAGCAGGATTTCACAGGTATACTCATGCAATATATTAGATTCATCGTTACATAGATATTAAATTTTAAACGTGGGTATTTATTAATTACATGCAATTGACGACTTCTGGGCAGGGCGTCAAAACAATAAATATCGCCTTAGTGTGGGTCGCTTCTTTAAATTAGCGCCCTTGTCAAGGGCGTTTCTTTTTGAAATTACATAGAGAACATCTGAAACCACAATAAAACTATATGCATGCACGACCGATGATATTATTAAGATCTTAAGCTAGTTTGGGCTACGATCTTGAGAAAACCTACCTGATTAAGATCTGGGTGATGATTCGTGGAGAAAGTTGAAGAACAACGTCACTCTGTTATATATAGAGTATTCTGGGATTTATCTGATCAGCAGGTACCGAGATAGAGAGGTTGAGAGAATGTGATTCCTACGCGTAGCTTGCTTTGGATGAAAAATCTCGTTCTTTAGTAGGTCAAGAAGGCTTTCCTACAGAGAAATAAGATAAAGAATCAATAGTTTTTTCTTCATAATACTTAACTGAAGGCAGAGGAAGAAGAACGATGTGGATGAAGAACCCACGATCTTCTCTTTGACAAAAGAGTTACTACCTACTGTAGACTTCCTACATGAAATAAGATGAAGACATTAGTTTTCTTCATCATACATAACCGAAGGCGAAGGTAAAGCAAATGAAGAACAAACTTACGTTCTTCACGGATGACAGCAGTAACAGAGCTTCGACCAAATAGATTTTATGGTTTGATGGACAAGGATTATTTATAGGGTTTTGGGGAACCCTAATAGAGTAAGAGTTTGATTAAGGGTAGTATTGCCTTGATAGAGTCCTTTCTATATTCTACTAACTCGTACTAATCCATAAACTTTCCCTGGATAGAGTCGAACGAAACTCGAACTGAATTAACACCTTTCGATAGGGCGTTACTTAAATTAACGCCTTTTTGAACGTCGTTTCTTTAGTGAAACGCATCTAAGCAAAGGGTGTTACGTTTAATTGCCCTTTTATTTATTTTGGTCATTTGAGAATTGACGCCTTGTCCAGTGGGCGTCCCTTTTTCAATTCACGCCTTAGCCAGAGGCGTTTAATTTTAATTAGCGCCTTGAATCAAGGCGTTATTCACATTTTTGGTTCTATTTATTTGTTCCTCTTGAATTTTCTTTTACTTACTTAAATCTTTTAGCCTATTTTGACTAATTAAGAATTTGTTTATTCTAATTTGATTTATTTTAAAAATCTTTATTTTTCCAGGGTTGCTACATCTCTTCTTTCGGAAAGGGATAATTAATCAAATCCAAGCGGGCCATCCCTATCTGGCATGAATCGTGGAGAGACTGCTTGAAGTCATCCACAAACATCTTTGGCAAGTCAATGGACAGCGGTGACCTGAGCTGTCGAGCCTCTTTGTGCGCGAGCATATACTCCGCCACCTCCTTCGACTTGTTAGACTTGAGCCGGAGCAGGTGCGTCGAATCTATGTCAAGGATGGCCGACTTCTGCTTGCTCAGAAATCTCCGCTCAACTCCATCCCAGCAGTCGGTCTTACAAAGCTGATAAAACTCGATCTGAGCATTCCACCATTTGATATATTTCACTGTGACCTGTAAAAGTTGCCTAGGGGCTGGCACCCCTAAGGAGGAAGCATCTGAACGATGAAAGAAATCCCACCAAGTCCGGGCATGCTCGATAGTCGGCCCCCCTTGAATCATCCTCACAGGCAAAGGGAACTGGGCGCTGTGTGTGGGTATATGTTGATCATACCTGAAGTTGCACTCGAATCGGAAGGGTTAATATGGCTCCAGCAGCAATGTGTTTCCTTTCCTGAAGATGAGGACGCTGGGCCGGATAGATAGTGCCCATTCGCGGAGCTCGGGCTCTAATATCAGGCGACACACCATCCGCTAGCTGATAGGGTGGATACATCGCTCCACCTGGTCGTATCGACACTCTCTCTTGCTGCTTACCAATGGGCTGGAATGGGCTGCCAGCATCCAGAAATGAATAGCACCTGGTGCATCATGAGGGATAGTTGTAAGCCTGCCCTCAAAAGATATAATTATGTTGTTGCCAAACCGGGCTACACACTTGCAAACTCCAGCATCCGAGGGGATAATGTCCAGGCCTGGAGGGCACGGGGCGCATACTCTCGAAATAATGAACAGACCTATGCGTTGAACAAATGCATAAGCCTGACCGTCCACACTTGCCTCGGGACATGGCTCTTGCTGACGTCCCCCAAAGTCTTGTAGATCAGACATAGTGCAATAGGGCAGAGTGATAACTTGATTCCCCAGGCCATTTGGCAGGCGGGGTATATGGCCTCTGACCGAATGACCATCTCATCCCCGTATGACATGGCGAAGTCGCAGAGCCAATAGGCCAAGAAGGCCGCACAGTGTGTCGTGGCATCGACGTCGGCTGGGTTGGGCCCATCCTTGCGCCCCTTGAAAACGGAGGCTTCCAGATCCAGTTTGCTCCTACCTCGCTTCATCGAAACCGTCACGACGCTGACGGAGGGAAAGTCATCATACTTCTTCTCTCCAAGGAAGAAATAACGCAGCCTATCATGCCCCGAGCCTTTATTACATCGGAAGACTAACTCGGGGAGCACGAATAGCCGGCATGGTAAGCCTCTTGCGAGCAAGAACGATCAGAGCGCAAGACAATCACACCCATAAATGCAATTGCACAATATTACTCAAACTCCAACTTTATTTCAAAATAATCAAGTACAACCACTAATTCAATTTCCATTATGCACTAGACTCAAGAAATAGGAAAATTACATAGACTCAATCTAAACAATTTAGACTTTCTAAGTCTTCACTCTCATCTTGACAATACTTTCATTCGCTCTCGGACCCGCTACTTGTATAACCCGAATCCGAATTCAAATCACTTCCATCTCCTGAAAAGATTGGAAATAGGTAATGAGCACACTTGCCCAGTAGGTATCTTCGCATCAACATGAAGGCACTATTAAAGTAATTAACAATTTAGCTCTAAAGAATGAGGTAAAAATCATGCGAATGCGATCAATCATGCGATTAAACCAAAGTAACAAGATGATCAAGTACGTTAGAATGAGAGCAAGTACGAACTAGTAAGAATGTTATAAGAACAAGATATTGGCCTTTCATGAACAAGAATGTATCAAGAATGTACTAGCAAGCCACATAATCATCACTCTAGTATCTTTTGCTTATGAGCAAGTACTTCATGAATTTCTGTGGAATATCAAGCAAGAAAGTCATGTACAAGAATGTCATGTCGTGCCGTGGATTTTCACTTATTTATAGAGAAAGTACTCCCAGCGTAATGCGACGCCAGTAGCATCATACCCCATGGTTTATAAAATAGAATGTTCCGACAATCAGCCGAGGGGACTAGCATTGAGCCCTTGAACACAATCAGTGCTCGATCGCATCTTCAAGTATAAATCAAGTTACTTCCACGCATGTTAACAATAAAATATGGCCAAGAATGTAATAAGTTCAATAAACTCATGATAATAATAATTCAATGAATGAATGTTTCAATAAGAATCATGAGAAATCAAGAATGACTTAAGCAAGGTTATGCTTATGGAAATAAATAGGCAGCATAACGATACGTTCTTTATCTTCCATTCATTATATTAGGTTTCTTGATCAACATGATAAGTTCTAGATCATCAAGAGTCTATCTAGAACCTTGGAATATCAACTCTTGGTCAATCCTTGGGTTAAAATACTCAAGTAGTGTGACGGTCGTGTACTGGGCCGTTACATGATGTGACGCTCCAGTATTGGGCCGTTACATTAGTCTGAATCCAGAACCAAGAAATCGGACTCAGTGGAATGTGACGGTCGTATATTAGGCCGTTACTTGCACCTGACGGTCCAACATAGAGCCGTTATATTACTGATAACCAAAAATATCGATAGTGTAATCTAATCAATGGGCTTTAATGGTACAACCAACTCGGCGTCCTAGTGGGAATCCTAGGCTCGCGGAGAATTACGGAGGCCTTGAAATAAGATTTCCTAGTCCATTGGAAGGAATATCCAATAGAGAGGTCCTCATGTCCAAGAATAGTGTTCCTATAGTGCAAAGTGAACTAATAGACAACATACCGGAATATGTGCCATATGCTTAAAGAAATGACTCTATAGATAGGAAAAAATGTGTAACATTATGAAACCAAGATAAAACTCCGTCAATACAACTTTGGAAAATCATGATTTAGAATACAAAACTATAGAGTTTTAGCCAATGAAATTAGCATAACTTAAAATAACCTAAGACACATTAATCATGCAATTTGATTATGAATCAGAAATTAAACTCAAAGTCATGATAATAGGTCCTAACTTAGCTATCTAAGCTTATTTATAAGTAAACTTAACTGGTTATTATTCTGCCTTGGGCTGACAGAACACAGGTGTCTCACGGTTTAGGATAGGTGCGTTACAGTGTATGACGGTTTATCGAGGGGCCGTTACAGTGGTGTAACGCTCCTGCTAGGGTGCGTCAGAGATAATAGAACAAATAAAAGCATAACAGGTTGTGACGGTCTATCGTAAGGCCGTTACATTCATGTGACGGTCTCACGTTAGTGCGTCAGAGAACCTACTGGCAGTAAACTAAAGTGAAGGTTTATGAAAACATAACATGCCTGAAAATCAACATATTACCACTGTCCTAGTCATGATAATGATGCATAGGCCAACTATATGCAAGGGTTTAGTGAATAGACAAGATAATACCTTTTTATTTCCATTTAGGGCTAAGAAATGCATGAATGTATAAAACTATAAAATCATGAAATTCTTAGTCTATAATGCATGAAATCAAGCACAATCAGAGGGCTTTTATTCCTAACAAGTTATTTTTACCAATCATGAGATAACCTACCTCTTGTAAGACCTTCAAACTTCGAATTTAATGCTAGGTGCTACCCTTAGACCCTTGTACTTCTTGTGATAAATCAGCAACTTCAATCTGCTCTATTTCCTCAGCCTCTTGACCTAAGGACGTGAAATTTTGAGGGTAAGAAGATGAAACTATTGGGAACAAAAAGTTCTAAAGGATTGAGTTCTAATTACCTCGTTTAGACGTCCTATTGTCCTGATCTTCAGGGGACTTGCGTTCAGATTCCTAGGTTGCTAAGGTTGAATCAGTAACTTTGGGAGCTTATATCTCCTTGGTTGCTTGATCTCCTAGCACGAAATTTGGAGAACCATTAGTGTAAAGTATACTAAACAAAAGCTTCTAAAGAACTTACCCGAATTTATGACTCCTTACCTTGATTCTTCACGAGCCAAAAGTAAGGGTCGCTCAGTTCAGAACTAGGTCCTATTTATAGGGTTTTGGCTAGGGTTTGGAGATAAGATGGATTCTAGAGTCCTTAATCTGCCAGAACCTAATCCCTAAGAGTCCTTAGCAATGTTATAAGCTTCCCTAAGTCGATCTCTTGTAGATAGGATTTCAAAGTTCCAATGTCTTTGCAATTTCCTCACCTTACGGAATCTATAGGATGTAACGGTCGTGTCTAGGTGCGTTACATGGCTGTGGCGGTCGCTCGATAGACCGTTACATTCAACGTATATAGAGTTTTAATTTAATCAAACTCTTTTATTCGTTTATCCACATAATTATCATATATAATTAGTATTTATCCTTAAAATACGTGAATAAGCCAATTACCCTTCTAGAATATGGTCCAAACTTAATGGGCTTAGTCCATTAACCTTTTGGATAATAATTAGATAGGCTAGGTTAACTAATTAGCCTAATTGAGCCTTATAATGACTTATTAATCCAATAATCCTTCATTAATTAATTTAGGCCTTTATAATTTCCAGAAAACTATTTTATAATTCAAAAATTATATATATAAATTCTGGGGTACAACACCCTCCCCCACTTAGAAGAATTTGGTCCCCAAATTCAATATATGGATTTCGGAGAGTGTACTTACAGTTAAATAATTTTGTAAATCTTTTCCGCATGGCTGCTTCGGTTTCCTAAGTTGCTTCATATGGCCATGTTTTCTTCCATTGAATCTTGACCATAGGAATAACTTTATTTCATAGTTGACGCACTTCTCGTTCTAGAATCTTTATTGGCATTTGTTCGTATGTCATGTCCTTCTGAATTTCCAGATTGTCATAAGTAATAATATGGTCGGGATCATATACATACTTCTTCAGCATAGAGACGTGAAATACGTCATGAACTCCTGCTAATTATGGAGGTAAAGCCAGTTTGTAAGCCACTTCACCAATCCATTCAAGAATTTCAAACGGGCCTATGAATCTTGGAGTTAGCTTTCCTTTAATGCCAAATCTTCGAATACCACGACATGGAGAAACCTTTAAATATACATGATCTCCAACTTGAAACTCCAAGTCACGTCTTCGATTGTCAGCATAAGACTTTTACCTATCTTGTGTCATTTTCATTCTGTTTTGAATGAGCTTGATCTTTTCTGTAGAATCCCTGATAAGATTGGGGCCTAGAAATTGCTTTTCCCCTATTTCATTCTAGCATATTGGTGATCGACAACTTTTTCCATATAAAGCTTCAAAAGGTGTCATTTGTATGCTAGCCTGATAGCTATTGTTATATGCAAACTCTACAAGAGGCAAGTGATCATGCCAACTACCTCCAAAGTCGATAGGACAAGCCCTGAGCATATCTTCTACTACCTAATTCATTCATTCTGTTTGACCATCTGTTTGTGGATGAAAAGCTATGCTGAAATGCAATCTAGTCCCTAGTGAATGTTGTAAACCCTTCTAGAATTATGATGTGAATCGAGGATCCCTATCAGATATAATAGTGACTGGGACACCATGTAGTTTGATAATCTCCTTTATGTACAATGCTGCCATGATATCCACAGACCATCGACTCTTTATTGGTATAAAGTGTGCGGATTTAGTCAGTTGGTCTATGATTACCCATATTCCATCGTGTCCACCTTTGGTCTTGGGTAAACCCATAATAAAGTCCATCCCTATACTCTCCCATTTTCATTCGGGAATACTCAAGGGGTGTAATTTACCCGTGAGTCTAAAATGCTCTGCCTTTACTTGTTGGCAGGTGAGACAACGAGATACGAAATCAGCTATTTCTCTCTTCATATTGGACCACCAGAAATTTCTTTTGAGATCTTGATACATCTTTGTTCCTCCTGGATGAATTATGTATTTGGAATTATGCGCTTCATCTAGGATTAGTTTCTTCGTAGCCTCATGATCTGGTACACTTATTCGGCCCTTAAATAATAATCTTCCGTCATTGGAAATAGAAAAATCCACCCTTTGTTCCATATTGGCTTTAATTTCCAGTAATATAGGATCATCATTTTACAGCTTGACCAGATCTTCTATCAATGTAGGTTGAGCTCGGATATTAACTATGAAACAATCTTCTTCTTTATGTCAATATCTAAGTTCAACTGAGCAAATTGAGGAACAAGGTTAGTTAAACTTATCATAAGACGTGATAGCATACCTATTGGTTTTCTGCTGAGTGCATCTGCTACAACATTAGCCTTGCCAGGATGATATTGAATAGTAAAATCAAAGTCTTTGAGATATTCTAACCACCTCCTCTGCCTCATGTTAAGCTCCTTTTGAGAGCATAAATATTTCAGGCTTTTGTGGTCCGAGTAGACCGTGAACTTTTCTTCATAAAGATAATGATGCCAAATTTTCAAGGAAAAAATAACCGCTGCTAATTCCAGATCATGTACGGGATAGTTTTCCTTGTGACGTTTCAATTATCTTGAAGAATAACAGATTACTTTTCCATTCTGCATGAGAATGCATCCTAAGCTAATGCCAGACGCATCCGTATACACTTCAAATCCACCACCCTCCATTGGCAGTGATAAAATAGGAGCTGTTGTAAGATGATTCTTAAGAGTTTGGAAACTCTTCTCACATTCCTCTGACCAGACAAAAGGATTTTATTTTCTTGTAAGTCTAGTTAAAGGAACCGTAATTTTTGAGAAGTCCTTAATGAATCTTCTATAATAACCAGCTAGACCCAAAAAGCTTCTTACTTCAGATACAGTCGTTGGCCGACTCCAATTCTTGACAGGTTCTACCTTAGAATGATCCACAGCAATACCTTCTTTTGAAATAATGTGGCCTAGGAATGAGACTTCCTCGAGCCAGAATTCACACTTATTGAGTTTGGCATAAAGCTTGTGTTCTCTAAGTGTTTGTAAAGCAATTTTCAAATGTTGTTCATGTTCCTCTTTCGTCTTAGAATATATCAAGATGTCATCAATGAAGACGACGATGAACTGGTCCAGATATGGCTGGAAGACATTGTTCATAAGTTGCATGAATGCTGCTAGGGCATTAGTTAACCCAAACGGCATCACTACGAATTCATAGTGGCCATAACGACTTCGAAAAACCCGATTTATAAATGTCCTCTTCTTAATTCTAAGCTGATGATAACCTGATCTGAGGTCAATCTTAGAGAAATATTCTGCTCCTGAAATCTGATCGAAGAGCTCATCAATACGCGGCAACAGATACTTATTTTTAATTGTGAGTTGATTCAATCGCCGGTAATCGATGCATAGCCTGAGAGAACCATCCTTCTTCTTGACAAATAGAACCGGCGCACCCCAAGGGGATGTGCTAGGTCTGATGAAGCCCTTGTCTAGTAGTTCCTGCAACTGCCTTTTTAATTCCTTAAGCTCCGTGGGGGACATCCTGTAAGGGGCTATAGAAATAGGTGCTGCTCTTGGAATGAGTTCAATGGTGAAGTTCACTTCCCTCTCGGGCGGTAAACTGGGTAGTTCTGATGGAAACACGTCTGGGAACTCATTTACAATAGGGATGTCTGCTATGTTAATTTCTTTGGATTCGGTGATAATGACAGAAGCAAGAAAAGCTTTACATCCTCGCGAGATAAGTTTGCAAGCGTGAAGTGAGGATATGATAGTGGGGTGTTTCTTGTACTTGATGCCAAGAAAAGAGAATCTTGGAAGACCGGGCTTTCGAGAGGATATAATCCTATTTCGGTAATTGATATAAGCATCATGATCTACAAGCCAATCTACCCCTAAAATGGCATCATAACTTTTCATGTCAAGGCATACTAGGTTTGCAGGGAGATTATGACCTTCTACTATCACTTCGCTATCAGGATAATAGTCGGTAAGCTTTGTCCCAGAACCTAAGAGTGTGGAAATAGCAAGATCTGAAGGTAAGGGAACTGATGCGATTGGTAATGTTTTAGCAAAAGTAGTGGAGATAAAAGAATGAGAGGCACCTGTATCAAATAGCACAAATGCAAGACGAGAATAAATTTGAAGAGTACCTGTAGTGCCCCAGAATTTTATATAAATAATTTTCTAGAACCATCTAAAAGGTTTAAGGCCCAAAACCATTAAGTTTGGCCCATGTTCTAGAAGGTTATTTAGCTTATTTACGGATTTTAAGGATAGATACTAATTATCTAAGATAATTATATGGATAAATGAATAAAAGAGTTTTATTTATTTGAAACTCTTTATATGTTGACTGTAACGGTCTATCGCGAGACCGTCACATTCACCTAACGCACCTGCGTTCGACCGTTACACTCTGCAGATTCCGTAAGAGGAAGAACTTATAAAAAGATGGAAACTTGATGATCTTAGCTACTATGGATCAACGTGGGAAGAGTTATAACATTACTAAGGACTCTTAGAGATCAGGTTTTAACAAATTAAAGACTCTAGAATCGATCTAATCTTCAAACCCTAGCCAAAACCCTATAAATAGGACCTAGTTCTGATCTGCGCGACCCTTACTTTTGCTCGCGTGGAATCAAGATAAGGAGTCGTAATCTCGGGTAAGTTCTTTAGAAGTATTTGTTTACAATACTTTAGACTAACTCCTCTCTAAATTTCACATCTTTAGGTCAAGAGGTCGTGGAGTTAGAGCCCAAGGAAGTTGCTGAAAAGTCACAGGAAGAAGGGAACTAGGGCTCGGTGTTCAGACCATAATTGGAAGTTTAAAGCCTAGGCAAGAGGTAGGTCATCTCATGAACGGAAAAAACATCTTGATAGGACTAAAAGTCTCTGCTTTGACTGAATTTCATGCATCATAGATCATCAATTTCATGTTTTCATAGTTCTATGCATGTCATACATCTCTTAGCCTTAAATAGAAATAAAAGAAGTTATCTTGTCTATTCACTGGAACCCATGCATATAGATAGCCTATACTTTGTTATCATGCCTAGAATAGACATGGTATTGAGGACCGTCACACTCAAGTAACGGCCATACGATGGACCGTCACAGTCCCTGATTGCCTATTGATTTCTCTATTAACTCTGACGCATCTATGCAGGAGCGTTACATTCTGTAACAGTTGCTCGATAAATCGTCACACTCCCTGTGACGCGCCTTGGCTAGACCGTCAGGTTCCTGTGTACTGTCAACTCAAGACGGAATAAGACTTATCAATGTTACTTACTATTAAGCTTAGTTAATTAAGTTTTTACCTGATTATGTGACGTGAAGGTTAATTACTCATTCATGAAAGGTATTGCATGTTTTGGCATCTTATTGTTACTATAAGTTATGTTAATTTCATGAGCCCAAAATCTATAGTTTTATAATTAGAAAGATGATTTTGAATGATGTATTGATAGAGTTTTTATCATGATTTTGCATCGATATATATCTATATATATTCTTCCTCTATCAATAGAGTCATTTCTATAAGTACATGGCACATACTCCGGTATGTTGACCATTAGTTCACATTTTTCACTATAGGAACAAATTCTTGGACATGAGGACCTCTCTATTGGATATTCCTTCCAATGGACTAGGAAATCTTGTTTCAAGGCCTCCGTAATTCTCCGCGAGCCTTGGATTCCCACTAGGACGCCGAGTTGGTTGTACCATTAAAACCCATTAACTAGAATGCACTATCGTTGTTTTCTGATTCTAGTAATGTAACGGCCTTACATTGGACCGTCAGGCTCACGTAACGGCCCATTGCATGACCGTCACATTTCTCTGGGTCTATTTTGTCTTTCTGGACTCGGATCACTGTAACGGCCCACTACTGGAGCATCACAGGATGTAACGGCCCAGTAGATGACCGTCACACAGCTTGTATATGTTAACCCAAGGTTTGACCAAAGGGTTGATTTTCTAAGGTTCTAGATGGACTAATGATAATCTAGAACTTATCATATTGATCAAGGAACTTAATATGATGAATGAAAAAAATAAAGAATGTATTGTTATGCTGCCGATTTATTTCCATAAGCATAGCATAGTCTAAGTCATTCTTGATCTCATATATTCTAGTTGAAGCATTCATTCATTGATTTTCATTATTTGGAATTGATATATTCTTGGCCATACTTTACTGTTACATGCGTGGAAGTAGCTTAATTTATACCTGAAGATGCGATCGAGCACTGATTGTGTTCAAGGGCTCTATGCTAGTCCCCTCGGCTGATTGCCGGAAACATACTATTTTATAAACCATGGGGTATGATGCTACTGGCGTCGCATTGCACTGGGAGTACTATTTCTATAAATAAGTGAAGATCCACGACACGACATGACATTCTTATACATGACTTTCTTGCTTGATATTCCACAGAAATTCACGAAGCACTTGCTCATAAGCATAAGATGCTAAAGTGTTGATTATGTGGCTTGCTAGTACGTTCTCGATATATTCTTGTTCATGAAAGGCCAATATCATGTTCTTGTTCTATTCTTGCTAGTTCATTCTTATTCTCATTCCATCTTATATGATTGTCCTGTTACTTTGGTTTAATCGCGTGATCATCGCATTGCATGATTTTGCCTTATTTCTCTAGAGCTAAAATGTTAATTACTTTAATAGTGCCTTCATGTTGATGCGAAGATACCTACTGGGCAAGTGTGCTCATTACCTATTTCCGATCTTTTTCAAGAGATGGAAGTGGTTCGGATTATTCAAGTAGCGGATCCGAGAGTGATTAAAGATGAGCGAAGACTTAGGAAGTCTATAATGTCTAGATTGAGTCAATGTAATTTTCCTATTTCTTGAGTCTAGTAGAATGAAAGATGATGAAAATTGAATTAGTGATTGTACTTGAGTTAGTAATGAAATAAAGTTGAAGTTTTGAATATATATTGTGCAATTGCATTTGTGTGTGTGATTGTATTGCGCTCTGATCGTTCTTACTTGCAAGAGGCTTACCATGCTGGCTGTTCGCGCTCCCCGAGCGAGTCTTCCGCCGTAATAAAGGCTCGGGGCGTGACAGTTAAGTTGGTATCAGAGCCTAAGTCTCAGGACTTAGGGAAAGGAATCATGTCATAGGATAAGTCCAAGGTTTAAGGACCCCTACCTATGAACTAAGGAAAAAATTCCATACCCATGTGAGGATTGGGTAGAGCCCGGGATAAGATAATTAATTAGCTTTAAGGTTGATTTTCATGAGAAATAACAAGTTGTTATTTTTCTCTCTCAGGTACCCTATTTTACAAATGGCTCATCGCGTAGATTGGGACGGTATGCAACAAACAGTTGCCGGCCTCACTCAGGCATTGCAAACTATAGCACAAGGTGTTGCAGGGGCAAGGGCTGGTGACCTACATCGTAACTTCCGGAGTCTAAATCCTCCACGATTCTATGGATCTTCAAATCCCGATGAGGCAGAAAATTGGATCGATGAGATGAATAGGATATTTGACGTTATTCAATGCACTGATCAGGAGAAGGTGCGTCTAGCAACATTTCAACTAAATAAAGATGCCCGTACATGGTGGAAATCGGTTCCGGCACCTCCGGCCGATGCACCTCATACATGGGACGGTTTTCTTACTTTATTCAGTACCAAGTATTTTTCCGAGCATGTAAAGGAAAGGAAGGCCATGGAGTTTGCCTCCCTTCGTCAAGGGATGATGTCGGTGGCAGAATATGAGCTGTAGTTTTCAAGACTAGCACCATATGCACCACACCTTATTAGCACCGAATTATTAAAAGCAAATCGATTTATGGACGGGTTACGGCCCGGTTTCATTCAGCAACTTGGGACACAGAATATCCGCACTTATGCGGAGATGGTTCAGAGGGCATATCTATGCGAGAGGACCTTAGAGGAGGTCGAAAAGTTGAAAGGAAAAAGAGAAGAATCTTGCCGACGATCTGATCGGCATTATAAGAAGGAGAAGTTTAGCATCACGGAGCCATACAAAAGCCGTGACAGCAAGAAAAGATCAAGGAGCGGGAACGGTGGAAGTTCCCAGAAGAATAATAAAAAGGTTAAGGAAGAGAAGGAGCAAGTTGCCTCGGCATGCACTTTTTGCGAGAAATTCGGCCACTCGGCTGAAGAATGCTGGAAGCGCCTCGGTGCTTGTTTGCGTTGTGGAAGTAGGGAGCATCGTGTGCCAGATTGCCCCCTTATGAAAGATCAATCAGCTAATGGAGAACATAGGAGGCAGGCTCGCCTCAATGCCGTTCTAGACGAAGAGGAAGCGCCCAGGGATGATGGGCTTGTGGAAGGTACTCTTCAAATTTGTTCTCGTCCTGCATTTGTGCTATTTGATACTGGTGCCTCTCATTCTTTTATTTCCACTACCTTTGCAAAAACGTTGTCAATTGCATCAGTCCCCTTACCTTCAGACCTTGCTATTACTACACCTTTAGGATCTAGAACCAAGCTCACCGAGTATTATCCTAATAGCGAAGTGATAGTAGAAGGTCACAATCTCCCCGCAAACCTCGTGTGCCTTGACATGAAAGGTTATGATGCCATCTTAGGGGTGGATTGGCTTGTAGACCATGATGCTCATATCAATTGTCGAAATAGGATTATATCTTTTCGAAAGCCCGGTCTTCCAAGATTTTCTTTTCTTGGCATAAAATACAAGAAACATCCTACCATTATATCTTCTCTTCACGCTTGCAAGCTTATCTCGCAAGGATGTGAAGCTTTTCTTGCTTCAGTCATTATCACCGAATCTAAGGAAATTGTCCTAGCAAACATTCCTATTGCAAATGAGTTCTCAGACGTGTTTCCATCTGAACTACCTAGTTTACCGCCTGAGAGGGAAGTAAACTTTACCATCGAACTCATTCCAAGAGCAGCACCTATTTCTATAGCCCCTTACAGGATGTCCCCCACAGAACTCAAGAAACTAAAAAGGCAGTTGCAGGAACTACTAGACAAGGGTTTCATCAGACCTAGCACATCCCCTTGGGGTGCGCCAGTTTTATTTGTCAAGAAGAGGGATGGTTCACTCAGGCTATGCATTGATTACCGGCGACTGAATCAGCTGACAATTAAAAATAAGTATCCGTTGCCGCATATTGATGAGCTCTTCGATCAGCTTTCGGGAGCAGAATATTTTTCTAAGATTGACCTCAGATCAGGTTATCATCAGCTTAGAATCAAAGAGGAAGATATTATAAATCGGCTTTTCAAAGTCGTTATGGCCACTATGAATTTGTGGTAATGCCATTTGGGTTAACTAATGCCCCAGCAGCATTTATGCAACTTATGAACAGTGTCTTCCAGCCATACCTGGATCAATTCATTGTCGTCTTCATCGATGATATCCTGATATACTCCAAGACAAAAGAAGAACATGAAGAACATTTGAAATAGCTTTGCAAACACTTGAGAACACAAGCTTTATGCCAAACTCAATAAGTGTGAATTTTGGCTCGAGGAAGTCTCATTCCTAGGCCACATTATTTCAAAAGAAGGTATTGTTGTGGATCCTTCTAAGGTAGAAGCTGTCAAGAATTGGAGTCGGCCTATGACTGTGTCTGAAGTAAGGAGCTTTCTGGTCTAGCTGGTTATTATAGAAGATTCATTAAGGACTTCTCGAAAATTACGGTTCCTTTAACTAGACTTACGAGAAAAGAAAATCTTTTTGTCTGGTCAGAGGAATGTGAGAAGAGTTTTCAAAACCTTAAGAATCACCTTACAACAGCTCCTATTCTAACACTACCGATGGAGGGTGGTGGATTTGAAGTATATACGGATGCGTCTGGAATTGGCTTAGGATGTGTCCTTATGTAAAATGGAAAGGTGATTTGCTATTCTTCAAGACAATTGAAACGTCACGAAGAAAATTATCCTGTACATGATTTAGAATTGGCAGCGGTTATTTTCGCCTTGAAAATTTGGCATCATTATCTTTATGGAGAAAAGTTTACGATCTACTCAGACCACAAGAGCTTGAAATATTTATTCTCTCAAAAAGAGCTTAACATGAGGCAAAGGAGGTGGTTAGAACATCTCAAGGACTTTGATTTTGCTATTCAATATCATCCTGGCAAGGCAAATGCTGTAGCAGATGCACTCAGCAGAAAATCAATGGGTATGTTATCAAGTCTCATGATTAGTGTAACTAACCTTATTCCTCAATTTGCTCAGTTGAATTTAGATGTTGACATTAAGGAAGAAGATTGCTTCATAGCTAATATCCGAGCTCAACCTACATTAATAAAAGATTTGGCCAAGTTACAAGAGGATGATCCAGTTTTACTGGAAATTAAGGCCAATATTGAACAAAGGCCAGATTTTTCTACTTCTAATGATGGAAGATTGCTATTCAAGGGCCGAATGTGTATACCGGATCATGAGGATACAAAGAAATTGATCTTAGAAGAAGCACATAAATCAAAGTACATCATTCATCAAGGAGATACAAAAATATATCAGGATCTCAAAAGAAATTTTTGGTGGCCAAATATGAAGAGGGAAATAGCTGACTTTGTGTCTCGTTGTCTAACCTGCCAACAAGTTAAAGCTGAACATTTTAGACCCGCAGGTAAATTACATCCCTTAAATATTCCTGAATGGAAATGGGAGAGCATAGGGATGGACTTCATTATGGGTTTACCTAAGACAAGAGGTGGGCATTATGGCATATGGGTAATCATAGATCGATTGACTAATTCTGCACACTTCATACCAATAAAGAGTCGATGGTTTGTGGATATTCTAGCAGCATTGTACATAAAGGAAATTATCAAATTACATGGTGTCCCATCACTATTGTATCAGATAGAGATCCTCGATTCACATCACAGTTCTAGAAAGGTCTACAACATTCACTAGGGACTAGATTAAATTTTAGCACAGCTTTTCATCCACAAACTGATGGTCAGACGGAAAGAACAAATCAGGTGGTAGAAGACATGCTCAGGGCTTGTGTCATTGATTTTAGAGGAAGTTGGCATGATCACTTGCCTCTAGTGGAATTTGAATATAATAATAGCTATCAAGCAAGCATACAAATGGCACCTTTTGAAGCTCTATATGGGAAAAGTTGTCGATCTCCAATATGTTGGAATGAAATAGGGGAAAAGTAATTTTTAGGCCCTGACCTTATCAGGGATTCTACGGAGAAAATCAAGCTCATTCAAGAAAGAATGAAAATGGCACAAGATAGGTAAAATTCTTATGCCGACAATTGAAGACGTGACTTGGAGTTTCAGGTAGGAGATCATGTATATTTGAAAGTTTCTCTAGGTCGTGGTATTCGAAGATTTGGCATTAAAGGAAAGCTAACTCCAAGGTTATTGGCCCATTTGAAATTCTTGAAAGGGTCGGAGAAGTGGCTTATACAATTAGCAGGAGTTCATGACTTATTTCACGTCTCCATGTTGAAGAAATATGTATACGATCCTGACCATATTATCACTTATGACAATCTGGAGATTCAGAAGGATATGACATATGAGCAAATGCCAATAAAGATTCTGCATCGGGAAGTGCATCAACTAAGAAATAAGGTTATCCCTATGGTCAAAATTCAATGGAAGAAAACATGGCCATACGAAGTAACATGGGAAACCGAAGCAGCCATGAGAAAAAGATTTCCAAAATTATTTAACTGTAAGTACACTCTCCCAATCCATGTCTTGAATTTGGGAACCAAATTCTTCTAAGTGGGGGAGGGTGTAGTGACCCAGAATTTTATATAAATAATTTTCTAGAATTTATAAAGGCCTAAATATAAGGATTCTGAGACTAATAAGTCATTATAAGGCCCAATTAGGTTAAATAATTAACGAAGCCTATTTGCACATCATCTAAAAGGTTTAAGGCCCAAAACCATTAAGTTTGGCCCATGTTCTAGAAGGTTATTTAGCTTATTTACGGATTTTAAGGATAGAGACTAATTATCTAAGATAATTATATGGATAAATGAATAAAAGAGTTTTATTTATTTGAAACTCTATATACGTTGACTGTAACGGTCTATCGCGAGACCGTCACATTCACCTAACGTGCCTGTGTTCGACCGTTACACTCTGCAGATTCCATAAGAGGAAGAACTTATAAAAAGATGGAAACTTGATGATCTTATCTACTAGGGATCAACGTGGGAAGAGTTGTAACATTACTAAGGACTCTTAGAGATCAGGTTTTAACAAATTAAAGACTCTAGAATCGATCTAATCTTCAAACCCTAGCCAAAACCCTATAAATAGGACCTAGTTCTGATCTGCGCGACCCTTACTTTTGCTCGCGTGGAATCAAGGTAAGGAGTCGTAATCTCGGGTAAGTTCTTTAGAAGTATTTGTTTGCAATACTTTAGACTAACTCCTCTCCAAATTTCACATCTTTAGGTCAAGAGGTCGTGGAGTTAGAGCCCAAGGAAGTTGCTGAAAAGTCACAGGAAGAAGGGAACTAGGGCTCGGTGTTCAGACCATAATTGGAAGTTTAAAGCCTAGACAAGAGGTAGGTCATCTCATGAAAAGAAAAAACATCTTGATAGGACTAAAAGCCTCTAATTTGACTGAATTTCATGCATCATAGATCATCAATTTCATGTTTTCATAGTTCCATGCATGTCATACATCTCTTAGCCTTAAATAGAAATAAAAGAAGTTATCTTGTCTATTCACTGGAACCCATGCATATAGATAGCCTATACTTCGTTATCATGCCTAGAATAGACATGGTATTTGATTTAGACATGATGTGATGTGATCTCTTAGGTTTCATATCATTTTCTGTCAGCAGATACTGTAACGCACCATAGTAGGACCGTCACACTCAAGTAACGGCCATACGATGGACCGTCACAGTCCCTGATTGCCTATTGATTTCTCTGTTAACTCTGACGCATCTATGCAGGAGCGTTACATTCTGTAACGGTTGCTCGATAAACCGTCACACTCCCTGTGACGCGCCTTGGCTAGACCGTCAGGTTCCTGTGTACTGTCAACTCAAGACGGAATAAGACTTATCAATGTTACTTACTATTAAGCTTAGTTAATTAAGTTTTTACCTGATTATGTGACGTGAAGGTTAATTACTCATTCATGATAGGTATTGCATGTTTTGGCATCTTATTGTTACTTTATGTTTTGTTAATTTCATGAGCCCAAACTCTTTTGTAATTAGAAACATGATTTTGAATGATGTATTGATAGAGTTTTTATCATGATTTCACATCGATATATATCTATATATATTCTTCCTCTATCAATAGAGTCATTTCTATAAGTACATGGCACATACTCGGTATGTTGACCATTAGTTCACATTTTTCACTATAGGAACATATTCTTGGACATGAGGACCTCTCTATTGGATATTCCTTCAATGACTAGGAAATCTTGTTTCAAGGCCTCCGTAATTCTCCGCGAGCCTGGATTCCCACAAGGACACCGAGTTGGTTGTACCATTAAAACCCATTAACTAGAATGCACTATCGTTGTTTTCTGATTCTAGTAATGTAACGGCCTTACATTGGACCGTCAGGCTCACGTAACGGCCCATTGCATGACCGTCACATTTCTCTGGGTCTATTTTATCTTTCTGGACTCGGATCACTGTAACGGCCCACTACTGGAGCGTCACAGGATGTAACGGCCCAGTAGATGACCGTCACACAGCTTGTATATGTTAACCCAAGGTTTGACCAAAGGGTTGATTTTCTAAGGTTCTAGATGGACTAATGATAATCTAGAACTTATCATATTGATCAAGAACTTAATATGATGAATGAAAAAAATAAAGAATGTACTGTTATGCTGCCGATTTATTTCCATAAGCATAGCATAGTCTAAGTCATTCTTGATCTCATATATTCAAGTTGAAGCGTTCATTCATTGATTTTCATTATTTGGAATTGATATATTCTTGGCCATACTTTACTGTTACATGCGTGGAAGTAGCTTAATTTATACCTGAAGATGCGATCGAGCACTGATTGTGTTCAAGGGCTCTATGCTAGTCCCCTCGGCTGGTTGCCGGAAATATACTATTTTATAAACCATGGGGTATGATGCTACTGGCGTCGCATTACGCTGGAGTACTATTTCTATAAATAAGTGAAGATCCACGACACGACATGACATTCTTGTACATGACTTTCTTGCTTGATATTCCACAGAAATTCACGAAGCACTTGCTCATAAGCATAAGATGCTAAAGTGTTGATTATGTGGCTTGCTAGTACGTTCTCGATATATTCTTGTTCATGAAAGGCCAATATCATGTTCTTGTTCTATTCTTGCTAGTTCATTCTTATTCTCATTCCATCTTATATGATTGTCCTGTTACTTTGGTTTAATCGCGTGATCATCGCATTGCATGAGTTTGCCTTATGTCCCTAGAGCTAAAATGTTAATTACTTTAATAGTGCCTTCATGTTGATGCGAAGATACCTACTGGGTAAGTGTGCTCATTACCTATTTCTGATCTTTTTCAGGAGATGGAAGTGGTTCGGATTCGGATTCAGATTATTCAAGTAGCGGATCCGAGAGTGATTAAAGATGAGCGAAGACTTAGGAAGTCTATAATGTCTAGACTGAGTCAATGTAATTTTCCTATTTCTTGAGTGTAGTAGAATGAAAGATGATGAAAATTGAATTAGTGATTGTACTTGAGTTAGTAATGAAATAAAGTTGAAGTTTTGAATATATATTGTGCAATTACATTTGTGTGTGTGATTGTATTGCGCTCTGATCGTTCTTGCTTGTAAGAGGCTTACCATGCCGACTGTTCGCGCTCCCCGAGCGAGTCTTCCGCTGTAATAAAGGCTCGGAGCGTGACAGTACCTTCCATAAGCCCATCATCCCTGGGCACTTCCTCTTCTTCTAGAACAGCATTGAGGCGAGCCTGCCTCCGGCGTCCTCCACCAGATGATTGGGCCTTCATAAGGGGGCATTCCGGCATGCGATGCTCCCTACTTTCACAACGTAAACAAGCGCCGAGACGCTTCCAACACTCCTCAGCCGAATGGCCGAATTTTTCACAAAATGTGCAAGCCGTGGCGACCTGCTCCTTCTCCTCCTTGATTTTCTTTTGCTTATGAGAACTTCCATCATTCCCATTCCTGGATCTCTTCTTACTATCACGGCCTTTGTAAGGCTCCGTGATGCTGAATTTATCTTTCTTATAACGCCGATCAGAACGTCGGCTAGATTCTTCTCCTTTCCCTTTCCATTTTTTGACCTTCTCTAAGGTCCTTTCACATAGGTACGCTTGCTGAACCATCTCCGCATAAGTACAGATGTTTTAGGTCCCGAGCAGCTGAATGAAACCGAGTCGTAACCCGTCCATAAACCAATTTACCTTGAGTAGATCGGTGCTGATAAGATGCGGTGCGTATGGTGCAAGCCTTGAGAATTGCAGTTCATATTCGGCAACCGTCATCATTCCTTGCCGAAGAGCGGTGAACTCCATAGCCTTTCGATCCTTTACGTGCTCAGAAAAGTACTTGGCACGGAACAAGGTAAGAAAATCATCCCATGTATGAGGTGCATTGGCCGGAGGTGCCAGAACCGACTTCCACCATGTACGAGCATCTTTGTTGAGTTGAAAGGTTGCGAGACGCACCTTTTCCTGATCGGTGCATTGGATGACATCAAATATATGATTCATTTCATCTATCCAGTTCTCCGCCTCATCGGGATTAGACGAACCATAGAATCGTGGAGGATTTAAACTCCGAAAATTGCGATGTAGGTCACCAACCCTTGCCCCTACGCCGCCTTGCGCTATGGTTTGCAATGCCTGAGTAAGGCCGGCAACTATTTGTTGCATGCCATCCCAATCTACACGATGAGCCATACGGTACCTGAGAGAAAAATAACAACTTGTTATTTCTCATGAAATTAGGAGAAATAATCTTAAAGCTAATTAATTATCTTATCCTGGGCTCTACCCAATTCTCACATGGGTATGGAAATTTCTTCCTTAGTTTATAGGTAGGGGTCCTTAAACCTTAGACTTATCCTATGACATGATTTTTCTTCCTAAGTCCTGAGACTTAGGCTCTGATACCAACTTAACTGTCATGCCCCTAGCCTTTATTACAGCGGAAGACTAACTCGGGGAGCACGAACAGTCGGCATGGTAAGCCTCTTACGAGCAAGAACGATCAGAGCGCAAGACAATCACACCCATAAATGCAATTGCACAGTATTACTCAAACTCCAACTTTATTTCAAAACAATCAAGTACAGCCACTAATTCAATTTCTATTATGCACTAGACTCAAGAAATAGGAAAATTACATAGACTCAATCTAAACAATTTAGACTTCCTAAGTCTTCACTCTCATCTTGACAATACTTTCATTCGCTCTCGGACCCGCTACTTGTATAACCCGAATCTGAATTCAAATCACTTCCATCTCCTGAAAAGATTGGAAATAGGTAATGAGTACACTTGCCCAGTAGGTATCTTCACATCAACATGAAGGCACTATTAAAGTAATTAACAATTTAGCTCTAAAGAATGAGGTAAAAATCATGCGAATGCGATCAATCATGCGATTAAACCAAAGTAACAAGATGATCAAGTAAGTTAGAATGAGAGCAAGTACGAACTAGTAAGAATGTTATAAGAACAAGATATTGGCCTTTCATGAACAAGAATGTATCAAGAATGTACTAGAAAGCCACATAATCATCACTCTAGTATCTTTTGCTTATGAGCAAGTACTTCATGAATTTCTGTGGAATATCAAGCAAGAAAGTCATGTACAAGTATGTCATGTCGTGCCGTGGATTTTCACTTATTTATAGAGAAAGTACTCCCAGCGTAATGCGATGCCAGTAGCATCATACCCCATGGTTTATAAAATAGAATGTTTTCGACAATCAGCCGAGGGGACTAGCATTGAGCCCTTGAACACAATCAGTGCTCGATCGCATCTTCAAGTATAAATCAAGTTACTTCCACGCATGTTAACAATAAAATATGGCCAAGAATGTAATAAGTTCAATAAGCTCATGATAACAATAATTCAATGAATGAATGCTTCAATAAGAATCATGAGAAATTAAGAATGACTTAAGCAAGGTTATGCTTATAGAAATAAATCGGCAGCATAACGATACATTCTTTATCTTCCATTCATTATATTAGGTTTCTTGATCAATATGATAAGTTCTAGATCATCAAGAGTCTATCTAGAACCTTGGAATATCAACCCTTGGTCAATCCTTAGGTTAAAATACTGAAGTAGTGTGACGGTCGTGTACTGGGCCGTTACAAGATGTGACGCTTCAGTATTGGGCCGTTACATTAGTCTAAATCCAGAACCAAGAAATCGGACTCAGTGGAATGTGACGGTCGTATATTGGGCCATTACTTGTGCCTGACGGTCCAACATAGAGCCGTTACATTACTGATAACCAAAAATATCAATAGTGTAATCTAATCAATGGGCTTTAATGGTAAAATCAACTCGGCGTCCTAGTGGGAATCCCAGGCTCGCGAAGAATTATGGAGGCCTCGAAATAAGATTTCTTAGTCTATTGGAAGGAATATCCAATAGAGAGGTCCTCATGTCCAAGAATAGTGTTCCTATAGTGCAAAGTGAACTAATGGACAACATACCGGAATATGTGTCATATGCTTAAAGAAATGAATCTATAGATAGGAAAAAATGTATAACATTATGAAACCAAGATAAAACTCCGTCAATACAACTTTGGAAAATCATGATTTAGAATACAAAACTATAGAGTTTTAGCCAATGAAATTAGCATAACTTAAAATAACCTAAGACACATTAATCATGCAATTTGATTATGAATCAGAAACTAAACTCAAAGTCATGATAATAGGTCCAAACTTAGCTACCTAAGCTTATTTATAAGTAAACTTAACCGGTTATTATTCTACCTTGGGCTGACAGAACACATGTGTCTGACGGTCTAGGATAGGTGCGTTACAGTGTGTGACGGTTTATCGAGGCGTCGTTACAGTGGTGTAACGCTCCTGCTAGGGTGCGTCAGAGACAATAGAACAAATAAAAGCATAACAGGTTGTGACGGCCTATCGTAAGGCCGTTACATTCATGTGACGGTCTCACGTTAGTGCGTCAGAGAACCTGATGGCAGTAAACTAAAGTGAAGGTTTATGAAAACATAACATGCCTAGAAATCAACATATTACCACTGTCCTAGTCATGATAACGATGCATAGGCCAACTATACGCAACGGTTTAGTGAATAGACAAGATAATACCTTTTTATTTCCATTTAGGGCTAAGAGATGCATGAATGTATAAAACTATGAAATCATGAAATTCTTAGTCTATAATGCATGAAATCAAGCACAATCAGAGGGCTTTTATTCCTAACAAGTTATTTTTATCAATCATGAGATAACCTACCTCTTTTAAGACCTTCAAACTTCAAATTTAATGCTAGGTGCTACCCTTAGACCCTTGTACTTCTTGTGATAAATCAGCAACTTCAATCTGCTCTATTTCCTCAGCATCTTGACCTAAGGATGTGAACTTTTGAGGGTAAGAAGATGAAACTATTGGGAACACAAAGTTCTAAAGGATTGAGTTCTAATTACCTCATTTAGACGTCTTAATGTCCTGATCTTCAGGGGACTTGCGTTCAGATTCATGGGTTGCTAAGGTTGAATCAGCAACTTTGGAAGCTTCTATCTCTTTGGTTGCTTGATCTCCTAGCATGAAATTTGGGGAACCATTAGTCTAAAGTATACTAAACAAAAGCTTCTAAAGAACTTACCTGAATTTATGACTCCTTACCTTGATTCTTCACGAGCCAAAAGTAAGGGTCGCTCAGTTCAGAACTAGGTCCTATTTATAGGGTTTTGGCTAGGATTCGGAGATTAGATCGATTCTAGAGTCCTTAATCTGCCAGAACCTAATCCCTAAGAGTCCTTAGCAATGTTATAAGCTTCCCTAAGTCGATCTCTTGTAGATATGATTTCAAAGTTCTAATCTCTTTGAAATCTCCTCACCTTACGGAATCTGTAGGATGTAACGGTCGTGTCTAGGTGCGTTACATGGCTGTGGCGGTCGCTCGATAGACCGTTACATTCAACGTATATAGAGTTTTAATTTAATCAAACTCTTTTATTCATTTATCCACATAATTATCTTATGTAATTAGTATTTATCCTTAAAATACGTGAATAAGCCAATTACCCTTCTAGAATATGGGCCAAACTTAATGGGCTTAGTCCATTAACCTTTTGGATAATAATTAGATAGGCTAGGTTAACTACTTAGCCTAATTGAGCCTTATAATGACTTATTAATCCAATAATCCTTCATTAATTTATTTAGGCCTTTATAATTTCCAGAAAATGATTTTATAATTCAAAAATTATATATATAAATTCTGGGGTACTACACAGCCACATCCCCATGCGCACGTACCGCTTGTCGCTGCGCAGCGGCTAGTTGTCCCCATGATAAGACATGCAAAGTTCTCGGTACGCTTTCATCAAGTACTGATAAGAGAAGCTGAGGGTGTACATGCCTTCTCCGTCAATTTCATCCTTGATCAGCTCCGGTAGGCATACCTCTTCATAGGGCTCCCTATCAATGGGCAAGCTGGTCAGCTGATGGAGGCTCCAGAGATCAATGGAGGTTTCCCCTTCAGCAGTATAGAAAATACTAAACTCTACAGTAAAGACCTCCATCATCCCACAGCACAATCCCTTAGAGATGGGGTATTTGAACGGGGAAGCATATACACTGTGGTACACTCCAGCCTTGATCAACAACGGGGCGTAATTATACAGCACGTAATCTGTGAATTCCACTGCCCCTTCTCGGAAGGTGTGCGCATCCTGGACTTTGAAGTTTGCAAACAAACCCACAGCCAGTTCATGCTTGAAGTGAATTTCCAGACAATCCAAAACATAGGGCTCCTCCCTATACCCCCATTTCACCGGGGCCAAGAATAATCCAAATTGGAGCTGCTCCTTGTGCACTCGCCTAGTGGCATTATCCCAATGGGCAGGCGTGAATTCAGGGGCCCGCACTAACTTCCCCTCGGACGGTGAGAGCTCCTCCAGCCCCAGCATGGGCTTCCATTCCCAGGGTTCGCCCAGCAAGTACATGGGTATGCTCCTCGAGACTACGTAAGTGAGGATGTTGATAAACAAAAGGACAGATATCAAAGGGGGGATGAATATATCTGCCCCCAAAAAAATTTAGCAAACTATAAACCAGAAGCTAATCAAGAGCATCCGAGCGATAGCAATACCAAAACAGACCTTACGCATAAAGGGGACTAGCAATCAAGTGGATAGAGTGCAAATTCAAAGATAGTGAGCAAGGCTTGATGACCAAAGAGATAGCAAGATTAAAACATACTCAGCATCTGAATGAGCTTGCAAGCATAGTCACTAGTGCTTGGCGGAGGTTTGATCAAAAGACCTACTCACACAAGAGGCAGCCTTCCAGATAGGCATAGCCTACCCTTTCAACTCCGCCTTTTGATACACTTGATTAATGTTGCAGCTCACTCTGAATGCTAAGTGATCGATCAACATAATGAGATCAGAAAGGATATGCAAGTGGGCAAACCATCAAGTGGAATACATGTAATTTTTATAGTGGTTCGGCCAGACCAACAATTTGCCTACGTCCACTACTTCACTCGAACTGAGTGAGGTACCCATGCTTGAACAAGCAACAATCACAACAGACTTAGTCTGCAACAATGGCTGTGATACAGCTTCCCCAAGGAATAGATTCCTTGCTTCTCCTGCAGCCCAGAAGGAAACCCCGGAGGTTCAACCTCCCTTCCTCATAATCAAGAGGGAACCTAGTGAATTACTCCTAGCAATTCACCCAATCAGAGGTCACAGACCTCTCTTCCTCTTAACCTAAAGAGGGGACACCGGAGTTAGACTCCCTTCCTCTGATTTTACTCTGAGGGAAACACAAAACGAAATTACAGTGCTGAAGAACAGAATGTTGAACCCCCTTGAGTGAAAGCTCTTATTTGTTAGATTTTGATGATGACCAAACACTATATGAGTCTAGAATAATTGTCGAGTGAATAAATTTAAACAAACTTATTTTGGACTCCTCTAGTATAAAGAACTTGTATTTGATTCCTGTTTCTCCTTAGATCATGATCTTCTAGGGCAGTCGAAGGATGAAATTCGCAGGATCAAGAAAATCCCCCCTTTGAGTAAGTCTTTTGAGTTGAAACTGTCAAGATTAAATCTAACTCTGATTTTGGTGTTTCTGCAGAACTCAGGAATGAGGCTCACTTCCTAAAAAATTCTAGGACGCATGGTCAGATCTAGACAAAACTCATTTCCCTTGTTAAGTTGACTTTCCATGATAGATTTCATTACTTCGACCCCAAGGGTCAACTCGATATTGTTTTGATCTTCAAATTCACTCATACAAGTCTTAGAAATAAACCATGTGGATGGGTTGACCCTAAGGGTCGACCCCTTGGCAGTATCTAGCACTTAGTTTATTTTCTGTTGAGTCTGTGAAGAAGGGTCAACCCCATGGGTAGACCCCTAGGTCCTTCCGAACCATCGGGTTTTCTATTTTACAGATGTTGGGTTCAAGGGTCGACCGCATGGGTCGACCCCTGAGTGTTTTCATTTTTTGGCCTTTCTGTTTTATGCTCGGGTGTCACGAGGGTCGACCCAAAGGGTCGACCCCTTCAAGCCATTGCTTCGTAGTGCGTTTGGGCGAACTTTGTAAGTCCTCGAGGGTCGACCCCATGGGTCGACCCTTTCCGTTATCCACCGCCGAACCCGTTTCGAATCCATATCAGTGTTACTTTTTCTCCCATCTTTTGCCCTAAAAGTGTTGGATCTGAGGTTCCCATCATTTACACGTGTCCCCCAGCCTTGGGCGTATAAAACCTATGATTGGGGCAACCCAAAAAGAATAATCGAAGGGAATATTTTTCACTCTTTTATCTTTGTATTATTGCAGGAGAAGAAACATGGGAGAGGTGCCTCAAACATGAAAACGATCTGAGTTCCTTGAAGATTTGATGTTGTTTCTGTAGGATTCAAAGCTCCTCCTCCTGGTTTGAAGCTGAGCCAAGCACATCTCGAGCTAAGCATCATCCTCCAACCTTCTTCTTGTGGAATCTGTTCTCGTCCTGCATCGTCATCCAAGAGAAGAAGATCTGTCAAGTGCTCATCGTCCAAAGGGGGATTTCTAGCATCCTTAGAGTTGATATTGTCAATATCTTGATTATATTATTCCAGTTCAAAGAGTATCTTGTGTATCAGAATATTTTCTCTCATCATATACTGTGTGTGTGAGCGTCTGCTGGTCGTAGCGTGTGTGTGTGTGTGTGGCTATGAACATCACAGCGTGTGTGTGTGTGTGTGTGTGTGTGGTTTTTCACTATATAGTGGAAGGAATCCTCACTTTGTAAGGGGTGGATGTAGGGGGCACTATTGTGAACCCGAACCACCTAAAATCTCTGTGTTCATCATGGTTTGCTATTAGCGTATTACTCGTGTGGGCTTCTTGTCTAGAGTGCAAATTGCTTCACTGTTATTCTAGCAACAATCTTCTGCAAACTTCTCATTATTCGTGTGGTACATCCTCAGGTGAGAAGAGTGTGGTCTCAACTTCTAATATTTTCAGTATCTGCATTTTCTGTCGAATCGTCAATTTTTTTTAAAGGTCAATCAATTCACCCCTCCCCTCTTGATTGCCATCTACCGGGGACAACAATTGGTATTAGAGCCCGATCTCTAATTTTTACTAATCTCATGATCTATGAGTAAGATCCAGCAAATGGCGAAGAAGGGGATGTTGCCCGAAGTGCACTCAATTCATAGGCCTCCGTTCTTCGATGGGTCGAATTACGCATATTGGAAGAATCAGATGTATGTATTTCTGAACCCCCAGGAATTTGATGTTTGGCATGTCATTAGTAGAGGTCCTTATGAATTGCCGGAAAACGAGGATGAATGGGAAGAAGAAGAGATTAAGAACTGTGCTGCAAATTTGATGAACATAATTCAATGTGCAATTCACCCAAATGAGTACTCACAAATTTCTATGTGTGGTTCCGCGTAGGAAATGTAGAACAAACTCCGGTTGATGAATGAAGGAACTTCGGAGGTGACAGAGACTAAAGCAAATCTGCTCGTTTGGGACTATGAATTATTCATGATGAAGCCAGATGAAAACATTTCAGAGATGTTTGCTATATTGTTGGAGATGACGAATGGGTTGAAAGCTCTCGGGAAGGAATACTCCAACCCGGATCTTGTAAGGAAGGTATTAAGGTCCCTCGCTCCATAGTGGCACACCAAGGCCACGGTTATCGAGGACTCCAAGGACCTCAGCGTGTTAACTTTGGATGAGCTCATAGGGTCATTGATGACCTACGAGTTGAATATAAAAACGAATGAGGAAGACGTCAAGAAAAAGAAGCCGATTACAAGCATGGCCTTAAAGACCAACCTCCTAGGATCAGATGATAGTGAAGGTGGATCAGCCTCAAAGAGTGAGGACGAAGAGCTAGTGGCCATGATAACACGAAGGGGCAGAAAATTCATTAAGAAATCCAAAAGAGCAGATGCTCCATTCAGAAGAGCACCAAGAAAGATGATAGCTAACAAGAGAGAAAACAGCAAAAAGGAAGAAGTCATCTGTTATGAATGTAAAAAACTAGGGCACATGCGTGAAGGGTGCCCCGAACTTCAGAAAAAATTCAAGAAATGGAAGTTCAAGAAAACCAAGGCAATGGTGGCAACCTGGAGTGATGAAGACGACGCCGATGATCAATCGGAAGATGAGCTGGACGAGCTTGTCCAAACCTTGTGTCTAATGGCTAATGATAAAGACTTCAATGAGGTACATTTTGAAACTGAGGCTCTCTCATGTGAATAATGGGAAATAGCCTATGAAGCTTTGTATGAAAAATGTAAAAAGTTAAAGTCTGAAAATAGAATGTTAAAGAAAAAGATTGACTAAAGCATGCTCAATGAATCTTCATGTGTGAAGTGTGTTGAATTAACCTCCAGGCTTGAAACATTGTCTTATGAGAATGAATTGCTTAATTCTAAAGTCATCTTGTTTGAAGAAGAGCTAGCATGTTTAAAAGAGGAACAACAAAATGATGAAAAGTCCATGAAAGAAATTGAAGAAAATGAGAAGCTAAAGAAAGCCATTGAGGAAGTGAATGCTAGAGTACAAGGCTTGGAAAAGGATAAAATGGAACTTGAAAATGCTAATGAGCTTCTAAGAGGTGAAGTGCATGATTTAAAAGAAACCATAGCAAAATTTGTCAAAGGGAAATAAACCTTAGACACCATGCTAGGAATGAAAGTGAATTTCAGAAAGGAAGGGTTAGGATATGAGCCATGCAACAAAAAAGCATTTGAAAATAAGATTCGCACTTCCTATTGGATGTGAATGCTTCATCTTCACCATATTATTCACACAAAAGGAATGAAAAACACACTCATGTTCACAAACCCTTCATGAATGAAAATAAGAAAAGGAATCCTAACAAGAAAGTTGTTTCATGCTTCTATTGTGGAATGTATGGCCACACCATGTATACATGCAGATTTGTTGGGTCCCGTAGTGTAGGAACACAGATCTAGAGGGGGGGTGAATAGATCCCTCTACTAAAAATTATATGTCCAATTAAAATCTCAAAACTAACGCCCAGCGGAATTAACAAGATTGAGGAGTTTAAACTAAATAGAATAAACTTGATTCTCTCAATCTCACCGAGCTCACACGATCTGAAATAGATTACATAGTGAAGCACACAATCACATAAATCAAACCATCAGGCTTGGGGATTTTTAAGGTGGTTCGGGACCACGACGGGCTCCCTATGTCCACCCCTCACCAAACCGGTCAGGCGTTCTACACATGCTGTGAATGCAGCAAACACGAGTATTTCTCCCCACACACACAAGGTAAAAACCCCAAACCACACGCTGCGAATGCAGCAACACACGGGGGTTTCTCCCCACACACACAGGACAAAAACCCCAAACCACACGCTACGAATGCAACAACACACAGGGATTTCTCCCCACACACACGGGGCAAAAACCCCAACACACACGTGGATATCCTCCGCACCAAACGACGCACAAGCGTCAACACAAACCACCCGGAGAAGCCATTCTCCGTACCCACACACAGAATAATTGTTCAAAAATGGATGAAGTGTTCAGAAATGGATACAATAAACCCAAAACAACTTCTAAATACTGAACAAAAGAACATATATGAAAAGTAAAGCTCCCCCTTCTCCGTTTCTTCCGGTTCTTCTTGGCTCATCGTCGGATGATCACGATTCCGGTGTAATCTTGTTCCTCTCCTTGAGCCGCTACTTTTCTTCTTCTATCACGAGCTCCAAATCTTCATGGATGTAGATGATAACCTCCTTGTAAGAGCTCCTCTTCCTTTTTCCCCTTTTCTTCACCTACAAGATAGAGCAAATAAGCATTAGGGTTCTTCCTTCCAAAACTTGGAGTTCACATATATATGCAAGATAGATTGACCAAAAGACTCATATAACCCTCCTAAAATATGTTAGAAACACCCTCATAACAATAGGAATATTTGGGGGGTAGTTTGGTAAAGTTTCAAGGGGTTTATAATAGGTTTAAAAAGGATTCGCAACTCTCGTGCCGGAGGGGGTCGACCCTGCCTGATTTTGCAGAAAAAAATGCCCCAGACAGAAGTCTGTCTGGAGGGGGTCGACCCCCAGGGTCGACCCCTTCAGCAGGCTATGCTGTCTGTAGTGCAGACAGCCCAGACCCAGGGGGGGTCGACCCCTCTACTGAGGGTCATCAAAAACTAGTTTTTAGCGCTTTTAAGCTATGTAAACCCAATGGAATAAATGTGATCAATGTCCCTTGATTCTGGATGATTAATTCCAATGGTTTGAACTTGCAAAACAATAGAAAAATCAAATTCGTATGGATTTGAAAATCAAATGAATTTCTCTCTTGAAACTAGCATTTCTAGAATGAATATGAACAATATGACATGCAAATCAACCCGGAACACCATCATCTCAAATGATATGGCCTCAATAGTGAAAAGGTGAGTTCAAAATAAGATTCTAATAAGTTAGCATTTCAACCAAGCCATGCATACCATCTTGTGTTGTCCAAAACAAGAATATGAAATTATCATGCTTCCATGAGGAACCCAGACATGCTATTTTCACACAATCCATCTTCTAGAAAATCATTCATTCACATCAAATGAAGCTCAATGAAATATAATAGTATCATGATGAGGCTCATTTTCAACTCTCCACAACCATGCATTCAAGCACAAGGCCAAGCAATAAAGTCATTTTGTAAACATCCAAATCACATATACAACAATCTCCCCCATTTTGATGATGACATAATTTTATGTATTAATGCTCTCTCCCCTTTTGACATAATCAGAAAAGGGGATCAACATGGGGAATACTTGATGGCAGCAAACCAAAAACCAACATCACTTTCTCCCCCTTTGGCAAAAATAGAACGGACATGCAAAATACTATGTTCATGAATTAAGCATAAAATTACTACCTCTCCCCCTTTGTCATTGACAAAAATTGATGGATAATGGGGTTATTAAGCAAATCATATGCACAATATGTTCAAAACGGTGCAATTCAAAATATGCATGATATGGACAATTTACACAATATGCATGAACTAATTGCACAAGTTTGGAATGCAAATATGGACCATATGAACATGCAGAATGCAAGTAGAATGATCAAGTATGATTGACCTCCAAGCAGATAAATGTATATACATGCAATATAGCTCCCCCATTTTATTTAAAGTGAAGGGATAGGTGTACGAAAAGTGTAGGTGAGTCAGTAAAATTAGGATGCTCATGTGTACACCTAGGGGATTGTGCAATCATATATGAGAATTAAGCAAAAGCCAATGCAATCAATCAATTTTCTGAATACATATTAAATCAAATTACCATGTGTGAGTGAATAACATGAAAATAGACTTTAGCCATATGGATATCCAGATTTTCATTTCAACACAGGAGTAATTACACAGATTGCATTTCAATCTAGAGAACAACGTATTGGAGGCTTCGCTCTACCTCAATCAGTTTTTCATCAAAAATTTTCTCAAACAAAATTTCACAATGACAATCTGAATTTTTCTTAGAGTGATCAAGTTCAAATAATTCCTTTTTACGCGAGGAGACACATGAAGCTCATGCCAGACTCCTCGGTTACTCAGAACATTGACCGTCTCACTTCACTTTGAACAGAGATACTCTAGTACAACACTTTTCAGAAATGAACAACATCACGTCTCAAGTAACATGCATCCAATCTACTCGGTGAGACTAAGCATTGCTCTGCCTTTTATTTCAACCAAAATTTTCATACTGAGGCAGACAGCTTTTTCCTCAACTGTCTCTTTATCATTCATGCAGCAAGTTTAATTTCTTTAAAGTGTTGAAGAGAAACTCTTATATCCTTATGTGTAACACTCATTTTCACATTTTATGCATGAAGTGTGCCAATTTTATTTAGCATGTATATCGAAAACATATGAGCACATAACAATGTAGCTCCCCCTATCTAGATGCACTTATCAAATCTTTACTCCCCCTGAGTGTATGATAAGAAACACTCCAGTGATGACTCAGATGCAAATTTATTTGTCAAGGGAGTATGAGGTCTTAGAATTTTCAAGGAAGAGATTTTAGCATATATTAACATGAAAGCATACAATGGAAATATGTAAAATGTGATGGGACATCGAAGCACTAACTTTTTTTTATTTACATATATATCCTTGAGGTAATTGGGTTTACAATTGTATGGCAATTATAAGACAAGGTGTTAGTCCTTAGAAATCTTTGAGTTTCTTTGCAAAAGGCCTTTGGGTTTCTATGTAAAATGCCAGTAGGTCCAGCAGGGTCCCCCACCCACTTTCCCATTGGTCCACCTAGGTTCTAAGGCCCACATGGGCTGGTCTTTGGTCCATGGGAGAAGGTTGACCAAGAAGTAAATTCCAATTTGCCTCCCTTGGTCCAAGGGTCGCCCCTCGTTTATATTTTTTATTTTTGTCATTTTGACCACATGGGAGATTAATATTTTATCCCCCATTTACCCCTCCCTAAACCTAGATCTGAGGTTAGTTTAAGACTTTTAGTTAATCTTATAAAACCCTTGTATTTTGTGAATTCCATAGCAATTAATGAAGAAAAATTCCATTTTTTGCTCAAGAAGGCCAAGGGCACAGCCCTCTCCCTCTCTCCACCCCCTTGCAACTATGAAGGTTGATCTTCTGAGGTGTGAAGCCTCCCCATCAACCCCTCTATGAGTGAGAAGCTCAGCACCACCGCCGCTGCTGCCATCGAGACGCCATCGCACCACCACCGACTCGCCGTTAGAATTCTGTCCACCCCAGGATAGCAAGCTACTGCCCAATTTTTATCTCCCAATCAGCAAATTTTTAGGGTGTGTTCCCCACGAACTTCCCCCTCTCCAAAAAAATTTCTAGGTTATTCCTCCATCGTTTGATCTCCGTTCCACTATAGTCTTTCATAATCTACATAATCTGTCCCTGTGCAGATCTGTGTTCCAACAACCCCTTTCTTCGCCCTTTTCACCCCCTTCCTAATCTTAGATCGATTTGAAATTTAGACTGGGATTTCTGTCAACCAAGGCCTTCTTCCACAAATTTTTTCATGATTTTATGAGTTTGTTTGCCTATCCAAAAATCCACTGTAAAATCTAAAATCTATTCTGTCTCCTACAGTCCAGATCCAACCACCACAAGCCATAAAATCAATTTCCCTTGTCAAACCACCTCAGAGAAATATAAAAAAATTATTCTCGTGTCCCCTACTTTCCCCTTTATCTACCATAAAAATCCCAACTCTTAGATTCATCGTTTGAGCCTCGGTCAACTCACTTCTTTAGGCAGATCTCATTTTGCCCGGCCAGATCTGAGATAGGAAACTGTCCTGTTTGAAAGTCCCCCATGGAAAATCCCACCAGAGTAAAATTTTTGTGATGCCAAGTGGTTATAGATCTGCGAGAGAGCTTCGCAACAGCACCAATTTCATGTCGATCCGAGATCGGAGCTGGTCTCAGTAATTTTTACCGCCGGGTCACGCAGTTCAGAAATTACAGAATAGGCTCGGGGCAGCAACTAGCAACGCCTCACAGATCGGGCCACCTCGCCTTCCACGAAGTGATCCAATGCAAGCCCCTCACAACAATCATTCCCCCAGGAGTCCCCTTCGTAACAGGACTAGCCCCGCCCTGATTGGCCGACCGACCGGAGCGTGGTCCCCACGTTCATCAGTCTGTGTCGTCTGGCCAACACTGAGTAGCAGCGCGTCGGAGCCGTCGAAGCTGCCCAAAAAGTCACCCGTCAACCCGAGCTTGATACTCCCGGGTCGCCATTGTAGCCCTTTACCTCCCTGCGTGGAGTGGGCAGTGAATTACATTTCTGTAATTATTGTTAATTCATTTGTACCGGGAGTACGAGTCTTGGCCGGGGTCCCCTTCCCCGCGCCCGGTAGCGTGGAGGTATCGTTTCTGCTCCCCTCTTTGGCATTTGCTTTACTCGTATATATTTCTATATGTTGCTGCTTGCATGTCATAGGTCCTAGCTCGTTAAAGTATTTTTTAATCACTGCTGCGAGAGAGAGCGAAACCCATCCTGTGACCCGATCTGGGTTAGAGAGACAGTTGACCACCTTATCTCATTGTCGGTTTCTCAATCGCGCACATCCGCACGTTTCCCTCGCTAGGGACGATTCATGAGTTTGCCTAGAGTCCAAAGTTCGCATTCAAATTGGCGTCGAGTCGCATCCCGTCCCGCATCAAATTGGTATCAGAGCTAAGTCGAGTCTAGGGTAGTCGGTCTAAGGTGTCTCATTACATCCCTCTAGTCGGTATATCAAAAGGTTTTCCAGAACGATAGGTTATGCCTATTGAAAAGGTAACACACTTGCGTGAGTGCGATCTTCGGATCAAACCTCCGCCACATACCGGATACTGGTTGAGTCTAGGTTTGCAGTCGAGTCTGCATTCCAACTTTGCATTATTGTTTAGGGTCGTGTCTAGTCCATTGTCTAGCCTATTAGAGAGTCAGTTTGTCTTGTCACCGAGTGTCTACATGGCCATCCTATAGCTCCCCCTGTCCCATGGATTCCCAAAAGCCCACATCATATGAATGGTGGTCACACACCCAAGGATGGAGAATCCAACCCTTCCACCACCGTAGGCCCGAAGCCTTGGATTTTTATGGCTCTAAAGTCCCGAGCGACTACCTAGAGTGGGAAGCCACTATGGACAAATACTTTGAGTGTTACATTATGTCCGATGCCATGCAAGTTGACTTTGCCACAAAGCGGCTTTTTCACGAAGCCGCTGAAAAATGGAGGGACATAGAATGCTTGAGGGAAATTAGGAGGCACTGGCCTATGGAGTCATGGCATGAAATGAAGGGCGAGCTTAGAAGGGTCTACCTATCCAGCCCAATCACCTCCAACCGACCCCACCTAATCACCTACAACCAAGTGGGTCATAGTCGGAGGCAAAGAGCCCCGCATGTGGACGAGCCTAAGCCCAATACTAGGCCGAGTGATTATGGACGAGTCCATCACGATACCCCTACTCCAAACCCCACCATTGCCAAACTTTTAAAAATCATTTAAGATAAGGTGGATAGGATGTGTATCGAGATTGATGGACTCTTGCCCAAGTATAGGGAGGTCGTAGCGGGTAGCCTCAACCCAGTGCCACCCCAAGGACCTCTTCCCCTCAAGGAGGACATTCCTTCTCCACCCGTGAGAGTTCCTTTGCCCCCACCCTCACCTTCCGATCTTTATTCGGAGCCACGTCATTTGGAGCCACCTCAGCGAGAGCCACCCTGATGTGAGACGGACACGCGAACCCGGGACTCTAGCTCGCAACTCGTCCCTAAGCGAGGGAAACGTGGGATCGTGCGCGGTAGAGGAACCGGCAATGAGTCGAGTACTCGGCTCTTCCGTGCTCGGATCGAGTTACGGGACCGGTTCCACTCACTCACTCTCGCAGCGGTGATTAAACTGAAACGAGCTAGTTAACGTATCACTTGCAGTGGCATATGAAGTATATGAAATATGAGGAGGGTGGCGAGTGTACCTCCACGCTCCGGGCGTGGGGAAGACGACCCCGGCCAAGTACGGTAACTCATGATAAAAACTTTACAATAATTTCAGAAATGAATTTACTGCCCACTCCACGCAGGGAGGTAAAGGGCTACAAAGGGGCCCGGGATGACCGATCTTGGGTTGACGGGCAAAAACTTGGATAGCACCGGTGGTAGCGCGTGCTGGCAACCGTGGGGTCCACGTCCTGGCTGGTGGGCCGAGTGGGCTGGGGATGGTACTGTTGCGACGGTGGCTCCTGGAGGGATGTTCCCTAGGAAGGTGACATGCTGGTTTGCCTTGTGGAAGGTGAGGCGGCCGGCCCGGGGGTGATTGTTGCATGCTATCCACGAGCTGTTTCTTCTGTTCCTGCAGCGCGTGACTCGGTGAGAACGGCTGCTACTATCAGCCCCGACCTCTGATTGACGCGAGACTGGCGCCGTTAGAAAGCACTTTTAGAGAGCTATGACCCTAGGCCAGAGAAGGAATTTTGTCTATCTCTATAATGGCCTTGGTCGAATTTACAACCTGCTAGTTCATAGAACCAGATCTGGTAGGACAGATTTGGATCTGCCTGAGAATGGGGTTTGACCGGAGGGAAAACGTCGGATCTGGAGGCTGGGATTTTTATGGGAGATAGAGAGAAGAGTGAGGAACACGCCAATATTTTTTGTGGATTTTCTAGAGGTGGTTTGACAGGGGAAATTGATTTTTGACTGGACAGGGGTCGGATCTTGACTGCACAGGATAGAACAGATTTTGGCCTGAGTTTTAATTTTTCAGATGAGAAAAATAACTTCTAAATTCGTAAAAAAATTTGTGGAGATGGGTTTTGGCGGGCAGAACACCCAGTCCAAATGGGAGCTCAATCAGAAATGGTTAAGGGGGTCGAACAAAGGAAGAACAAGGCTGTTGAAACAAGATCTGCACAGTGACAGATCTGTGTGGGTCTAGAAGCTTAAAGGGAAACAAAAATGAAATGAAGGTCTAAAATCATGGGAATTTTTATGGAGATGGGGATTTATGTGGAGAACCTACCCTCAAAATATCAGCTTCGTCAGATATGGGGTTTGGGAGAGAAAATTCAGACAAGGGACCTATGTCTGGATTTGGACAGAACTCCGACGATGGCGGTGGCGATGCGATGGCGACACGAACGGAAGCTGCGGCGGAGCTTCACACTCCGGGAGGAGATAAAACTTGGAATCTACCAAGTGCTTGCATGGAATCCACCCTAGAATACAGTAATCCTGCTACAAGAGAGGGGAGGGAGAGAGAGGGGCACACCTTGGCTCCAAGAACACTTTGATTTTTTTTCTTCTCATTAATTCTCATAAAATAGAAATACAAGCCTTATATAATAAAGTGATAATGACCACTTCTACCCTCAGATCTAGGGTTAGGGAGGGGCAAATGGGGGAGAGCAAAATTTATTCTCCCATGTGTTATTGACCCAATTTAAACAAAAATAAAAATCCATTTTCTAAGGGGGGCGCCCCCTTGACTTAAGGGGAGAGAATATGGACTTTTTCCTCCCTTTGTCCCCTTGAATGGTCAAGATTTCTAGAAGCCCACCTTGGACATTTGACCAACCCCACATGGGCCCTAGGGCTTAGGTGGACCAATGGGGAAGAAGGTGGGGGGGCCCTGCTGGACCTTTTGGACTTTTACAAATAAACCCAAACATCCTTAAGGACTAACAAATTGGCTTATAAAGCCTTACAATTGTAAACCCATTTTCCCAAGGATATAAATACAAACTAAAGGACATAAATGGAAACAAAAAGTGCTAGTGCCTGGAGTCGATTCCCATCAATTCTCCCCGGGTGGGAAGAACTCGACCCCGTCGAGTATGGTGTGCAGCTGCTCGTTTGTCGCTCCGGCAGATCCGTCACCGTACAAGGAAGCATGGAGTACGCTCCACTCCTAGTAATCATCATCTTCTCATCCCGTATACGTTCTATATGCTACGTTGCAGTGGGATGAGGCTAGTGGGGACACTCCGGGGTGGGGTCACTCTCAAAGGGGAGGAAACGACACAAAGATTCACTGGGAATCACCACTGGGTCCCTGTATGTGACTGGATCCGAAACATAGAATGGTAGAGCTGATCCCCTATTCGTTTAGGCAAGTCCACAACGTACGCATGAGATCTGACTTTCCTCACACTCGAAAGGGACTGACATCGTGAGCTTACATAGACCGACTCGACTCAATATATGCAAGCTTCAACTAGACACATGCAGACTTCCAGCAGACTGGACGACAACAAGAAAGAAAAGAAAATAGACTCACACATGACCCTAGACTCATACCTAATGCAGATATTGGCTACTGAGCATCTTGGATACATGGTGGATCCCCCTGGACATTGCCCTCATCCCGAAAGAACTCGTCAGCTAGGTCCTGCTCGGCCTCATAGCTGAATGGCACTAGCTCCGATGGCGAGGCTTCTCCAACCCTAGGGTCCCCAATGACTAGTGATGTACGGGTGGGGCATTGACTAGCAATGTGGCCAAACCCATGGTAGCGATAACACTACTGTCGTGACCCACTAGTCTCTCCAATGAGTGGTCCCTTACCCTTATCTTCCCGATGGACTAGGGGTGTAGGAAACATAGGGGGAGGTGTGGGTGCCGGAGAACGGGCAATGGGTGCCGAGGGGCGGGCAATGGATGCCGGTGGTTGGGGTGGAGGTGGATCCCTTGGCAGAGGAGGACGAGGCCTTGGAGCGACTTACTCTTGACGGGTGGGCTCCAGAGGACGAGCCATGGGGGCCCTCGTATATGGGCCTAAGGAGCTACGGGGCACGGCACTGCGGAAGGGAATGGGACTCGACCGTTGGATAGACTCAAACTCTCCCTCAAACTGCTCCAACTCTAGAGCAACATGATACACGTCTTCCAACTTGGTCACATTGCGGCGAAAGAGCTCATACTGATACGGGGGCCGCAGACCACGACGGAAGCGGGAAATGGGCATGGTGCTCTCCTCTATGACACCACATTGCAAGAAATATTCATCAAATTCAGTGATGTACTCGGAGACGGACCGATCTCCCTAACTGAGACTCTGCCACCTATCGATGAGTCGCTGACGGTATGTGACAGGAAGGTACTTTTACCAAAGCATGACCTTCATTTCACCCCATGTCTCAACCTGGGGCTCCTACCGATGAAACAATAGGCTTTCTACATTTTTTCAATCGGTTTGTGGCTGTCCCATCAGCTTCATGGTAGAGAATCGGACTCTTCGACGGTCTGACATATCGAACCAATCGAACTACCGGTCCATGCTGGACTCCCAATCTAAATAGACTTTCGGATCCAAAGACCCGTCAAAAATGGGAGGGTCCGCTCGCACGGTCCAAAGGACTGTATCATCTTCCTCATCTCTCTACGGCTGGAGGCCACGACGGCGTTGACCATACCCCTCATAAGCATTATCGGACCCATAGTCCTCAAGACCAAGATCAAGGAGTTGTGGCTCGCGGGCCCGACGAGGGGTGGGCTGAGCAGCATGTGCCGGTTGGGGAGCATGTACGGGTTGGGCAGCATGTACAGGCGGGTCCTGGGACACAGGGGGGGCTGGACCTAGGCCATGGGAACGACTTGGCTTTGGGCCACCGCTGGAGCGGGTGTGGGTGGGCCCGAGGCCGCTCTAGGAGGGTCTCCGTGGGACATCCTCACCAACCGTCCGACCAGACCTTGGACAGATCTGTCAGACGACTCCATCCATGCTTCCATGGTGTTAAGTTGGCCTCCATACGGTCCGAGAAGCTCCTAAAGGTTGCCTCGGATTGATCCATCTGAGCTACGAGGGCCATGATCGCCTCATGCAAGGAGTGAAGGTCTCCTGCGACAGTATCCCGTGGGTTGGCCATAGGTGCGGGGCGATTGTATTGGGTACCTCGCCGAGTGGGCATGCAACAACACAAGTTGGAATGCACTAACTAATGCAAACTAAGGAGCCTAGACTTAACCAAGATCCGGTACTTGGCGGAGTTACGAGATTCAAAGATCCTCTCTCGCAAATGTGTGACCTTCCCGATAGGCGTAACCTAATGTTCGGGTAACACCTTTTGATATACCAAATATTGGGATGCAATGCAACCTTGGACCGACTTAAATGACTCCTTTTTTTATTTTTTTAAACAAATACTATCCTAGACTCAACCTGTCTCTGATACCAATTTGATGCGGGATGGACACGCGAACCTGGGTCTCTAGCTCGCAACTCATCCCTAAGCGAGGGAAACGCGGGATCGTGCACGGTTGAGGAACCGGCAATGAGTCGGGTTGTAGCATCCTGAAATTATATAATAATATTCCTATAGTAATTAATTATTTTCTTGACCCAACTTATAAAGAATTTATTTAAAATATGGAAAAATATGTATCTTGGGTAAAATTTAATTTGTAACAACTTTATCTCAGTGTGGAACCAAGAATAAAATTGGTGAAGGCTCAATTTTGCAGTTTAGTAGAATTTCATTGGTTTAGGAGACCAAGTTTAACCATCTCAATTTGGACCCAATCTAGCCCATTTGCGCTCCAATTGGAAGCCAAACCCTAGCCCAATAGTAGATCTCTATTTTCCTTACGAAAACCCTAACTATAGACCCTTCTATGGGCGGCGGCGGCGGCGGATTAGAGCCCTATCCAATTATATCACCAATTTTTCCCATTTTGAACTCTCCACCCATATTCGATCCCTAGAAGCGTCCATTAGTTCTATAAATAGAGGGCTTTCGATCCACTTAAACCCTATTTGCACCGGTGGCTGGTGGCGCGATCGATCATGGCCGGACAAGGGAGGATTTGGACGTTCTAGGAGCGGGTACCTAGGGTTCCAGCAACCCCTTTCTTCTTCCATCTTTCCATCGCTCAAAGGTAGGTGTCTCTCAGGCGCAAAGAATGACTTAATATACCATCTTGTTCATCTTCCTGAGCCCTTTCTTTTGATACCTAGTTTCCCAAATTACGTACACCATGTTGTTCTAATTTCATGATTTACTCCGAGGTGTACCCAAATGGGTAACTTACATGTTAATTCATTTTGCACTTAATTTAGTCTCATTAAAATTTAATCAAAGCATGTCATCTTATACGTTTTTATGCTCTTTTCTAATGGTAGTATTTTTCCCAATTTTCATCCACCCTATCGTGTCGAATCGAGGTTTTGGTCTTGATATGTCGAGGTTCGCCGTCGGCAAGTCTCGGATTGGGTAAATGGTCCTACCAGAGACCGCCAGCCAAGTAGCGGTCGCACGATAGACCATTTTATCCCTCTGGTGGTTCCATGATAGACCGCTTCAAGACTTGTGTTTTTAAATTTATAAAATTTATGTATATTTATTTTCTAATAAGAAATGGCCCTACGATAGACCATTTTATTCCTTCTGGCGACCCTTATATAGACTGTTTCATGGCCTTTGGCAGGAAGTTTTAAACTCTATTCTATGAATTTTAACTAGAAAACTTACCCTGTTTAGCATGATATCTTGACCTGTAACTATGCAGAACGCAATATTAATCTAGTATCATGGTTAGAAACATAAATTTCCTTTTTATTTACAAGAAAGCTAGCTTAACAATCCTAAGTTAAGTAATCATGTGAAACTTGGTAAAAGCTTGGTTATGAATCTTGTAATCTCAAACCATGCTTTTATAAATTCCTCATATTATGATTTTGATATCAGTGTTTGACAGTCATGCCACTCCGGTGGGATTGACTGACCGCACTGGTTCGTTTTCCGTGTTTTATATAGCCTCAATCTTGTAATAGTTGGGACTCTCCGTCGGATATTCCTTCCGTCAGACTAGGACCACTATTATGAGACCTCTGTAAGTCCCTGTGAGCCTGGGATTGCCACCAGGACGCCGGGCGGGATGTACCCCATAGACCTGAACCTATGGACGTGATTTAATTCATGTTTTGGGCCAATCCAAATCTAGACTGTTCTGCGACTGTAGCGGCCCAACTTGAGACCGCTAAAGTGACCTTGGCGGCCCAGGTCTAGACCTTTATCTTTCTTCTGGCCTGGTTAGTAATGGGCTTGGGTTAAGTCAGATTATATTCAACCCAGTCAATTCTAACCCAGCCCAATCCGTTCTATTGGACTTTAGCTTCATGAGCTAAACTCTTGTTTGGACCCATTTTGACTCGGGCTGGAGTGAGGACCCTCTTGGGTTCACTTTAAGAAGCCTGTTATATTTAACCGTACGCGGTCTAAGGTTAGACCGTCAATATCACCTTAGCGGCCCAATTATTGACCGCTAAAGTCAAGATTTAATATGATTTCCATGTTTTGTTGTTGTGATAGGAGTCATATCAAGGTTGGTCTTGAACTGCGAAATCTTGCTTGATCCTTGTTCACTTTAAACTTCTAGTCGTTCCACTTGATATCCATTCCAATTTTATTGAAATTTCTCTGGATCTTAAAAGTATGTTCTTAAGCGTACACCTTGGAATTCTTGGCCATTTAATGTGGTGAATGTCTAGACTGAGATCTATGATCCAAATTTTTTTCAATGCCAACGCATCATAAGGACCCAGTCTGGTCCTGGGAGGAGCACCCAAAAGTACTTGTGCCCCGGAGAGTTTGTAATGACAAGGTGTGGCATTGCACCGAATTACATGACTAGCGTGATTGGTCTATGACATTCTACTTCTACTCAATTACTTGAAACTTCTTGCGTGACATGACTTGCGTGCTTGTTATGGTCAATTCAATTCATCATTTACTTGCCATTTCATGGAAAGTTCTTGTTATCCTTGTAATTAGACTTCACATGGAAATTCTATATATCTATCGCATGCCATTTATTTATTATTGTTCTTTTATCACAATTATATTCATGTTAAAATGGTTAATCACTTCAACTATGCCTGATGATAGAGATATAAAATCCTACTGAGCTTTTGCTCACCCCTACTTTCCAATCCTTTTCAGGTAGTTTGGATGAAGACGTGCGCACTGATGGGGACGGGAACGAGTGATCATGGAGCGAGCCTTTGGGATTTATGTCTAAGTCGTGTCCTAGATTATTTGTGGAGTCTATTCTAGAGTTTATGTAATTTTCTTTCATTTATGAGGAGTTAGAAACACCACAAGATGTCGGGTGTAATAAATACTTTCTTCTATTATTATTCTTAATAAAGTCGGGTTAATTGCGTTCTTCATTATTAGCCTTGTGGTTTGGTCTCTTGTGGCAATGTATGCTCGGATTGACATGAATGATATAAACTGCTACGTTCCGATTTACCGCGTTGGGGCGTGACAGTTTTTGTGGTATCAAAGCCTAGGTTTTCTTTAGACCCTAGGTTGCTAGCAGTATCATAGAACCTGAAACTCTAGTAATGTCGGAATCTAACCTAGTGAGTTGGGTAGAGACTTGGGCTAAGTTAGTTAACTAGCTATAAGAGGATAGATTCAATGGAACGTTCTTGATTAATTATTTGTGTAGTAGGAACCTTCCCACGATGGCGGCGGAACGCGCCCAATGGCGAGACATGCAATGCACAGTGCAGGGCCAGACCCAGGCCTTACAACAAGTAGCTCAAGACGGCGCACAAGGAGCAGGCAATCTACATCGGAACTTTCAAGGCTTGAATCCCCCACGTTTCAGACGATCTTCAGACCCAGATGAGGCCGAGAATTGGCTGAAGGAGATGAAGCGTATCTTCCGGGTTATGCAATGTGGAGACCAGGATCGCATCTTCTTTGCAACTTTCCAGTTAGAATGCGATGCACGTGCTTGGTGGGAAGCTGTGGAAGCCACGCTCGGCAATAGGCGTGCTTCGTGGGACGAGTTTAAGGAATCTTTCAACATCAAGTATTTTTTAAATCGAGTGCAGGAGAAAAAGGCAGCTGAGTTCGTAGCTTTGAAGCAGAGAAATCTATCGGTGGCAGAATACGAAGCGCAGTTTGCTAGATTATCTAAGTATGTGCCACATTTGGTGTCTACAGAGAGAATGAAGGCCAAAAGATTTTTGAATGGTTTGAAGCTTTAATATATCAATCAATTGGCACCCTTGGAAATTCATGTTTATGCTGAGATTGTGAGAAAAGCACAGGTTCTGGAAGACACTATGGAAATGACTGACCGGATAAGAGGTCGGGATATAAAGAAGGAGCAGACTACTAGTTCTGGGAACTTTAAACCCAGTAATGGCCAAAAGAGGCCCAACGGAGGGCCGAGTTTTTCGAAGAGCAAGAAACCAAAGGTGGGTGAAAAGAAGGTTGGACCGACCGCCCCGTCTAAGGCAGTTTGTAAGTATTGTGACCGCCCGGGTCACAAGATGGAAGAATGTTTGCGTAAGCTAGGTGCTTGTTGAGATGTGGTAGCAGGGACCGCCGAATCCATGAGTGTCCCCTTATTAATGAACCGACGACATCTGACAAGCCGCAAGGAAGTCACAAGCGGTATGGCAAGCTCCAAGCCCTCCAGGATGCAGAAACTGAGACCGAGGCTACCGATAAAGGAGGTATTGTCGAAGGTACTCTTACTATTCTTTCCAAGCCAGCATTTGTACTTTTCAACACTGGAGCCACTCATTCTTTTATATCTCTGAAATTTGCTAAGACCTTATCTGTTAAACAGGTTTTATTGGATTCTCATCTTGTGATATCCACCCCTATTGGTTTGGGGTCCGAGATTAAATATTATTACCCTTCCAGTGAAGTTTTGATTAATTATTGTAATTTATCTGCTGACTTGGTGTGCATGAAGATGAAAGATTATGATGTGATTTTAGGGGTTGATTGGTTATCTAAGCATGGTGCTAGTGTTCATTGTAAATAAGGAGTAGTACCTTTCCCTGGATGCCCTGAGCTTTCTTTTCCTCACTCTAGGCAATCGAAGTCTGTGCCACTTATTTCGGCACTTTGGGCGGAAAAGTTATTAAGGAAAGGATGTCAGGCATTCTTGGCTTTGATCTCTTTAACTGGTAAGAAGGAAGTAGAGTTGAAAGATATCTCGGTTGTTCGAGATTTTTCGGAGGTATTTCCTGATGAGTTGCCAGGTCTTCCCCCTGAGAGGGAAGTGGTTTTCTCCATTGACTTAATTCCTGGCGCTTCACCTATTTCTATAGCCCCCTATCGCATGTCCCCTGTTGAGTTAAGGGAATAGAAGGTGCAGTTGCTAGACTTGCTAGAAAGAGGGTTTATTCGTACGAGTACTTCCCCGTGAGGTGCTCCTGTACTTTTTGTAAGAATGAAGGATGGCTCGTTGAGGCTGTGTATTGATTATCGTCAGTTGAATCAGCTCACCGTGAATAACAAGTACCCGTTACCAAGGGTTGATGAGCCGGCCCGGGGGTGATTGTTGCTTGCTGTCCACGAGCTGTTTCTTCTGTTCCTGCAGCGCATGACCCGTCGAGAACGGCTTCTGTGATCAGCGCAGACCTCTGATTGATGCGAGACTGGCACCGTTGGAAAGCTCTTTCAGAGAGCTATGACCCTAGGCCATAGAAGGAATTTTGTCTATCTCTGTAATGGCCTTGGTCAAATTTACAACATGCTTGTTCACAGAACAAGATATGGCAGGATAGATTTAGATCTGCTTGAAGAATGGGGTTTGACCGGAGGGAAAATGTCGGATCTGGAGGTTGGGATTTTTATGAGAGATAGAGGGGAAAGTGAGGAACATGCCAATATTTTTTGTGGATTTTCTGGAGGTGGTTTGACAGGGGAAATGGATTTTTGACTGGACAGGGGTCGGATCTGGACTGCACAGGATAGAACAGATTTTGGCCTGACTTTTAATTTTTTAAAGGGGAAAAATAACTCCTAAATTCGTAAAAAAATTTGTGGAGGTGTGTTTTAGTGGGCAGAACACCCAGTCCAAATTTGAGCTCAATCAAAAATGGTTAAGGGGATCGAACAAAGGAAGATTAGGGCTGCTATAACAAGATCTGTGTGGGTCTAGAAGCTTAAAGGGAAACGAAAATGAAATGAAGGTCTAAAATCGTGGGAATTTTATGGAGATGGGGATTTATCTGGGGAACCTACCCTCAAAATCTCAGCTTCATCAGATCTGGGGTTTGGGAGAGAAAATTCGGACAACAGACCTTTGTCATGATTGGGATAGAACTCTGGCGGTGGCGGTGGCGGTGCGATGGCGGCACAAACAGAAGCGGCAGTGGAGCTTCACACTCCGGGAGGAGATAAACTTGGAATCCACCAAGTTCTTGCAGGGAATCCACCCTAGAATATAGTAATCCAGGTGCAAGAGAGGGGAGGGAGAGAGAGGGGCACACCTTGGCTCCAAGAACACTTTGATTTTTTTTCGTCTCATTAATTCTCATAAAATGTAAATACAAGCCTTGTATAATAAAGTGAAAAAGACCACTTCTACCCTCAGATCTAGGGTTAGGGAGGGGCAAATGGGGGAGACCAAAATTTATTCTCCCATGTGTTATTGACCCAATTTAAACAAAAATAAAAATCCATTTTCTAAGGGGGGCACCCCCTTGACTTAAGGGGAGAGAATATGGACTTTTTCCTCTCTTTGTCCCCTTGAATGGTCAAGATTTCTAGAAACCCACCTTGGACATTTGACCAGCCCCACATGGGCCCTAGGGCTTAGGTGGACCAATGGGGAAGATGGTGGGGGCTCCCTGCTGGACCTACTAGACTTTTACAAATAAACCCAAACATCCTTAAGGACTAACAAATTGACTTATAAAGCCTTACAATTGCAAACCCATTTTCCCAAGGATATAAATGCAAAATAAAGGACATAAATGTAAACAAAAAGTGCTAGTGCCTGGAGCCGATTCCCATCACACCTGTACTTCTAACGGGAAAGCGAATCATCACCGAGCCACTACTTAGATGGCTCAAGACAGGCTTGGTCCCTAGACCATCTTACTACCCATCCGTGGACCCCGCACTACCATTAGTGCCCGTCAACTCATTCCACACCACTTTTCGATCTTGTCACCATGTAGATACATTGGAAGACCTTATTAAGGGATTAGACCGGTAGTTGAAGTTGATGCACATGTTGGCCCCAGGCTTCGACCGACCCAAAGGTCGTAGCTTCACCCATCCCGCTTTGGGGTCCATTATCTCTGTGTGCACCATGGGTCATGTCACCACGGAGGTTCTTTTATTCCTCCCCATGTCGGTCGAGCCGAACTCCATTTCGCTTATCCCGAGGGAGGAACCATATCTTCTCCGAATGACCACCGTCCCACCTACCACAATGAATAAAGGTGATCATTTACACCTTCCAGAATTTCAACCTTGGGACCGTGTCATGAGGGAACCCATCTCGAGGGGTCACGCATTCTTTGATCCCTTCGATCTCTTCCTTAGTGAGCCTCGTGACCCACAACCACCATTCCACCTTGTTAGAGAAGTCCCCTATCACACCCCTACCCCACGGGCCAGTCCACCTATACTCCGCAAGGAGCCCGTTCATTGGGGTATGGAAGAAGGAGAATTCAGCTCTCCTGGCCCACCCACACCTTCCAAATCCAAAGGGCCGTCAATGTATGAATGGTGCATGTTAGGATGTCTAGGATTCCATTCTACCATCATTAGGTTGCGTCGTGTGTGTTTTTATTTATTTGTTCAGAGTTTGTCCATGCATGTGTCGAGCATATTAGGAGTTGCATGGAGTTGCATACTTGGTCTAATGCAAGCTCGCAATGTCAGTCCCATTCGAGTGTGAGGCAAGTCGGGTCTAATGCATGCATTATAGAACTTGCCAAAATTTTGGATCAGTTCTACCACAATGTCTCGGATCTAGTCACATAAAGGGACCCAGCGGTGATTCCTAGAGAGTCTTTGAGTCATCTCCTCCCTTTGAGAGAGACCCCACCTCGGAGTGTCAACCACTAGCCTCATTCCCACAGCAACGTGAGCATATAGAATATATACGGGATGAGCAAGTGACGATTACTAGGAGTGGAGCGTACCTGTGCTACCTGGTACGATGACGAATCTGTAGGAGCCACATGAGTAGCCGTACCCCTTACTCGACGGGGTCGAGTTTCTCCCACCCGGGGAGAATTGATGGGACATCGAACACTAACTTTTTTTTATTTTCATTTATATCCTTGAGGTAATGGGGTTTGCAATTGTATGGAAATTATAAGCCAAGGTGTTAGTCCTTAGAAATCTTTGGGTTTCTTTGCAAAAGGCCTTTGAGTTTCTATGTAAAATGCTAGTAGGTCTAGCAAGGTCCCCCACCCTCTTTCCCATTGGTCCACCTAGGTTCTAGGACCCACATGGACTGGACTTTTGTCCATGGGAGAAGGTTGACCAAGAAGTAAATTCCAATTTGCCTCCCTTGGTCCAAGGGGCGCCCCCCCTTTATATTTTTTTATTTTTGTCATTTTGACCACATGGGAGATTAATATCCTATCCCCCATTTGCCCCTCCCTAACCCTAGATCTGAGGTTACTTTAGGACTTTTAGTTAATCTTATAAAACCCTTGTATTTTGTTAATTCCATAGCAATTAATAAAGAAAAATTCCATTTTTTGCTCAAGAAGGCCACGGGCGCAGCCCTCTCCCTCTCTCCACCCCCTTGCAGCTGTGAAGGCTGATCTTCTGAGGTGTGAAGCCTCCCCATGAACCCCTCTCTGAGTGAGAAGCTCAGCACCGCCGCCGCCGCCGCCATCGCACCAGCACCACCTCACCGCCGGAATTCTGTCCACCCCTCGACAGCAAGCTACTGACCGATTTTTATCTCCCAATCAGGAGATCTGATCGAGCTAAAATTTTGAGGGTGAGTTCCCCACGAAATTCTCCCTCTCCAAAAAAATTTCCAGGTTATTCCTCCATCGTTTGATCCCTGTTCCACTATAGTCTTCCCTGGTCTACACAATCTGTCCCTGTGCAAATCTGTGTTCTAGCAACCCCTTTCCTCGCTCTTTTCACCCCCTTCTTAATTTCAAATCAATCTGATATTTGGATTGGGATTTCTGTCCACCAATGCCTTCTTCCACAAATATTTTCATGATTTTATGAGTTTGTTTGCCTATCCAAAATCCACTGCAAAATCCGAAATATGTTCTGTCTCCTGTAGTCCAGATCCGACCACCAGCAGCCATAAAATCCATTTCCCCTGTCAAACCACCTCATAAAAATACAAAAAAATTATTCTCATGTTCCCTACTTTCTCCTCTATCTACCATAAAAATCCCAACTCCCAGATCCATCGCTTGAGCCTCGGTCAACTCACCTCTTAAGGCAGATCTCAGTCTGCTCAACCAGATCTGAGATTGGAAACTTTCCTGTTTGAAATTCCCCCATGAAAAATCCCGCAACAGCAAAATTCATGTGACACCATGTGGTTATAGATATGCGAGAGAGCTTCGTAACGGCACCATTTTCTTGTCTATCCGAGATCGGAGCTGGTCTCAGTAATTTTTACCGCCGGGTCGCGCGGTTCAGAAACTACAGAACAGGCTTGGGGCAGCAACTAGCAATGCCTCACAGATCGGGTCACCTCGCCTTCCACAAGGCGATCCAGTGCGAGCCCCTCACAGTAACTGTTCCCCCAGGAGTCCCCTTCATAACGAGACCAGCTCCGCCTTGATTGGCCGACCGACCGGAGCGTGGTGCCCACGTTCGTCAGTCCGCGCTGTCCGGCCAGCATCGAGTAGCAGCACGTCGGAGCCGTCGAAGCTGCCCAAAAAGCCGCCCGTTAACCCGAGCTTGGTACTCCCGGGTCGCCATTGTAGCCCTTTACCTCCCTGCTGGAGTGGGTAGTGAATTAAATTTCTGTAATTATTGTTAATTCGTTTGTACCAGGAGTACGAGTCTTGGCCGAGGTCGCCTTCCCCATGCCCGGTAGCGTGGAGATATCGTTTCTACTCCCCTCCTTGGCATTTGCTTTACTTGTATATATTTCTATATGCCGCTACTTGCATGTGATAGGTCCTAGCTCGTTAAAGTATTTTTTAATCACCGCTGCGAGAGAGAGCGAAACTCGTCCCGTGACCCGATCCGGGTTTGAGAGAGAGTTGACCACTCTAACTCATTGCCGATTTCCCAACCGTGCACATCCGCACGTTCCCCTCGCTAGGGAGGAGTCGCGAGTTTGTCTAGAGTCTAAGGTTCACATTCAAATTGGTGTCGAGTCGCGTCCCGTCCCGCATCAAAATGTAATGCAGAATGCATCATGAATGCAAAATTTCAGATTTTATTTGAATGTTCTAATGCACCTAATGCATAAACTCTTATACATGCAACCTATAATGACATGAGAATGCAATGCAAGATGCAAAAGTAAGATGCAAAAGTTTGATTTTCAGAACATCATAATAGATTGCATAAGGAAGCATACACATTCAAATGATGAACAACAACCATTTTCATAAATTTTACCTTCTTGAAATAAGAAGGATTTTCAGATTCAATTTGAAAGCGTATGCAAATCAAGGAAAATTGATTTCATTCCAAACACATGATTCCTCATAAGCCAAACAAATAGAATTTCTGAATTTTGGTACTAGGCGGAGAACTTTGATCCTAAGATCACCTCACGCATAATGATACCTTCCTGACAAACTTAATCTATCATTTTACATATCAAATTTGATATACCAAAAATTCATTCAATGAAAGCAAGAATGACTTGTAAAGAACTTGCAATTTAAAGCATAACAAAGTAGCAGAGGAAAAATATCAAAAACACCAATTTGACAAAGAAGAAGTAAAGTCAGGGTGTTACCAAACGAGTGTGCCTTGTTCCCTTTTATTGGAACCCATTTCATTCTTTATTTATCTCAAGACACACCTTCATCAAAACTAACTCATTTGACAGATTTTGACACACAAGCCTTCTTGGGTCCTTGGATGTTTGTAGCATTATCACCAAACAAAGTTTTATTCTTTTTCATTGCCACAATATCATCATTCTTCATGATCCTACAATCTTTAATGACATGTCTATGGTTTCCACAATAAAAGCACTGAGGAGTGGCAACTCTAGTAAAAGATTTCCTTTTAACATGATCAAAAGAGTTTTCAAAAATATTCCTTCTTCTATTTTCAAAAGGTCTAGATTTAATAAAATTAAACCTAGCATTCATTCTAGAAGCATGAAAATTATCGGTTTTCAAAAACTAACATTCTTTCATAACATGCCCATACTTCCCACAATAAAAACAACGAGGAGATGTGGATTTACGGAATGACTTTCTATTGTTTGCATGAGTTTTTGAAAATATGTTTTTCTTATAAGATGCAAACCTTTGAGTTTAAAAGACATGTTCATTTCTGAATTTTCTTTGAAAATCAAACTTAGCATTCATGGCACAATAATCATCATCTTGTTTCACAAAATAATTATCCATCACATGCCCAAGTTTGTGACAATAGAAGCAAGAAACATTTCTTTATCTTTTGAAAAAAGATTTATCTTTGCATGTATTTTCATCATCCTTTTTCATGACAACACAATCATTCATCACATGTCTAGGCTGACCACAGTAATAACAACTAAACTTTGAAGTTTGTCGGATATGAGCATGTTTTATATGATCTTGGTTAGAATGAAATTTTCTATTATGACACTTAGGACCACTTTGACAGTTTGGTGAGGGAGCAGATTTCTTGGTCCTAGGTTTAGCCTGAGTTTTAATTTTGGGTTTCTCAACAAAAGATGCATTAGAAGAACAAGAAGCATGCACAAATGATTTTTGAGTTTTCAGACCAAAGGCCTTCTTCTTGGTGGGTTCATACCCAAGACCTTCCCTTTACAAATTTACCTTGGCCCCCAAGATTTTAACAAGATTGTCCTATCCTTTCACAAATTTAGATAATGAAGTATTCAAATCTTCTATTTCAGATTCAAGTGAAGCAATGTGCAGCTCATAACTTGTAATTTCTTGTTCGCTACAAACAATAGTCTCATTCAACACTCTATTGGTAATTTTATAGCTTTCAATCTCTTGTTCCAACACAAATAATTTTTCAGATTCAGCATTGACATCCAAAGCTTTCCCTTTTTCAAAAGTTAATAATTTTTCAGGCATGGCGTTGTTTAATTGTTTCAACTTTTCATTTTCAGAGTTCAACAACGCATTTTCTTTTTCAAATTTTTCAAAACATTTTAAGCTACCTTCAAGTAAAGACATTTGAATCAGCATGGCACCATTTTTCTTTTTAAGATCCTCATTTTGATCCATGATGCCCTTGCTATCAAATTCACTATCAAGAAGCTTTTTAAATAATTTTTCATCATCAGATAATGAATCTAACTTGTTTCTAAGATATTTTTCTATTTTTCAAGCAATGAAATATTAGACAACAAGAGTTTGTTCTGATCAAGCAAATCATGACAATCATTTTTAATTTCAAATGATGTATTAGATTTTCTAGCCATTTCAAGCTCTTCAGTCATGCAGGAAATCCCATCTGAAAATAATAAGACTTTTGATTCAAGAGATTCATTTTCATTTTCTAGATTTTCAATTTTTGATTCTGAATCAATGCATCTTTCACAAGGAAGATTATCATGCACATTTTTATCAAGTTTCTTTTTCAATATTTTATTTTCAGACTTGATTTTCTTATATCTACTCGACAACTTCTCCTAAGCATCACGTAGTTCTTCAAATGACATTTCGTCTTCATCACAATTAGAATTTACCTCTTCAGCATTTTCATCATTATGTTGATTAGCATCGTCGGCCATGAGACATTTTTGTCCTTCTTTCTCTTGAGCTTTAATCAACCGGTCCATAAGTTCCTTTGCCATTCTACAAGAAGAAGCAAATGGAAACACATGAGTATCAATGGCATTTTGAAATAAACTCAAGGCAGTGACATTTTTAGGGTTCTTCAATTTATCCTGATTAGACCACTTAGTCTTATCTATAGGCAATATGTGAAGACCATCATGAATCAACTTCCAAAGATTACAATTAACAGAGTTTATAGTCCTACATAATCTGCCTAACCACAAGGGAAAATCAGAACCATTAAAAATATGTGCGTAATTCATCAAAAACCGTTCGATAGAAAAATTCATGATTGAAGAAGTATTGGGATCACTCTGTAGATCGTTAGATCTAGAAATAGTAGAGCCTCACTCTGATACCAATTGTTGGGTCCCGTAGTGCAGGAACACAGATCTAGAGGGGGGCGAATAGATCCCTCTACTAAAAATTATGTGTCCAATTAAAATCTCAAAACTAACGTACATCGGAATTAACAAGATTAACAAGATCGAGGAGTTTAAACTAAATAGAATAAACTTGATTCTCTTAATCTCATCGAACTCACACGATCTTAAATAGATTAGATAGTGAAGCACACAATCACATAAATCAAACCATGAGACTCGGGAATTTTAAGGTGGTTCGGGACCACGACGGGCTCCCTACGTCCACCCCTCACAAACCGGTGAGGCTTTCTCCACACGTTGCGAATGCAGCAAACATGAGGATTTCTCTCCCCACACACGGGGCAAAAGCCCCAAACCACACGTTGCGAATGCAACAACACACGGGGATTTCTCCCCACACACACGGGTCAAAAATCCCAACACACACGTGGACATCCTCCGCACCAAACGACGCACAAGCTTCAACACAAACCACTCCGAGAAGCCATTCTCCAAACCCACACACAGAATAATTGTTCAGAAATGGATCAAGTGTTGAGAAATGGATACAATAAACACAAAACAACTTCTAAATACCGAACCAAAGAACATATATGAAAAGTAAAGCTCCCCCTTCTCCGGTTCTTCCAGTTCTTCTTGGCTCGTCGTCGGATGATCATGATTCCGGCGTCATCTTATTCCTCTCCTCGAGCCGCTTCTTTTCTTCTTCTTCCACAAGCTCCAAATCTTCATGGATGTAGATGATAACCTCTGTGCAAGAGCTACTCTTCCTTTTCTGCCTTTTCTTCACCTACAAGATAGAGCAAATAAGCATTAGGGTTCTTCCTTCCAAAACTCGGAGTTCACATATATATGCAAGATAGATTGACCAAAAGACTCATATAACCCTCCTAAAATATGTTAGAAACACCCTCATAACAATAGGAACCTTTAAGGGGGTAGTTTGGTAAAGTTTCAAGGGGTTTAGAATAGGTTTAAAAGGGACTCGCAACTCCCTTGCCGGAGGGGGTTGACCCCCCACGGTCGACCCTGCCTGATTCTGTAGAAAAAAAATGCCCCAGACAGAAGTCTGTCTGGAGGGGGTCGATCCCTTCAGCAGGATGTGCTGTCTGCAGTGCAGACAGCCCAGACCCAGGGAGGTTGACCCCAGGGGTCAACCCCCTACTGAGGGTCATTAAAAACTAGTTTTTAGCCCTTTTAAGCTATGCAAACCCAATGGAATAAATGTGATCAATGTCCTTTGATTCCGGATGATTAATTCCAATGGTTTGAACTTGCAAAACCATAGAAAAACTAAGTTAGTATGGATTTGAAAATCAAATGAACTTCTCTCTTGAAACTAGCATTTCTAGAATGAATATGAACAATATGGCATGCAAATCAACCCAGAACACAATCATCTCAAATGCTATGATCTCAATAGTGAAAAGGAGAGTTCAAAACAAGAATCTGTCAAGTTAGCATTTCAACCAAGCCATGCATACCATCTTGTGTTGTCAAAAACAAGGATATGAAATTATCATACTTCTATGAGGAACTCAAGCATGCTATTTTCACACAATCCATCTTCTAGAAATTCTTTCACTCACATCAAATGAAGCACAATGAAATATTCTAGTATCATGATGAGGCTCATATTCAACTCTCCACAACCATGCATTCAAGCACAAGGCCAAGCAACAAAGATATTTTGTAATCATCAAAATCACATATACAACAAGATTAATGTTGACCGATGATGAAAAATTTGCGAGAAAATCAAAGTGGTTGAATAGATCAAGAACTTCTAACCATTATGGACCCAAGCTAGCTTGGGTACCAAAATCATAGAAGTTTTCTTGTCTTGATGGTTTTGTAGGTCTGCATGAAGGCTCAAAGAAATAAATGGTATCTCGATAGTGGATGCTCGCGACACATGTCAGGGAACAGAGAAATATTTTCAGACCTCAAAGAAAAGGATGGTGGATTAGTTACTTTTGGGGGCAAGGACAAAGGAAAAATCATCGGCGAAGGTATGATTCGTAAGGGATCTACTCATAGTGTGAAAAATGTTTTGTTGGTCAAAGGTCTCAATCACAACTTACTAAGTATTAGTCAATTATGTGATAAAGGGTGCAATGCGATTTTTGACTCCACACACTGGACTGTTGTAAATAAAGATACGCATGAAATAATGTTCATAGGGATTAGACAAAACAATGTATATATGATAGACCGGGATGATACATCACACAATAATCTTTGCCTAGTTGCTAATAATTCAGATAGTGTTTGGTTGTGGCATCGTCATCTTGGGCATGCCAGTTTTAATGTTCTAACAAAGCTCTCGAGAAATGATTTAGTCATTGGAATGCCAAAGCTGAAGTTTGAAACGAACAAGGTGTGTGAGGCGTGCAGCAAAGGTAAACAAACAAGAACCTCGTTTAAAAGCAAGAATGATGTGACAACATCTAGGCCCCTTAAAGTTCTTCATATTGATCTATTTGGACCTAGTAGAACTCACAGTCTAGGTGGAATGTTATATGGGCTTGTCATTGTAGATGATTTCTCACGATTCTGCTGGGTATATTTTTTGTCACATAAAAATGATGCTTTGACGGAATTTGAAGGTTTTTGCAGGAAAGTGTAGAATGAGAAAGGATATCTCATCAAGGGAATACAAAGTGATCATGGTAAGGAGTTCAAGAATAATGACTTTGATGAATTTTGCAGGAGAAACGGATACTCGCATACATTTTCAACACTAAGAACTCCAGAACAAAATGGCATTGTAGAGAGAAAGAACAGAACCCTCGTTGAGATGGCTCGGACGATGCTAAGCGAGAACAACCTACCTAGATACTTTTGGGTGGAAGCCGTTAACACGGCATGCCACATTATAAACCGAGCCATGGTAAGACCAATCTTGAGAAAAACACCATATGAACTTTTCAAAGGCAAGAAGCCTAACATCTCTTATTTGAAACCATTTGGATCTATTTGCTATATTCTTAATAATGGAAAACCTGATTTGGGCAAATTCGATGCAAAAAGTGATCGTGGAATTTTTCTTGGGTACTCTCTTATCTCTAGAGTTTATCGGGTTTATAACCTGAGAACTCTTGTAGTAGAGGAGAGCCCACATGTCATAGTAGATGAGTCATGCAACATGAATGTTAACAGAAACTCAAATTCGTAAGATGAAGAAGAAGAAACAGGTGAAGAAAATGCACCAAAGGCAGCACAAGAACAAGTAACTCAAGGAGAAGGATTAGAAGTTGAAGATCAAGAAAATCAACAAGAATAGCAGCTTCCAAGGCAATGGACATTCCACAAAAGCCATCCAGCCGAAAATGTGATTGGAAATGTAGAAGATAAAGTAAAAACTCGATCTTCATATAGGGAAGTAGACAATTTGTACTATCTTGCACTATTTTCTCAGTTTGAACCACATTCTGTTGATGATGCTTTAAAGGACAATTCCTGGATCTTAGCTATGCAAGAAGAACTACACCAGTTCCAAAGGAACAAAGTGTGGTTCCTTGTGTCTCGTCCTAAAAACCACTCTGTGATCGGAACCAAGTGGATTTTTTGAAACACATTAAATGATCAAGGAGTGATAATTAGGAATAAGGCTAGGCTAGTAGCCAAGGGCTATAGCCAAGAAATATGAATTGATTTTGATGAGTCATTTGCCCCTGTGGCAAGACTTGTGGCCGTGAGAATTCTTTTAGCCTTTTCATACCATAATGATATTAAACTCTTTCAAATGGATGTGAAAAGTGCATTTTTGAATGGTTTCATACAGAAGGACGTGTATGTGGAGCAGCCTTCAGGATTTGAAGATAACGCATATCCAAATCATGTTTACAAGTTGGACAAGGCGCTTTATGGTTTGAAACAAGCTCCCTGCTCTTGGTACGAGGGGCTAAGTTCCTTCCTTGTTGAAAATAGGTTCAAAAGTGGTAACATCGATCAACCTTTGTTTACCAAAGTAAATGATAAGAAAAGTCTTATTGTTCAAGTATATGTGGATGACATCATATTTGGTTCTATTGATAACACCTTAAGTGAGAACTTTGCCAAACTAATGCAAGGTGAATTTGAGATGAGCATGATGGGAGAATTGACTTTCTTCTTGGGTTTGTAGGTCAAGCAAATGGCGGATGGAATATTCATATGTCAAAGGAAGTATGCTCGAGATCTACTTACAAAGTATAACTTCAGCAAGGTGAAACCTCAGCCTACACCCATGTCTACCTCAATCAAGCTAGATCAAGATGTCAAAGGTAAAACCGTGGACCAAAAAATTTTTAGAAGCATGATAGGATCTTTATTGTATTCGACTGCCAGCCGACCCGACCTTCAATTTGTTGTTTGTTTATGTGCGAGATTTCAGTCCAATCCAGAAGAATCACGCATGTCGGCCGTGAAACGGATTTTTAGATACATTGTTGGTTCAGTTAGTTTGGGTTTGTGGTTTCCGCGTAATTCAAGCTTTGAATTAGTTGCTTATTCTGATGCCGATTATGCGGGTTGTAAAGTGGACCGAAAAAGCACCAGCGGGTACTGTCAATTTCTTGGGGGATGCATGGTCTTATGGGCCTCCAAGAAATAAAATTCAGTGGCATTATCAACAGCCGAAGCTGAGTATGTGGCTGTAGGCAGTTGTGTTGCCCAGGTGCTATGGATCCAACAACAAATGATTGACTATGGCATCTCCTTGAAAAACACCTCAATCTTGTGTGATAACACCTCAGCCGCAAATTTATCAAGAAATCATGTTCATCACTCTCGCATGAAGCATATTGAAATTAGACATCATTTTATTCGAGATCATGTTAGTAAGGGTGATGTTGAAATTAACTTCATTGAAACCAACCATCAAATTGCCAACATCTTTTACCAAACCTCTAAATGAAGAAAAATTCACATCATTTAGGAGAGAATTAGGGGTTTGTAGGATAGAGGAGTCTGACTCATGAACTTCTGCATCATGCATTACATTCTGTGAATAAGTTGCTTACTTGCATATTGTGCATCATTGTTTATAAGATTTCTTGGCATATAAATTTGTGAATTATGGAATGGTGGATTAACTCCATCTGAAAGCATTCATTATGCGTGAGATCATACTTCGCCATCGTACCAAGAATCAATATGTATTGCACGCATTTGCACTCATAAGTCTCCTTCATGCATATGCATCATATCGCTTGAACTACATAAAATCAATCTGTGTGAAAAATCATCATGTGCGTGAATTGCATTTCTTCTATTTATTTAGTATGAACTCCTTCATTACTTTCTTCTATGGCCGGCGTCACCTTGAATACATTCAAGTGCCTACCAAAGGAGCAAAAATATTCAAAATCTGCATTTTGGAGAGTTATAAAATAAGCGTTTAATGTGATCTTAAACTTCCATGAAATATTCTCCCCAATTGATGTTAAGCCTCAAAACTCTCATTTTCCTTGCTTCTCATATGTTTTAATCATTGGGGAATAGGGCCCAACTTCCTTGGACTTCATATGTTCTTTATATTTTTTTTTATTTTTGTTGAAAAATAGGGCAGGGGTCGACCAATAGGGTCAACCCATAGGGTCGACCCTCGTCTCTGCTTGTCTCTAGCCGGGGCTTGGAAAAATAGGGGTCGACTCATCAGGTTGACCCATTCTGGTCCGATGCACTCGCCGCGCTCGGGCCGGTTCGCAAAGAGGGTTTTTGACCTAAAACCTCTCCCTCATGCCTATAAAAACACTCCACCCCCCTTCTACAACCTTCCACCATCTCTTTCAAGCCGTAAAACTACTCCTTGCAACCCTAACATGTCCGAGGTCACAAGGTGAGATCCAACCGGTGGCAACTCGCAACCCCCTTCCATTGCGTCTAAAAGCTTCATCTTTCCTCCCTATCTCCTCTGAGGTAAGCCATGGTGTGTAGAGAATATGAATATCTGAGGTAAAGGCATCCCATTTTCAAACCAACGTGATATGCAACACCATCTAGGGTTCTTATTTGTCTTGTGATCCAGATGGCCCCAAAGAGACGTCCCACTCGCAAGGGGGAGGAATCAAGCAGAGCTTGGGAACAAAGGTCGAAGAATGATGAACTTAGATCCATAAAAAGGGACTCACACTCTTCCTCCAGCAAGATGTTGGACAGAAAGGTACTACGCCCTCGGGTGGTAGATTTCCAAAAAAATAAACAAAAATCTCCCTGCTCTAGTGGATGTAATTTACAGTCAGCCTAATTTGGATACTTTTATGTCTGCACATCGCCGTGTATTTCCCAAGCTTGTGCATCAGTTTTAAAGCAATCTATCAGTTGCAGACAACAACCAGTACACTATAGTCAATGCCTAGATGATTAAGCTTACACCCGCCTTTTTAGGCAGAGCTTTCGGGCTGCCTAGTGAAGGCCACACCTTTGGAGACATTCCTGTGCCAGAAGATGTTGTTTACAAAATGATGACTTCAGAAGATATGGACGATAGATCGACCGCTGGTCTTAATGCAAATCATTTTCCTCTGATGCAGCGTATTTTACATCACGTGATGGCAACAATTTTACTACCTAGAGGAGGAGGTTATGATAAAGTTACAGAGATTCACATGTTTATGTTCTATTGTCTTCTGGGTGTTCTTCACATTAATTTTTCATCAATTATGCTTCATCACATCTATATGAGCATGAAGCACAAAAATAGAACTCTTCCATATGCGGCTGCGTTAACTGCAATTTTTGAGTTCATGAAGTTTGATATATCTAAAGAACCTTATCAGAGCATTCGAGAAGTGGATATCTACTCCATTCATACCATCTGACACAATATGAATTATGTTGTTAGAAATGGTGTTTTGGTTCGAACTTTGAAGAGTTCTGGAAAAGTTGTTATCTCTGAAGATGATGATGATGATGATGATGATGATGATGATGATGATGATGATGATGATGATGATGATGATGAGATGACCAACAACAAAATATTCATCATGAGGGGATAGCTTCTGCGGTGGTTCAGATGGTCACGGACCGATTGGATTCCATTGATGGGTGTTTAGACATGTTTGGGGAGACTATGGATGTTCTTGCCAAAGATATTTCAAATTTGAAGCTTTCCCATGCGGATTACACTCAAAAATTTCAGAGGGTAACCACTTTTCTTGAGTCAAATTCGCAATCTTTCGACGCTCAGACCAGAATGTTTCAGGATATTATGGATTACAGTAGACGTCCACCATCTCCACCCTCTCCAGATTCGGACTAGATAATTGCACTCCAATAGCACGACACTCTTGCTATCCCGTCTTTACCCCCTCCTTTTTGATGATGCCAAAGGGGGAGACATTTTGTAATATGATGTGTGTGCTTGACTAGATACAATAGTATGTGTGGTGTGTGCTTGCCTGCATGTTTGCTTTCATCAGTCATGTTAGTTAGTAATGTTGCATCTCATGGCAATGCATATGTTTGCATTGTAGTTTATTTTTAAAAACTCATGAACTCAGACTTTGTATGTCTTAAAACCTTGTTGTCGGCAAAATTATGGATGATGCTCATGAATGGTCAATCACAAAATGTTTGAATGAAGTTGTGTGTCTTCTTTTGATATGCTTATTAATTGATTCAGATTGGTGCATGGAAAGAAATGTGAACTCATAATTGAGGTTGTGGAATGAAGCTGTGTAAGTGCATCTCCTGTTTCTTGTATGGGGTTTGACGACGATTACCTTGATCTATCTTTGTGTTAATGTCATAATTCAGATTTCCGTTGTAAATAGAAGTTCATTTGTTAAACTTAAATCTAGCACATAGTATTTTGTCATCATCAAAAAGGGGGAGACTGTTGAACCCCCTTGAGTGAAAGCTCTTATTTGTTAGATTTTGATGATGACCAAACACTATATGAGTCTAGAATAATTGTCGGGTTAATAAATTTGAACAAACTTATTTTGGATTGCTCTAGTATAAAGAACTTGTATTTGATTCCTGTTTCTTCTTAGATCATGATCTTTTAGTGCAGTCGAAGGATGAAATTCATAGGATCAAGAAAATCCCCTTTTTGAGTAAGTCTTTTGAGTTGAAACTGTCAAGATTAAATCTAACGCTGATGTTGGTGTTTCTGCAGAACTCAAGAATGAGGCTCACTTCCTAAAAATTTCGAGGACGCATGGTGAGATCTAGACAAAACTCATTTCCCTTGTTAAGTTGACTTTCCATGATAGATTTCATTGCTTCGACCCCAAGGGTCGACTCGATATGGTTTTGATCTTCAAATTCACTCATACATGTCTTAGAAAAAAACCCTGTGGATGGGTTGACCCCAAGGGTCGACCCCTTGGCTGTATCTAGCACTTAGTTTATTTTCTGTTGAGTCTGTGAAGAAGGGTCGACCCCATGGGTTGACCCCTGGGTCCATCCGAGCCATCAGGCTTTTTGTTATATAGATGTTGGGTTCAAGGGTCGACCCCATAGGTCAACCCCATGGGTCGACCACTGAGTTTTTTCATTTTTCGGCCTTTCTATTTTATGCTCGGGTGTCACGAGGGTCGACCCAAAGGGTCGACCCCTTCAAGCCATTGCTTCGTAGCGCGTTTGGGAGAACTTTGTAAGTCCTCGAGGGTCGACCCTTTCCTTTATCCACCGCCGAACCCGTTTCGAATCCATATCAGTGTTACTTTTTCCCCCATCTTTTGCCCTAAAAGTGTTGGATCCGAGGTTCCCATCATCTTACACGTGTCCCCCAGCCTTGGGGGTATAAAACCCATGATTGGGGCAACCCAAAAAGAATAATCGAAGGGAATATTTTTCACTCTTTTATCTTTGTATGCTTGTAGGAGAAGAAACACGGGAGAGGTGCCTCAAGCATGAAAACCATCTGAGTTCCTTGAAGATTTGATGCTGTTCCTGCAAGATTCAAAGCTCCTCCTCCTAGTTTGAAGCTGAGCCAAGCACATCTCGAGCTAAGCATCATCCTCCGACCTTCTTCTTGTGGAATCTGTTCTCATCCTGCATCGTCATCTAAGATAAGAAGTTATGTCAAGTGCTCATCGTCCAAATGGGGATTTCTAGCATCCTTAGAGTTGATATTATCAATATCTTAATTATATTCTTCCAGTTCAAAGAGCATCTTGTATATCCGAATATTTTCTCTCATCATATATTGTGTGTGTGAGTGTCTGTTGGTCGCAGCGCATGTGTGTGTGGCTGTGAACATCACAGTGTGTATGTGTGTGGTTTTTCACTATATAGTGGAAGGAATCCTCACTTTGTGAGGGGTGGACGTAGGGGGCACTGTTGTGAACCCGAACCACCTAAAATCTTCGTGTTCATCGTGGTTTGCTGTTAGCGTATTACTCGTGTGGGCTTCTTGTCGAGAGTGCAAATTGCTTCACTGTTATTCTAGCAACAATCTTCTGCGAACTTTTCATTATTCGTGTGGTACATCCACGGGTGAGAATAGTGTGGTCTCATCTTCTAATATTTTCAGTATCTACATTTTCTATCGAATCATCAATTTTTTTTTAAAGGTCAATCAATTCACCCTCCCCTCTTGATTGCCATCTACCGGGGACAACACAGAAGAAAATGGAAAATAGAAACTCAGGATAGAAAACTTCGATTGAAATAAGAAAGAAAGCAATCTAGCTTCAAATCGAAGCAAATTCTTGATAAAATTGGCTGGGCACTCTTCTCTCCCTCTCTGTGTGGAATTCTATCTTTCTTTTCTCTATGAGGGGACTCTCAGATATGCTCTCCTTCTCTGAATTTTCCAGCCTCCTCTTCTGAACGAGAGTGCTCATATTTATAGAACATATCTTATAGCTTCCGGAGTGAAATGGATGAGGCAAATAACTTAGTGATATCTCATTGGTCCACCTGGCAATCAGAATATTCTTCCACTGGAAGCCTCTAAAAAAGCATGCCACCTTTTCTTGGATCACATGCCACTATATCGCTGAGTCAACCTTTCCAATCGGGTTTGAAATCAAGTTAAGAATCTGGTGTTCAGATCTTCAAACCTGTTAACATATGACCACCTGCATCGACCTGATCTTGTATGGTTGACTTGTAGCATTGACCTCATCACCAAAGCTTCGACCTTGCTAACGATAAATCAATGCTGCTGCATCGACCTTACTAATAAAACCAATGCTCTTGCATCAACCTTACTAATAAAACTAATGTTGTTGCATCGACTTGATAAGCATAAACACTCTAGATACATCGACCTGATAACATGAAGACTTCAACTGCATCGACCTGATCAAGGTCAATTTGCTTGCACGCATCGACCTGTCTTTAACAATTGCTGCTGACTGCTACTTTGACTTTGTTGATTTCATCATAGTGACTTTGACTAAGAGAATTGAGGTAGCTTTCTGAAGCTTTGAAGTTGACGTTTAGTTGCTTTATGAAGATTGTGTGCATCGACTTGATTTAGTCTAGAGGCTAGTTTTCTGCTTAATGCGTCGGTGCATCTCTTCTTCATTCTGCTAGTTGCGTCGGTGCATCTCTTCTAAATTTGCTCAAAGGTCTATGGCTGCATCGATGTATCTGCTAGATGCGTCGATGCATCTATCCGACCTTGCCTCATCATATCAACTAATCCATGCTCTTTGGGATTCTTTCCTTGGATTATTCTGACTCATATTTTCTGCAGGAATAAAATTAGTGTCAATACCAAGAAAGACATATCATATTGACATCATCGAAACCTAGAATTCAACAGCTATCCCTCGACTTCAAGATGGCGTGCTCCACATCTTGGACGACCATGATGTCCCCCTTGCCTCGGGAGTTGAAGTGCTTTAAGAAATAGACCAATGCTTGTCCTTCGGGTAGTCCTGCCAATAGCGTCCCTCCCGGTTGAAGTCGTAGCCCACGGTGGTTTGCGTAAGGTGCCCGAATTCCATTGTGTCGGTGTCAGAGCCTGATGACTCCGCTAGGGTGGCTATCTTAGCATGCTCTCTGTCTTGGTCGTCCACATTAAGCCATGTAACCTTGGGGGGAGTGACTGAGGGAGCGGGCTTGGCACTGGCAGTAGCTAAAGGAGAGGAAGCACTTGGAGAAGCCATTTCCTGCAGAACACCAACAAACAAATGATCAGAATGGAAGACTACATGTGGAATAAAAAATCAGAAGGTGAAAATGCTATTGCTGAAATTAAACGAGTAAGGCATAAGGATTTTTGACAAAATTTCGTCAGTCTCCCCTAGGACGGAGGCAGAAGGAGAGAAGTAGGTGCACGTCCACAAGGAGTAACGGCCCCAAAAAGTCATGGTGCACATGGAAGTGGCAACATCGAATTAATTTCTCGCCCGATCAGCTACCCATTGGCCCTAAGGCCTCAGCCACTGGCTTCTGCCCTTGCGGTTTCCCCCTGATCCGGTGGTATCCCAGGCACTGATACAGTGGCGTCTCCCTGGTCCCCAAACCGGTGGCTACACCTGGCCGCTGATACGGTGGCACCCCTCCTCCCTCATCCGGTGGCACCTTGAAGCAGTTGATCCATTGGCTCTCAGGACGTTGGTCCGATGGCATCCGTCAAGCGGCTGGTCCGGTGGCGTCCCTCAGCGGGCATGATCAGGTAGCTACCCCTCGGCTTTCAATACGGTTGCGCCCCTAACCTCATGGTCCGGTGGCCTGGCCTTCACAGGCCTCTGATACGATGGCTCCACCCCTTCTGCCATCCGATGGCCCTCCACGGACCTGGTCCGATGGCGACCTCGCTGAAGATTGTGAACCAGTGACCCTCGCGGGCACCTCATCTAGTGGCATCGGCGGTCGCCTATAAACCTCAAAAGAAGAAGAAGAAAGAAGAGAAAGAAGAGAAGGGAAGAAGAAGAAGAGAAGAGGAAAAAGAAGAGGAGGACAAGAAGAGAAGAAGAGGGAGGGGAAGGTGAAGGGACTTAGGGCTCCATGGCGGCCGCCCCACCGTGCGAAACAGATGAAGAAGAAGAGAAAAAAGGAAGAGAAGAAGAGAAGAAGGAGAAGAAGAGGGAGGCGGAGGGATGGCCAAGGCTGGCCTCCTCACCCACAAAGCAGTAGCAACAGTAGTCGGAGACGATGGTGACCGGCGAAGGAGCGAGAGCAGATCGAAGGAAGAGAAGAGGAAGGGAAAGGGGGTGGGCTCTGGAGTTTCTGAAATTCAAACGACGAGGGGGAAAGCAAACCATCACCACCCCCCGTCCCTTTTATAGGGGCTTGGACAACCCACGAACAGGTGACTTCAACCGGTGGCGGCCAACAAAAAGAGAGAAAAGGGTAAAAGAAAAAGAGAGAAAAGAAAAAGAAAGGAATAAGAAAATTATAAAAAAAATTAGAGAAGAGGCAAAAAAAATGAAAGGAGCAAAAAGGATGTGGTCAAAAAAAAGTAGGATAATATACGTTATATATATATATATATATATATATATATATATATATATATATATATATATATATATATATATATATATATATATATATATATATATATCAAAGCTAAGCCGAGATCGTCATCGCCTCCACGGCCTTGCCGGTCTCTTATCCCATAGCCTCAGTGGCAATAAATAGGGGCAAGTGCACTCGCGTGCACCGCTTGTCTCATCCTTCGCCCGCGCCACCCACCGGTGAGGGACATTTGTGGATGTGCAAAAGTTTACGCTCGCAAACCACGTAGTTCCACACTAGAAGAAGAGTAATACAAATTCTAAGGACGTGGAATGATGAGGCCTATCTGACCCAACCATTGGGAAAGAAGACTCCAAGGAGACTCCATATTTGGGCTCCGAATGATTCCACCGTTCGGTAGTACCTTACACTTGCCCGAGCGCATTAAATAACGAAGAGTGGTGGGGGATGAAAGATGCCCCTGAATTCACACACTGCCATGGGTTTACCTTTTGGCCTATAGCAATGAAGGATACACCGAGAGGCACAAGATCCTTGAGTCCGTGAAGAAGACCAACAACTGCGGATAATAAAGTATGCGCATCAACTCACACTGATATGGGCGAATTAGAAGTGTCAGAGGGCATTTACCCAAGTGATACAGTGGCTTTGCCATCCAAGTGATACGGTGGACATGCCACCAAAGTGACCCGGTGGTGCTTCCAAGTGATCTGGTGGCGTACCTAACGCACTGAGCCGGTGGCCCTTCGCAAGCAGTTGATCCGGTGGCGTTCCCCATCCAGTGGCCCATGCCACCCGTAAACCGGTGACGCCCCCCGTGCTGACCTGATCCGGTGGCCCTTTAAGGCTAGTGAACCGGTGGCACATCCTTTCTTCTTCATCCGGCAGCCCGTCTCAGTGGTCCATCCGGTGGCATGAAGGGTCTTCTTCATCCAGTGGCTCCGGCCCACTTAGATGAAAGCGGCAGGCCGTGATTTTTACAGGACCGCTGGATATTCCCTGGGTCTCTCTCTGGCACGTAGTGCTATCAGATCATACTATCATGATTCAGGCAGCTGTCCCCTTGGCATGAACACAACTACCAACCCTCTACAGACTCTACATTTGGAGATCGGGCGTCGGACACGGTGAGAGAAGAGACTGGAGCAAGAATCTTTGAAGATACGCTCAGTTGACCCCACGCCAGTCACCAATGTGGCACTGCTCACATACATATATGTAGAGACAAAAAAAAGAGAGAGTGCTGGGAGAAGACCCGGAGGAGAGGGAGGAAGGAGCATTCTCAGTCGACCACTACCACCTCTCTGAAGAGGGAAGAGAGTAGAGAAGAATAGAAGAAGAAGGGTGAGTGGAGAAGAGGAGATATGTTCAGAGGGGAGAGGAGCCTGTGCTCTGTTCCCCCTCCCCATTGTATTTCATTTCCCCATTGCGTATTTGCTTTCTCCAGTTGTTTTTTTTTCATTCTCTCCCTTTGCATTCTATAAGCCTCTGAGCTTCCCTCCTTTTTTTTTGCAAGGAATAAAAGTGTGCAAGTTTCTTGGCTTGAATACATGTTCTCCCTGTGTCTCGTAGAAGATTATCCTGAGGGCCTATTCAAAGCAATGAGCTAGGCTTGGAACTACCATCCTGGAGGCCACCTCGCCTCAGGGCTGCCTTTGCTTGTTCCCCACTTACCCCCGTAAGCCCTGGTGGGCATCCTTCCTCCTTAGCTCACCCACTGTCCTTCTGGCAGAGGAAGCTCCCCTGGCACCTTGGTTTAGGGCCCATTCAACTTAATGGATGGCATCCCTGAATTAACCCTATAGGGAAAACCCCTCTCTTTGGCCGTCAAGGCACCTCCTACCTCTCGTGTCCACCTCTAGTTCGTCCAAAGCCTGATCCGGTGGGGTTGTCCAGCCCTCAACTGGTGGCTCCTAAGTCCCTCATCCTCTTTCAGTCTTTCGAGTCCTAAACCCTTTGATTTGGTGGCCTGCATATCCCTGATCCGATGGCTCCACCATGCGTGTGATCTGATGCCATTTCTCCTAGGTCCGGTGGCACCACCACCTACTTGATCCGGTGGCTCTGCCATTCCTCCCATCTGGTGAAACCTCACCCTCGCCATCAGGTGGCTTGGCCACCCGTGTGCGTGATTAGGGGGCACCCTCCCAACGCGTGATCCGGTGGCTCCGCCATACGTGCGATCCGGTGGCCCAGCCACCCTTCTCTCCTCTTGTGATCCGGTGGCCTCCCTCCTCTTGTGATCCGGTGGCCTCCCACCTCTTGTGATTCGGTGGCCTCCCTCCTCTTGTGATCCGGTGGCCTCCCACCTCCCTCCTCTTGTGATCCGGTGGCCTCCCACCTCTTGTGATTCGGTGGCCTCCCTCCTCTTGTGATCCGGTGGCCTCCCACCTCTAGTGATTCGGTGGCCCACCACCATCCCTGCTGATCCGGTGGCTCAGCCACCTTATCCTTTTGATCCATTGGCCCTTGCCACTCTCCTGATCCGGTGGCCTTGCCACCATTTCTTCCTAATCTGGTGGAGTTCTCTCTGCTCTGTGTCTTAAACATGGGCCAGTGTCTTTCGTCCGTTGTTTTGTGGGCTTTCTCAAGGTGTTGCGGCTTCCATGCGCACCTCTACTGTTGGGTCGCGTCACTCCTTGTGGACGTGTACCCGCTTTACCCCCTCCAGCATCCGGGTCCGGGGGAGATGCCGCCGAATTTTTACCAGAATAATATAATTTAAAAATATAAAAGGATGCAACAGACAAATGGAATAAATAATAACAAGATGCCTCCGGTTGAAACAAGAGAATTGTGGAAGACACGAAGAGAACTGAACTGAACACTGCCGTGGCATTGTGACAGACAATCGCATGAATAAAAAAAAGAGGGAAGAAATTAACAAAAACTCATATGCATTCCACGAATAAAAGAGATTATCCCTCATGCATATAATCGCATCATCGCATTTCATGTATGCTTGCACGCCATGATTCTGCGGTACATCAAATGGTGAGGTGTGAAAGATCAGAATGCGTCCGGTTGGAAGCCGCCACTATGTGTGAGGATATACCTCCGCCTCGTGCTGGGGATCAATTCCCGAACTTAAATTCTATGTTGTGCATGCTTGAATTCACAAGTGATCATGCATCACTTCCAAATAAACAAATTGAGAAATATCTCGCATGCATTAAACATGCATTTGAACCCCGAATACCCTAAGGGAATTAAGAGAGGGCAGCGCTGCAGTAGGCTTTCGGTCGACCGATCCCTCCCCTTTGTTTCAAAGAAGAGGAAGAAGAAGAAGAGAGCAATGATAAGAAAAAAAGGCCTCGAGCATTGAGCATAAACATAAAAGATGGTAAATGAGATGTAAGTGGAATAAAACTCACATTCAAGTGGCATTAAAACTAATAGGACAAAAAATAAGAATTTCTACGGATTGGCAAATATCTCAGAGATGTCCTCTCTTCCTGGACCCCGTGGAGGGAACATCAATGCTGCCCTACATGCCAACTATGAGCCCCGGGGATCGTTCCCTAGCATGATCATGAGCCGACTTTGCTTGGGCCAACATCTCTTTGAAGTCTAACCCATGCTCATATTAAATATTAAATTTGTCATGTTTTCGGCACACATTTGTACGAGTTTAGCTCCGTTTTCCTCACGTCCCTAATACGGACCTTCGTCCGAACATGAAATGGTCCATGGGTGACCAACATGATTCGAATTTTGCACCTTCCGCATGCACCTTAGTATAATTCAAGTTTCTTTATCATCTCATCTTATTGATAATTTCTTTAGGCCGTAGGGCCCTTTTCTCCTGGCGATTAATCAAGGGTATTCTCCCCTCCGGGGAGATGTAAATGATGTCGTGGCCTTCATGGCATGGCTGGTTTTGGTCCCGACATGAGCCACATAATCGTATAATCAGTCAGATGGCGCACACTAAGGGCTCCCTTCAAGCCCAAATTAACCGTCACTTTGTGACTGGCACGCCCACGCACTAAATAGATAAATAAGTGCACTTAATAAACCAACAAAAGAATAAACAAATAGACATGTCAAAAAGTACGTCCACAATCGATGATTAGATTAATAAGAGCAAGTAAGCTTGATCGGTCCAAGGCATGCATCTAGCAACAATCACACACAAGGATGGCAAGCACAAACCACACAAGGACACCAAGATTTTTAAGGTGGTTTGGTCTACTTCCGGAGGCCTGCGTCCACCCCTCACTTAAACCAAGTGAGGCTTCCTTTGTGCACTGCACTAAACATAGGGATCACACCCCAACAAACTATTGATTACACAGCTTACACATTAGGGATTCCATCCTAGCCAACACTGTTGAACACACAGCTTGAAGGAGAGGTCCTCCCTCTCAACAAATGGCTGTCAAACAGCTTGAGGGCCTATAGCCCAAAACCCTGATCAGAGCAGCCTAGCTCGATCTGAAACCCCCACTATAGTAGTAGGAACAAAACACCCCAATGTAGCATAGGAATAAGATAAACAAAAGAACTCAAACATAGAAATCAGATCAAGTTCAGAAGATCTCTCCAAATAGATGGAACTCGGTCTGAGGATGATCCAGTCTGCAGCAGCTTCAGATCTGGACAATGTGGCTTCAGAACTTGACTCCAAAGCTTGTCGTAGTAACTTGAGCACGAGATCTTCAAGTATACTCAATATCAAACCCAGCAGGAAGCAGGAAGTGGACTCTCCATGGCTGGATTCGATGCTCTGTTTTAAATTTCAACACATCAATAGGTTCTGCTTCGATGATACTTCAAGAATGATCAGGAGTAGTAATGGAGGTAGAGATTGCTGGAATTTTCTCTCTGTGGACTCTCTCAGAGGCTCTCTCAAAGGAAACTTATTTTCCAAGCAGGCTATGCTCTCAGTGTTTCTTCTTCTCTTCTTCTCTGCATTATCCAAAGAATTCTTCCTTTTATATTTCTAGAGCAAGGAATATTTTCTGGGTCCCTTGTGATCAGCTTTTTAAGGTAGTGGAAGGAATATTTCTTGCCAAAAGTTCCTTATGGAAGCTAGCATTTTCGTACAAAAATTCCTCCAATCATGGGTCCTTGGACCATGTTCCATGAGTGGGTCCCGCGGCTTGTACGACCTTCTCGCCATTGAGGGTGTGTCGACACATTGAGTGCTATGTGTCGACACCACCGTTGATCGCTTACAAAGTTGATCACGAATTTTGCTCTGTGTCTTCATGTGTGTCAACTCACCTAGTGAGGTGTGTCGACGCACTTCACGGCCTGCGGGGGCTGCTACGTGCTGGACTATGAGCCAAGGCCTATATGTGTCGATGCACCCAGATATGTGTGTCGTCATGCTCTTGTAATATTCTTCAGAGACTTACTGGAATCGGTCCTGTGTCGACACCCTGAGAAGATGGTGTCGACGCACCTTGAAGAAAGTGGCCCATATAACGAGTACTGAATTTTCAGGGTGTATCGACGCACTATGCAAACCTCTGTCGACACACATAGCTATCCAAGGAGCTTTCAGCCCGAATGGCCCATGGCTCTGCACTAATAGGTCGACACACTCTTGTGGGTGTGTTGACACACTGATACCTGCAACTTAGGATTGAACTCCTTTTAAAAAGATTTTTCTTGGTACCTGTGGTGCCCATTAAAAGATATAAAATTAGATATTTTGGGACACCATTTTGGCTTTAATATTTGATTCATCATGTACTTATTTTCATTAAGATTTCAAGATTTCATACCAATGATTCATAGTTAGACATCATCAAAACCATAGACACAACAAGCTGAATATTGAATTCAGAATAGAATATCTCATATCAGTAGGAATTAAGATCCAGTGGCTCTCAAAATTGAGTTAGGTGAATGATCATCTACAGTCACATGAAAGTCCTATATGAATACATGCTAGATTTAAAAAACCATATAAAACAGACTAAAATAAAAAAATCAAGGATAATATTATCAAGTTGTCGAGATTGAGTCAAGATACCAATTCTAAAAGTTGATACGAAGTTGAAACCTATTTATTCACAGATCAACTCATAAAACGGAACCATCATCCGTAAACTATAGTCACCCAACGGCCTATCCATTTGACTAAGATTCCTTTGAAATCATCATTATTTTTATTGAAAGGGAACTCAAATTTCTAATTCATCAAAGCCACAAGGTCCTTGATATGATCTAATAAAGTATATATCATATAGTAATCCAGTGATGACAGTGGGACAAAATCACCGTGGGATAAAGATATACACCCTACAAACCATGTCTGAATAGTGGGACAAATGCAAATAATAAATATGATGATGCCATGATGGGATATAGATATCAGTGTATGGTGGGACAAAGTGTTGGGACTAAGGATGAATTATGATGCAAGCACTATATCACCAAGCACATGCAACCTGGTGCATATGCCAAGACGGTGGGACCAACTATCTTCCTTTTAACTTGCACTCAAAAATCATTAGCCAAAACATCATGATAGATAATAAATAATGAAATATTCTAGGAATCAACCAATTATTCAAAATATTTTAGTATTCAGCATTCAAACACACAAAGTATCATTGTTTGTTGTCCATACTATGAGGATGATGAATTTGGCAAGTGGCATAGATCCCGACGGAAGAGAGAAGTGATGATCATGTTGCCTAGGGAGAGCTAGAAGGAAATTTGAGATGATGAGAATGGCAGGGAGATTTAGATAGACATTATATGAAAGATGTTCAATTGAAACTTAATGAAAAAAGAGGGCAACCCCATATTCTTGAATGTACATATCCCTGTGTAACATCATCTAAACAAACATGTTAGGAATGCAACATGTAATTTTTTAGATTTTGGACAATATATGATTTTTATGGGTATGTAAAGTTTTATGGAGTTTTTGGAATATTTTAATTTTTATGAAGTTTGTAAAATATTCATTTTTTGGAAAATGTTCATTTTTTTGGATTTTGAAAAAACTTTATGATTGTTTTTAGATTTTTTAGAATTGACTGGACTGTGCTAATTGCCACATTAAGACTAGTTCAAACTATAGGCTAGAGGTTCTTGTTCCTTCCCCTTTCGCTAAAGATTGCCCAAAGCATAGTGTGCATTTAGTGTAGCGCCATGTAACTGGCTACCCTTGGTTAACGGTGCCCCTACTAAGCCCATACCCAAGAAACAATGGAGCCTTAGAGGGAGAAGTAGAAGAAATATTGGGGGAAAGCCTCATATAGGTTTAGAGGTGTTGGGTTTAACTTCCTTCTATAACACAACCCCTAGAAATTTGATCTGTTACACTAAGACTGTTTTTCTTTCTTTTTTTTGACATTTTTATCTAGACATGCATACGACCGGACTCATAACGTCCCACAGGGAACTATAGTGCCACTCTTGCCATACCATTCCTTTTTTGTGCATTCTTTTTCACATTTTTTCACTAATTTTGATTGATATTGACTGATATTACGAGGTCTTATTGAACTACCCCTATATGAGTCTTCCTCTTATCGGAGAGTGCTTCAGTTGGTTGTCTTGCCCAGACCACCTCTGCCTTCATATTTCAGCCGAGTGGAGAAGAGAAAAGACCTTCGTGCCCCCTGAGTATGGCCCAAGTAATAGCGATGTCTTCCAGAGGAGACAGCTAAGGTTGCCGTGAATTGTATGTAGTCCGTGCTCAGGGTTACCTTTAATGACTGGGAAGGGAATTTCAGACTCCCAGCATGGAGTTATTACAGCCAAGAATGCTACTAAAGAACACTAAGGCTGACTAATTTGATTTTTTTAATAAAACCTAATACAAAACTCTTAGACTACCACTCATAATAATGTTAGAGACACCTTGCTTGAAACCATGTGCAAAGATGAATGAAGATGAAATAAAAGCATAGGCTTATGCAAATAAAAGTATCTTGCAACCCTTTTATCATAGATGTAGCTGCTTGTCTTTGATCATCATGGGACTTGTGTTCCTTGTTTAACAAGACAAGATAGAGAATAAAAAGAGTGGCAAAGACTTGAGGTAGAATAACATGATAGAGTGGTGACAAAATCAGACTCAAAAAAGAAGGCAAAGCTAAAGGGAGGGTGTAAGCCACTGAGTACATCAAAAATCTATAGAAAAGGAAGAAAGAAAGGGAGGTTAGTGAAGACTAAAGCCTCAAAAACAATGGGAGAAGGGATGGATTCCTTGATTAGGTGGGACATGAGGAATTGGGCCTGCCCGAGATTAGGAGGAATCATAGAGGTAAATTAGCAGATGGAGAGTGAGGGGTCTGGAAGTTTCAGAGCAGAAGATGACTTAAAGGGAGTTGTGTAATTGAAATCCATAGGTTCTGAAGGAAGAGGATTGAATGATAATTTCGAAGAAGGAAGATATAGAGGTTCTGGAGGGAAATGAGGATTAGATGATAATTTATAATGAAAAGGAGGAAGATCTGGAGGTTCCAGAAGGAAAGGAGGAGTGGATGGTATAGACATGCTAAATTTGAGACCACGTTGAGTAAATCTCATATCGCGCTATAATGCCCCAAAGTGACCATCAAATTGACTTATTTTAGTGGTTTTCCCTATATTTCTCAATTATTCTATTTTTTCCAATTTTCCCAATTTTTCATGAATTTTTTCCCATTTTCCTGATTTTTTTATTTTTCTAACATTTTCCTTGAATGTGCCCACCACGTTGGACGTGTTTCATTAAGTTGCGGTTTGTTGGCCCGCTGCATTCTTCAAATCCATCCCTTTTATGGCCAGATGCCATTCTTTAATTGGTGTCATGTCTCCAAGATGTCTTTCAAGGGATAACCTTTTGTCTTTGGCCTTCCGTCTCTCAGTTGGAAGCGTCTCACTTAAATGACGTCCAACGGTTAATTAAGACATGATTTCAAATCCTATTTTCCCAATTTTGAAATTTAATTCCAACCAAAATTTGTAACCTTTTAAATTAGCATCGAAGGGGAGGACATCTATTTTAATGGGCATCTATTCATCCTGACGTCATTTATCTATCGATTTTTGGTTATCTTTCCCTTCCTTAATTTGATTTTCCTGAAGACATCCTAGAGTCTAGATGCCATTTTAAATGGCACCCATTTGTTTAGATGCCAATTCCTTTGGTATCCCTTCCAAAACCCACTCTTCCCTACTCCATTGTAACCACCTTTTCAATTTGGAAAATGATACTTATGATCTTCTATGGCAATAAGGACACTTGGTGGAAAGATTTCTCTTTCCAAATCCTATTCAAACTTTATTTTATATTTTGAGATATTTTAGAGTTGTGAATTTCCACCCTATAAATACCCCCCTCCTTTGTTCATTGAGCCCATAATGATCCTAAGAGCCTTAGAAGAATAATTAAAGAAGGAGAAGAAGGAAGGAGGAGCCTCCGATCCCTTAGGCTTGAAGTTCTACATCCCTTGGAGCTCCATCCCCCATGAAGATCTTGAAGCCTTTTTGGAGAAAATCAATAAGCCAATCTATTTGTACCCCTCTTATTCTCTTTATTTCATTATATTGTTTTTAATTCATGCATCATATTCTTATTTTTTCATTTTGATCTCAATCATTGAGATTTCTTCCTCTTATGCACTCTAGCATAATCTCCCTTTTGTGCACTCTTGCACACTCCATTTTTACCATACATCATTTTTATCATTCCCTTTGCATAGGGGTTTTATAAAAACACCAACAAGGTGTATGTCTCTCATTGCTCTCATTATGATGGGAATCGACGCCGAGCACTGACTTTTTATTTTGCATTTAAGTCTTTTTATTTGTATTTATATCCTTAGGAAAACATGTATGCAATTGTAAGGTTTTATAAGCCAATGTGTCATTCCCTAAGGATCTTTGGGTTTTTGTGCAAAAGTCCAATAGGACCAGCAAGGGGCCCCCATCTCCTTTCCTAGTGGTCCACCTAAGCCTTAAGGCCCATGTGGGGCCAGTCAAAGGTCCAAGGTGGGCTTCTAGATGGCTTGACCATTTAAAGTTCCAATTGGATTAAAAAGTCCAATATTCTAACCCTTAAAGTCTAAGATGCTTCCCCCTTATAATATAGTTTATCCCATGTTGTATTTTTTATTTAATTTGGTCATTTGATCACATGGGGAAGAAAATCCCCTCTCTCACACGAAATTCCCAGCCCCCCCCACCCCTTGCCATTCTCTATATAACACTATATATAGTGTCATTAGAGATATTAATGAAGAATTAAGCATTTTTGTCAAGAGCAAGCCCAAGGGAACCCCTTATGTCTCTCCTCCCCTCTTGCAGATGGATTTCTGCCATTCTAGGGTGTGAAGCCCTCCTCTTGGTGTGACTCCAAGATCTCCACCTCCGCTGGATGCGACTTCCGGCCACCGTCGCTGTTCGAGCCGCCATCGCGTCGCCACCGCCACTCGTCGGAGTTTTATCTTCATCAGGACAGAACCTCACCTACGAAGTTTTATCATTTTTTTGGTTGTCTGTTCGAGCCCTAATTTTAAGAGTTTGTTCTGTCCATCTCCCCTAACCTCCAGTTCAAATTTCGTGCCATTTGGCCTTAGTTTGATATTTTTCCCATATTTTTGTTTGTCCTCTCAGTAATCTGCCTTTTACAGATCTACGGGATAGAGTCACCTTGTCGTATTTTCCCCACCCACTTATAAATTTCCAAACAAATCACAAAAATTCTTCAATGTTTCTCACATATACCCCCTTCTACCATAATTTTCGTGGAGTCTAGAAAAATCATTTTTCATTCGGTCAAAGGTCAGTTTCAGGAAGATCCCTTGCTACCCTGTGTGTCTGTCAGTCCGAGTCAGAAAACAAAATAGTGTTACAGTCATATTCATTTTCAATCCGTTTGGTGGATGGAACTGTCAAACGTATATGTTAGATATCTATGAGTGCTCTTTCCAACGGTCATAGCCACGCATCGATCGGCCTTCGGATCTGAGCGTCGTAATTCGTGTCGCCGAGGCCTGCAGATCTGTTCCCTGTGTAGGTTCGAAATTGCAGTCCAGAAGATATTCAGAAATAAATATCAAAAATCAACTTCAGAAGCCGCCCCTTCAGGGAGTCGTTCAGGGACGCCCTGCCATCGTCCCAACCAAGCGGCGCCTCCAGAAGATCTCAGGAAGGCGACGTTCCTTTGGAAACCATTGCTTACTGTCCAGTGAGTCAGCAACCGAGTTGGCGCAGCACCGAGTTGGAATAGTGCCAAGTCGGACCAGCAAGCCGAGTTCGTGCCGTACGCACCTCCAGATTGTTGCCCGTCAACCTAGGGTCGGTCCTCCCGGGCCCCACTTGTAGCCCTTTACCTCCCTACGTGGAGTGGGCAATAGATTTCACTATTGTAATTAACTTTTACTGTTGTTACCGGGAGTTACCGTACTTGGCCGGGAACGTCTTCCCCACGCCCGGAGCGTGGAGGTACACACGTTACCCTCCTTGTAGGCATTGCTTTACTCGTATATTTTTGTATATGCCGCTGCATGAGTGATATATTATCTAGCTTGTTATCATTTTTTCACCGCTGCGAGAGCGAGAGTGAGTGACCGTCCCGTGACTCGACCCGAGTTAACGCGGAAAAGCCGATACCCGAGACTCACTGCCGATTTTTCAACCGCGAACGGTCCAGCGTTTCCCGCGCATAGGGACGATGGCGAGCTAGAGTCCCAGGTCGCGTGTCCGTCCCGCATCAATTTGGTATCAGAGCCCAGTTGAGTCTAGGGTGTCTAAAAACTCCAAAAAAAAGAGTCGTTTAAGTCGAGTCTATGTCTAAGTCGGTCTAAGTGTCACATTTACATACCATTAATCGGTATATCAAAAGGTGTTGTCCGAACATTAGGCTATGCCTATCGGGAAGGCCTCACACTTGTGCAAGTGATCTTCGGATCGATTAGCTCCGCCACGTACCGAGTCTTGGTTGTGTCTAGGTTGGTAGTCGAGTCTCATTCCAACCTTGCATTGTCGTCGTTTTGGAGTCGTGTCTAGTGTCTTGTCCACGGTTGGTATGGTCACCCTATAGCTCCTCTAATGCCCATGGCTTCCCCATCGCCCTGGCGATATGACCATTGGCCCACCCATGGGCTTGGCAACCATCCTCTCCACTTCTGTAGGCCCGAAGCCTCGGATTTTTATGGCTCCAATGACCCGGGCGTCTACCTCAAGTGGGAGGCCACCATGGACACCTACTTTGATTGTTATCCCATGTCCAAAGTCGGGCAGTTCCATTATGCCAAGGAGCGGCTTCTACGCAAGGCCGCCGAAAAGTGGGACCACATAGAACGATTGCGAGAAGTTAGGAGGCAATGGCCCATCGAGTCATGGTTGGACATGAAGAGAGAGCTTAGGAAGGTCGACGCGCCCCACCCATCTACCTTCAACCACGGGGGTCATGCCACGAGCCAACCCCACTAAATCACCCTCAAGCAAGTTGGCCACACCTCCAACCAACCGCACCCATTCGCCCCCAACCCATCCTACAAAAGCACTTCAAATCAAGTGGGTCCTAGTCGGAGGCAAGGCGCCCCACACTTTGACGAGCCCCGACCCAAGCCGATGCCAGTTGATTATGGGCACGTCCACCGCGATACCCCAACTCCAACCCACACCCTTGCCGAACTTGTGCCAATGCTTTCGGATCGAGTGGATAGGAGGTGCGCCTTTACTGAATCTCTTGTCTCCCCTTGCCCACCTGCGCGACCGGAGGTAGCCATACTTGAGCCTAGGGAGGCCGTAGCCCGTAGCCCTAACCCGGCCCTACATATGGGGTCCCAAGGGCCTCTTTCCCTCCTCGAGGACATACCTTCACCACCCATGAGAGCTCCAATGCCACCACTCTCTACTTCCGAACTTTATTCGAAACTATCTTATTTGGAGCCACCTCAGCCCGAGCCACCCGTGTTTCTAACGGGTACGCTATACATAGCCGAGCCACTTCTTAGTTGGCTCAAGGATGGCTTGGTCCCACCCCCTTACCCCTCCATGGACCCCACCTTACCCCTAGTGCCTGTCAACTCCTACCACACTACATTCCACTCTAGTCACCATGTTGACACATTGGGTGACCTTATTTTGGGTTTAGGACGGCAATGGCAGTTGACGCACTCCTTGGCCCAAAGCTTCGACCAACCCACTAGTCTTAGCTTCACCCATCCGACCTTAGGGTCCATTACCTCCGTGTGCATCGTGGGTTGTGTCACCATGGAGATTCTCTTATTCCTTCCCTTACCGGCCGAGCCCGAATTCATACCCTTTTGTCCGAGGAAGGAATCATATTTCTTACCTATGATCACCGTCCCACCCGCCACAATGCATGAAGGTGACCATCCACACCTTCAAGACTTCTACACATGGGACCGTGACTTGTGGGAACCCACTTCATGGGGTCATACCTTCCTCGATCCCTTTGACCCATTCTCTAGTGGACCCCTTAACCCACCATATATACTTCACTTCTTTGAGGTAGTCTACTACCACACCCCTATCCCACGGGCTGAGTCATCTATACCCACCAAGCCCAATCTTGATACACCCACACCCGGCTCGTCCACACCCGGCTCTCCTAGCCCTCTCAAGTCTCCCAAATCCAAAGGGCCGTTCCTGCATGACTGGGTCATACTTGGGCGTCTAGGGTGTTTCCCATAGCACCAACCTTCGGGTACATAAGATGCATGCATGGCACATATTCGGGTGTCCTGGTCCACCGTCGCCTATGCGTAGGTCGGACTAACATTAGGCTTATTTAGGGTCTTTGTGAGTCTTTGTTTCGTTTGTCCGTTGTGTGTCTGTGCATACATCGAGTCGAGTCGGTCTTTGTACGCTCGCGATGTTAGTCCCTTTCAAGTTCGAGACTTGTCGGACTTTGGGATCGGTTCTACTTCATATCGGATCTAGTCACATAAGGGACAAGCGGTGATTCCTAGTGAGTCTTCGAGCCACCTTCCCTCCTTTGAGAGTGACCCCACCCCAGAGTGTCCACCTCTAGCCGCATTCCCCAGCAGCGTGTGCATATCGAATCTATACGGGATGAGTAGGTGTCGATTACTTTGAGTGGAGCGTACTCCGCACTTCCAGGTTCGGTGGCGGATCCGTCGGAGCTACTCGAGCAGCCGCACCCCTTACTTGCCGGGGTCGATTTCTTCCCACTCGGGGAGAGTTGATGGGAATCGACATCGAGCACTGACTTTTTATTTTACATTTGAGTCCCTTTATTTGTATTTATATCCTTGAGAAAACATGTATGCAATTGTAAGGCTTTAAAAGCCAATGTGTCATTCCCTAAGGATATTTGGGTTTTTGTGCAAAAGTCCAATAGGACCAGCAAGGGGCCCCCATCTCCTTTCCTAGTGGTCCACCTAAGCCTTAAGGCCCATGTGGGGCCAGTCAAAGGTCCAAGGTGGGCTTCTAGATGACTTGACCATTTAAAGTTCCAATTGGATTAAAAAGTCCAATATTCTAACCCTTAAAGTCTAAGATGCTTCCCCCTTATAATATAGTTTATCCCATGTTGTATTTTTTATTTAATTTGGTCATTTGATCACATGGGGAAGAAAATCCCCTCTCTCACACGAAATTCCCAGCCCCCCCACCCCTTGCCATTCTCTATATAAGCCTATGTATAGTGTCATTAGAGATATTAATGAAGAATTAAGCAGTTTTACCAAGAGCAAGCCCAAGGGCACCCCTTATGTCTCTCCTCCCCTCTTGCAGATGGATTTCTGCCATTCTAGGGTGTGAAGCCCTCCTCTTGGTGTGACTCCAAGATCTCCACCTCCGCTGGATGCGACTTCCGGCCACCGCCGCCGTTCGAGCCGCCATCGCGCCGCCACCGCCACTCGTCGGAGTTCTGTCTCCATCAGGACAGAACCTCACCTACAAAATTTTATCTTTTTTTTATTGTCTGTTCGAGCCCTAATTTTTAGAGTTTGTTCTGTCCGTCTCCCCTAACCTCCAGTTCAAATTTCGTGCCATTTGGCCTTAGTTTGATATTTTTCCCATACTTTTGTTTGTCCTCTCAGTAATCTGCCCTTTTGCAGATCTACGGGACAGAGTCGCCTTGTCGTATTTTCCCCACCCACCTATAAATTTCTAAACAAATCACAAAAATTCCTCAGTGTTCCGCACATATACCCCCTTTTACCATACTTTTCATGGAGTATAGAAAAATCATTTTTCATTCGGTCAAAGGTCAGTTTCAGGAAGATCTCTTGCTGCCCTATGTTGGGTCCCGTGAGGTGTAAATGGATCTAGAAGGGGGGTTGAATAGATCCTATCAGAAACTTTGGCCTATTTAAAAACTCTTAGCTAGCGGAAGCTTAAACCACTCTTATTAAGTGAATGAATCACTTAGGCACGATGCACAGCGGAATTAAGTAGAGTGGCTCAAATGAAAAGACTTGAGTTACAAGCTATGAAACGTCCACACTTCTTTAAGTGAATTACAAAGCATAACACATAGATGAACATGCAATAGCTTACAACAACCATGTGTGTGTGTGTATGCTATGTTGATCACTCAAAGTGCATATGTGTGTGAGCAATATAACCAAGTGTGGAAGCACACGAACCTACGAATGGGGTTAGAAGATATAGATCAATCACACACAATAAACAACCCACAACACAGGGATTTTTAAGGTGGTTCAGTTGCAACCCCGCAACCTACGTCCACCCCTCACCAAAACCCGGTGAGGCTTCCTTGCTGACTCACAGCTTGACCCGGGGACACGCCCCAAACCACAGAACAGAGAAAACTCTCTTTCTGTCTTCCTACACATAAAGCCGGCAGGGACGGCTACACCGCAGATCGGAGAACTCCCGATTGCCTTCCTACTAACCACCTGGTAGGGACGTCAACCGCAAATTGGAACACCCTCCCATTGCCTTCCTACTAACCACCGGTAGGGACGAATCACGACTTCAATGTTTAACAATATTGAAAGTAAAACAAATGTGAAGGAGCTAAAACAAGAGATTGAGTAGAAGAAATTGACCCTTGAATGGAAATGATTTGTTGATCAGCAACAGGGATATCTTCTTCTTGTAAATCAATCTTCTTGATTCACCCTTGAATGGATGAATGTTCTTCACGGAGTACTGTTCATGTGAACAGTAACTGTTCTTCCAATCCTCCTCTTTTGATCTTCCTTTTGATCTCTTTGAATGGATGAAGAAGTGAATAGATGCTACCTTGATCCTTGCTTCCTTCTTCATAGATCTTGGAAGATGATCTCTTTGATATGAGCTTGAATACCTTGGATTGGATGAAGATGTTCTTCACGGAGTACTGTTCACGTGAACAGTAACTCGAACTCCTCTTGCTTTGAACACCCCTTTGAAGCCTCCTTTGATCTTCCCTCTTAGCCTTACTTGCTTCTACTCTTTCTTGGAGGATGTTGGATTGAGATATGAGCTTGAATCACCTTGAGTTAATGGAGAGGATATTGGATGTAGCTTTGATCTTCTCTTGATCCTCTTGAGTTGATGAAGAGGTGTATGGATGTAGCTTTGATCACCTTTGAGAGGCTTGAATGCTTCTTGCTTCCTTGGAGATTGAGATAGCTTCAGATCTAGGCTTGAATCTCTTGGAAGGATGAAGAACTCCAGCCGAAGTACTATTCACGGAGGTGCTACAGTGCTCTCGAAATGGCCTCCCTTGATTCACTTCATCAACTCCATCAACTAGGGTTTCTAACCCTCTTGTAATGGTTTTATAGACTTTGAATGGTCTATAAACAAGCCCCAGACCAGATCCACAAATCATGGGAAGTTAGGTGAGGTTTGATTAAACAAAACCATGGAAAGGGGCTGGCCACGAGGTTGATTTCGAGGTCAAACATGGTTGGCTCGGGGCTGGCGGTCGACCTAAGGTTCCTGGCGGTCGACCGCTACTGTAAAATGCTGTAGACGAATGGCCCCTGGGATTTCCGGTCGACCGCCACTGGCTGGCGGTCGACCGCCACTGAAAGATCTTCGGCCTGGGCGGTCCCTGGCTGGGGCGGTCGACCGCCCCTGTGCTGGCGGTCGACCGCCAGCTGGGCAGAACCGGGTTCACCCCGGGTTGGTCCGTTAGCCGATCTAACTCCACCGCTTGACTTCTTTTGCAGCCCATTCATGTCCGTGGCATCTCCCTTGATAGTCTTGAACGTATCAACGCAGTCTTTAGCTTTGGATTCTCTTGGCTATACTTCTTTGTGCATTGACCTTGGATTGGGAACATGTAAACCAAGTGTTTGAACCTTGATCATCTTGGATGAATGCTCGGACCTTGTAGAAGCTTGCTTCCTTTCTTGGACGCGTTCCTTTCATCGTGCCAACTTCATTCCAGTCATTCACCATCCAATGGTTTATCGCATGACAAGAGTTCTTCTTCCTTAGCTTTCACCTTGGCATCTTCACTCCATTTCTTTTGGCTTAGCTCAACGACTTTCACCTTTGACATATGGCTTATCTTGTTGAGCTTCTATCTTGCTGAGCTTCCACTTTGTATCTTGAGTGATCTTGGCGCCTTTGGATCTATCTTGATTTCTGTGCGGCCAATTGGTTAAGCGTTGCAAGCCATTCTTGATATGTTGAATTGGCAATATGATGACCTGAAATGTATGCAAATGGATTTTATCAAATGCATAGCAAAAGCATAATAAATAGCAAAATGACTCTAAGGACATACATCATCAAAGCACTAGAAATGAGTCATAGTTGAGTCATAGTTGGAATCACATCAAAACAATAGAACCAATCATTAGTTGAGTCATAGTTGGACATCATCAAAATAATAGAAACACTCACGTTCCACACATGCCCAACTTGAGCACAACATTCTCCCCCTTTTTGATGATGGCAACTATGAGTCATAAAAAGATTCAAGAACATTCAAGAACACTATGACATGCATATAGCTCAACCAAATCGACTCCACACAAAGAATACCAAAATCTTTGAAATGGCTCAACCCATGCATATGGCTCAACCAAATCGCCATATGGCTCAACCAAATCTTCTCCCCCTTTGCCATCAGCAAGAAGGAAAGCAGCAAGAAGGAATCAAATCTTTTCCCCTTTTACATTTGTGAGACCAAAGAATGAGATGAAGTATGCCAACATGGTCCAAAAGAAGAGATAGACAAGACAGCCATAAAGTAATTTTGACTTCAGATTTTTCAATTTTTAGAGGTTTTCAAGATTTTAGCTTTTTATGTTTTTAGGATTTTCAAAGAAATACATGGGAATGCAAGATGCAAGACATATGTGCAATGCAAGGAATGATTTGTATGCATGAGCACAAAATGATTTCTCCCAATTATGTATGCATGAAGTGATCACAGATGTGCATAGATGAAGTAGAGCATGTGAATGCAAAGAGTGCAATGTGTGATATGCTCTAAAATGAATGAAACCATGCTATGCAATGGCAATGAATTTTGAAGTTTCAACACATACTTTGCAATGAATCATGAAAACATGCTTTACACATGATATGCAATGACAGATGAACATGTTATGCTATGACATGAATCATGAAAACATGCTACCCCTTTGACAATGAAATGCTCACAAGATGACATGTACCACTCGTTCTTCTTCCCTTATATATGATGCTCACCAAACCACAATGCAAACAACATCACAATGCAAACACTTACAAGAATATATGCAAACATTCTTCCCCTGTATGCTGAATGACTCACCAAGTCACCAAGCCTTCTCCCCCTATAGAAATGAATGCAACCTTTCTCCTCCTATCTAAATGAATGAACAAATTATGTAGGAAGCTGAGGGAAAGAGGAGTATAGAGCAAACCATTATAAGCAACTAGAAACATGCCGTGATGAATATGTATGGTTCAAAGCTAATGAATTCTGAATTAACAAGAGAATTTGAAAAACAGCTATATCCATGGTTTAATAGAAGTGAACCAAAAGTGCATGCTCTAGCAATGGTAATCCTCCATTGTCTTATACAGCCATATTCATAATCGTCATCGGGAAAAGCACAACCTGTATTGAGGTTAAACAACCATGACAATTATAATGAATTCTATGTTGCAGCACTTTTTCCCATATATCATTTTCAATGACATTCATATCATTAGACCCATATTTTACGAGCAAGCGAGTCTAGTGCATACCGCCTAGCCGTAAGAATACACGCTGTTTAGACGCCAGTATTCCTAGGTATTTGGTAAGACTGACTGTTATGCTTCAGATTTGAACAGAGATAGCTGAATCACCTCATGACATACCCGATCTCATATCTGTGATGAGGAGATATATTTCTCAGCAATGTAGCCATTGCTCTGCCTTGAGTCTAAGCTATAGATAACAAAGATAACAAAGGCACTTCATGACATATCTATCCTCATTTCCTTGATGAGAGACATGTTTCTCAATGACCTAATGTCATTGCTTTGTCTAAAGTTTTGCCTTTATGAATTCCAATATGTTAAGTTGTTTAAAAACAATACGAGACTGTAGCAACTCAACCAACTTGACTATGACATTTGAATTTTCAGATTTCAGAAAGATCATTCAAATCACAACATGCAACCTCTAGTTAAAGTCTATTAAAGACTACGTGACATAGATGATTTCAAAACCATATTTATCAGAATTTCAAAGAAATCATTAAATCTGAACCATTGTTATTTGATAGACAATCATCAGTGCATATAATAGAAAGCTCTTACACCATTATCAGACAATTACTCAAGAATGTTCAAATTGCAAGACTCGCCCTTAGGATGTGCATGGAATAGCTAGATCACTCATGAGATGGGCAAAAAGAAATATGCATGAATGCTATGACCCGACTCATGGTTGTACACTTATTAAATGCAACAAATGAATATGAAACATATGCACGAATGCCTCAAGAAGACAACTCCCCCTAGCTATATGGCCTATATGCGATAGTGACGCATGGTACTTGGCGGAGGTGAAACCTCACACATATTGAGTGCTTCCAGATAAGCATTGCCTGCCTGTCCATACATCAACATTTGATATACCATGGCCATGCACGAATGATATGATGTAAAGTGATTCAAGCTAGGTTGATGTTGACTCCCCCTGAATACATGCAAGGGTTGGCAATGAACTATGCATCCTAAGATTTATGTGAATACACAATGTAATGACGATGCTGCAAAATGATTGTGCATTATCATTTATCTTCTAAACATGATGTGCATTAAGGTATGTGTGATTATGAGATGATGCAAACACAAATCATTCACAATGGATTTTGAACTGAATGTAATATGATGATGATGATGCCAATAGACTCCCCCTTTGAGTAGTGCTAACATGAATAACGAGTTGAAAATGCAGCCATGGTACGCATCATCAAAACCAAAGTCCAAGAATTGCAAGTGGCTGATATCAGGTAGCAAACAACTCATCATCACATCAACTTCATCAGCATAACAAGTTTTTCATGAGTTAAATAGCTGAAATCAAGTATGGTGTGAGCAAATTATCTAGCTCAAAAGTTCATCTCACACGATGGGGGTTTTGCATTTCAAAGAGCAATTCAATTTTCAGAATTTAATGACATTTGGCAGACTTATGATGCACTATCTACATGTTAGGACTAAACATGCAAGATGATTGAAATTAAAAGGTTTATGTACATACCTGTGCCTTGAACTTTTATTTACCTTAGGATTTATTTCTCAGCTCTAAGGCATCCTGCACCCAAAAATCTCATTTTGAATTTTTAGGTACCCAAGCTTGCTTGGGTCCTTGTGGGTTAGCATCAGGTTTAGCATCTTGACTCATCTTTTTCAAGGCAATCAAATCATCCTCCCTCATTGTGAGGCAATTATATATCTCATGCCCATTTCTCCCACAATAGAAACAACACACAAAAGATTGATTTTTCTTTTTATGTTCATGTGCGTGTGCATGTGGACTATGCTTTTGTGGGCGAGCATGATTCTTACCTTTCATGGTATGAGGGTGGTGTCTTTCTTTCTTTCCTTGTTCTTTCACTTGCTGTCCTGCTCTAAGCTCATCATTTCTCAAGATAAAACAATCATGCACAGTGTGACCATGTCTACCACAATAATAACAATGGACATTCTTTTTGTGGAAAACATGATATTTAGCATTGAACATGTTATGGTGCATGTTTGGATGAAAATGCTGAATTTTACTTTTCTTTCGATCAGTATGCCCTTTTTGGTGACCACATGAAGTGGTGGCTTTCGGTGAGCCACAATCTTGGATTTGGGCAAACATTGACAGGAAATCATTCAAACCTTGAATTTCATTTTCAAGTGAGAAAATGTGTTGTTTAGATTCAACAAGGCCCTCTTCGCATGCTGCCAATTGCTCATTGAGCATGGCGTTTATTGCTTTAAGATTTTGATTTTGTTGTTCTAAAGCATGCAAAGTTTCAGAGCGATCTTCAATGACAAATTTGCCTTTATCATGTGCAACCAATTTTCCAAGCAATTCTTCTTCAACTTTTTCATGTTCAATTTTCTTTTCCAACAATTCTCTATTCTCCTCCTTTAGAGAATTAATCAAATTTTGTTGCCATTCAAGATCATCATGGAGACCAGCATTTATGTTTCTCAAGAATGAACATTTTTCACATGCAAAATTAGCAGAGCATGAAACAGAATTTTTATTTTCTTCAATCAACCTCTCATCATGAATAAGCCCATCGGCCATAGTTTGATCATTAGAGATTGCCTTAGGTTGGTTTTGAAGTTTTATTATAATTTCTTCCAACCTAGTGATTTCATCATGAAGATTTTCCTTTTCATCTCTTAGACATGCAATGCTTTGTTTATGTGTGTCTAGATCAAAAGAGAGCTCTTCAAACGTAGAACACTTTTTACAATTCAAGCTTTCATGTTGGTTATTTTTGTTGAGATCCTTTTTCAACTTTTTATTTTCTGATATTACCTTTTTGTATTGTGTAAACAACTTATCATAAGATTCCATAAGTTCTTCAAAAGTGAATTCCTCGGAATCAGAATTTACCTTTGATGAGGATGGTTTACTTGACTCTTCTGCACAGTCGGCCATGAAGCATTCTTGTTCTTGTTCTTTTCCTTCATGGATTTTCACCAACTTGTCCAGCACTTGCTTGGCTGTGCTGCAAGAAGACACAAGATGAGTTAGTCTTAGATCAACTGCAGATGTAATTAAGTTATATGCAAGATGATTATCATTGTGTTTGGTCTCATGTTCGGCTAACCAATCAATTGAATTTGATGGCAGCTCATGAGGACCATTATATATAAGAGTCTACAATTGTGGATCTATGGAGCTAACATAGATGAACATTCTTCCAACCCATGTAGAAAAATCTGAACCATCATAAATGGGCGGAGAAACCATCGAAGCAAGTGTAGCATGTGAATCCATCTAAATAATAAACACCGAGATCTTTCCCTGCAGATCGTTGGATCTGGGAATGACAGAGCTTAGCTCAGATACCACTTGTTGGGTCCCGTGAGGTGTAAATGGATCTAGAAGGGGGGGTTGAATAGATCCTATCAGAAACTTTGGCCTATTTAAAAACTCTTAGCTAGCGGAAGCTTAAACCACTCTTATTAAGTGAATGAATCACTTAGGCACGATGCACAGCGGAATTAAGTAGAGTGGCTCAAATGAAAAGACTTGAATTACAAGCTATGAAACGTCCACACTTTTTTAAGTGAATTACAAAGCATAACACATAGATGAACATGCAATAGCTTGCAACAACCGTGTGTGTGTGTGTATGCTATGTTGATCACTCAAAGTGCATATGTGTGTGAGCAATATAACCAAGTGTGGAAGCACACGAACCTGCGAATGGGGTTAGAAGATATAGATCAATCACACACAATAAACAACCCACAACATAGGGATTTTTAAGGTGGTTCAGTTGCAACCCCGCAACCTACGTCCACCCCTCACCAAAACCCGGTGATACTTCCTTGCTGACTCACAGCTTGACCCGGGGACACGCCCCAAACCACAGAACAGAGAAAACTCTCTTTCTGTCTTCCTACACACAAAGCCGGCAGGGACGGCTACACCACAGATCGGAGAACTCCCGATTGCCTTCCTACTAACCACCTGGTAGGGACGTCAACCGCAAATTGGAACACCCTCCAATTACCTTCCTACTAACCACCGGTAGGGACGAATCACGACTTCAATGTTTAACAATATTGAAAGTAAAACAAATGTGAAGGAGCTAAAACAAGAGATTGAGTAAGAAGAAATTGGCCCTTGAATGGAAATGATTTGTTGATCAGCAACAGGGATATCTTCTTCTTGCAAATCAATCTTCTTGATTCACCCTTGAATGGATGAATGTTCTTCACGGAGTACTGTTCATGTGAACAGTAACTGTTCTTCCAATCCTCCTCTTTTGATCTTCCTTTTGATCTCTTTGAATGGATGAAGAAGTGAATAGATGCTACCTTGATCCTTGCTTCCTTCTTCACAGATCTTGGAAGATGATCTCTTTGATATGAGCTTGAATACCTTGGATTGGATGAAGATGTTCTTCACGGAGTACTGTTCACGTGAATAGTAACTCGAACTCCTCTTGCTTTGAACACCCCTTTGAAGCCTCCTTTGATCTTCCCTCTTAGCCTTACTTGCTTCTACTCTTTCTTGGAGGATGCTGGATTGAGATATGAGCTTGAATCACCTTGAGTTGATGGAGAGGATATTGGATGTAGCTTTGATCTTCTCTTGATCCTCTTGAGTTGATGAAGCGGTGTATGGATGCAGCTTTGATCACCTTTGAGAGGCTTGAATGCTTCTTGCTTCCTTGGAGATTGAGATAGCTTCAGATCTAGGCTTGAATCTCTTGGAAGGATGAAGAACTCCAGCCGAAGTACTGTTCACGGAGGTGCTACAGTGCTCTCGAAATGGCCTCCCTTGATTCACTTCATCAACTCCATCAACTAGGGTTTCTAACCCTCTTGTAATAGTTTTATAGACTTTGAATGGTCTATAAACAAGCCCCAGACCAGATCCACAAATCATGGAAAGTTAGGTGAGGTTTGATTAAACAAAACCTTGGAAAGGGGCTAGCCACGAGGTTGATTTCGAGGTCAAACATGGTTGGCTCGGGGCTGGCGGTCGACCTAAGGTTCCTAGCGGTCGACCGCTACTATAAAATGCTGTAGACGAATGGTCCCTGGGATTTCCGGTCGACCGCCACTGGCTGGCGGTCGACCGCCACTGAAAGATCTTCGGCCTGGGCGGTCCCTGGCTGGGGCGGTCGACCGCCCCTGTGCTGGCGGTCGACCGCCAGCTGGGCAGAACCGGGTTCACCTCGGGTTGGTCCGTTAGCCGATCTAACTCCACCGCTTGACTTCTTTTGCAGCCCATTCATGTCCGTGGCATCTCCCTTGATAGTCTTGAACGTATCAACGCAGTCTTTAGCTTTGGATTCTCTTGGCTATACTTCTTTGTGCATTGACCTTGGATTTGGAACATGTAAACCAAGTGTTTGAACCTTGATCATCTTGGATGAATGCTCGGACCTTGTAGAAGCTTGCTTCCTTTCTTGGACGCGTTCCTTTCATCGTGCCAACTTCATTCCAGTCATTCACCATCCAATGGTTTATCACATGACAAGAGTTCTTCTTCCTTAGCTTTCACCTTGACATCTTCACTCCATTTCTTTTGGCTTAGCTCAATGACTTTCACCTTTGACATATGGCTTATCTTGTTGAGCTTCTATCTTGCTGAGCTTCCACTTTGTATCTTGAGTGATCTTGGCGCCTTTGGATCTATCTTGATTTCTGTGCGGCCAATTGGTTAAGCGTTGCAAGCCATTCTTGATATGTTGAATTGGCAATATGATGACCTGAAATGTATGCAAATGGATTTTATCAAATGCATAGCAAAAGCAAAATAAATAGCAAAATGACTCTAAGGACATACATCATCAAAGCACTAGAAATGAGTCATAGTTGAGTCATAGTTGGAATCACATCAAAACAATAGAACCAATCATTAGTTGAGCCATAGTTGGACATCATCAAAATAATAGAAACACTCACGTTCCACACATGCCCAACTTGAGCACAACATTCTCCCAACACCCTGTGTGTCTGTCAGCCCGAGTCAGAAAACAAAACGGTGTTACAGTCATATTCATTTTCAATCCGTTTGGTGGATGGAACTATCAAAAATATGTGTTGTAGATATATGAGTTCTCTTTCCAACGGTACCAGCCACACATCGATCGGCCTCTGGATCTGAGCATCGTAATTTGTGTCACCTAGGCCTATAGATAAGTTCCTTGTGTAGGTTCGAAATTACAGTCCAGAAGATATTCAGAAATAAATATCAAAAATCAACTTCAGAAGCCGCCTCTTCAGGGAGTCGTTCAGAGACGCCCTGCCATCGTCCCAGCCAAGCGGCACCTCCGGAAGATCTCAGGAAGGCGACGTTCCTTTGGAAACCGTTGCTTGCTGTCCAGTGAGTCAACAACTGAGTTGGCGTAGCACCGAGTTGAAATAGTGCCGAGTCTGACCAGTAGGCCGAGTTCGTGCCGTACTTACCTCCAGATTGGTGCCCGTCAACCTGGGGTCGGTCCGCAATAGATTTCACTGTTGTAATTAACTTTTACTGTTGTTAACAGGAGTTACCGTACTTGGCAGGGAACGTCTTCCCCACGCCCGGAGCGTGGAGGTATACTCGCTACCCTCCTCGTAGGCATTGCTTTACTCATATATTTTTGTATATGCCGCTGCATGAGTGATAGATTATCTAGCTTGTTATCATTTTTTCACCACTGCGAGAGCGAGAGTGAGTGACCGTCCCGTGACTCGACCCGAGTTAACGCGGAAAAGCCGATACCCGAGACTCACTGCCGGTTTCTCAACCGCGCACGGTCCAGCGTTTCCCTTGCATAGAGACGATCGCGAGCTAGAGTCCCAGGTCGCGTGTCCGTCCCGTATCAATTTGGTATCAGAGCCCAGTTGAGTCTAGGGTGTCTAAAAACTCCAAAAAAAAGAGTTGTTTAAGTCGAGTCTATGTCTAAGTCGGTCTAAGTGTCAAATTTGCATACCATTAATCAGTATATCAAAAGGTGTTGTCCGAACGTTAGGCTATGCCTATCGGGAAGGTCGCAGACTTCCGCGAGTGATCTTCGGATCGATTAGCTCCGCCATATACCGAGTCTTGGTTGTGTCTAGGTTGGTAGTCGAGTCTCATTCCAACCTTGCATTATCGTCGTTTTGGAGTCGTGTCTAGTGTCTTGTCCACGGTTGGTATGGTCACCCTATAGCTCCTCTAATGCCCATGACTTCCCCATCGCCCTGGCGATATGACCATTGGCCCACCCATGGGCTTGGCAACCATCCTCTCCACTTTTGTAGGCCCGAAGCCTCGGATTTTTATGGCTCCAATGACCCGGGCGTCTACCTCAAGTGGGAGGTCACCATGGACACCTACTTTGATTGTTATCCCATGTTCGAAGTCGGGCAGTTCTATTATGCCAAGGAGTGGCTTCTACGCAAGGCCGTCGAAAAGTGGGACCACATTAAACGATTGCGAGAAGTTAGGAGGTAATGGCCCATCGAGTCATGGTGGGACACGAAGAGAGAGCTTAGGAAGGTCTACGCGCCCCACCCATCTACCTTCAACCATGGGGGTCATGCCACGAGCCAACCCCACTACATCACCCTCAAGCAAGTTAGCCACACCTCCAACCAACCGCACCCATTCGCCCCCAACCCATCCTACAAAAGCGCTTCAAAGCAAGTGGGTCCTAGTCAGAGGCAAGGAGCCCCACACTTTGACGAGCCCCGACCCAAGCCGAGGCCAGTTGATTATGGGCACATCCATCGCAATACCCCTACTCCAACCCACACCCTTGCCAAACTTGTGCCAATGCTTTCGGATCGGGTGGATAGGAGGTGCGCCTTTACTGAATCTCTAGTCTCCCCTTGCCCACCTTTGCGACCGGAGGTAGCCATACTCGAGCATAGGGAGGCCATAGCCCGTAGCCCCAACCCGGCCCTACATATGGGGTCCCAAGGGCCTCTTTCCCTCCTCGAGGACATACCTTCACCACCCACGAGAGCTCCAATGCCACCACTCTCTACTTCCGAACTTTATTCGAAACCATCTTATTTAGAGCCACCTCAGCCCGAGCCACCTGTGTTTCTAACAGGTACGCTATACATAGCCGAGCCACTTCTTAGTTGGCTCAAGGATGGCTTGGTCCCACCCCCTTACCCCTCCATGGACCCCACCTTACCCCTAGTGCCCGTCAACTCCTACCACACTACATTCTGCTCTAGTCACCATGTTGACACATTGGGTGACCTTATTTTGGGTTTAGGATGGCAATGGCAGTTGACGCACTCCTTGGCCCAAAGCTTCGACCAACCCACTAGTCTTAGCTTCACCCATCCGGCCTTAGGGTCCATTACCCCCATGTGCACCGTGCGTTGTGTCACCATGGAGATTCTCTTATTCCTTCCCTTGCCGGCCAAGTCCGAATTCATACCCTTTTGTCCGAGGAAGGAATCATATTTCTTACCTATGATCATTGTCCCACCTGCCATAATGCATGAAAGTGACCATCCACACCTTCAAGACTTCTACACATGGGACCGTGACTTGTGGGAACCCACTTCATGGGGTTATACCTTCTTTGATTCCTTTGACCCATTCTCTAGTGGACCCCTTGACCCACCATATATACTTCACTTCTTCGAGGGAGTCTACTACCACACCCCTACCCCACGGGCCGAGTCATCTATACCCACCAAGCCCAATCTCGATACACCCACACCCGGCTCATCTACACCCGGTTCTCCTAGCCCTCTCAAGTCTCCCAAATCCAAAGGGCCGTTCATGCATGACTGGGTCATACTTGGGCATCTAGGTGTTTCCCATAGCACCAACCTTCGGGTACATAAGATGCATGCATGGCACATATTCGGGTGTCCTGGTCCACCGTCACCTATGCGTAGGTCGGACTAACATTAGGCTTGTTTAGGGTCTTTGTGAGTCTTTGTTTTGTATGTCCGTTGTGTGTCTGTGCATACATCGAGTCGAGTCGGTCTTTGTACGCTCGCGATGTTAGTCCCTTTCAAGTTCGAGACTTGTCGGACTTTGGGATCGGTTCTACTTCACATCGGATCTAGTCACATAAGGGACAAGCGGTGATTCCTAGTGAGTCTTCGAGCCGCCTTCCCTCCTTTGAGAGTGACCCCACCCCGGAGTGTCCACCTCTAGCCTCATTCCCCAGCAGCGTGTGCATATCGAATCTATACGGGATGAGTAGGTGTCGATTACTTGGAGTGGAGCTTACTCCGCGCTTCCAAGATCGATGACGGATCTGCCGGAGCTACTCGAGCAGCCGCACCCCTTACTCGACGGGGTCGAGTTCTTCCCACCCGGGGAGAGTTGATGGGAATCGACGCCGAGCACTGACTTTTTATTTTACATTTGAGTCCTTTTATTTGTATTTATATCTTTGGGAAAACTTGTATGCAATTGTAAGGCTTTATAAGCTAATGTGTCATTCCCTAAGGATCTTTGGGTTTTTGTGCAAAAGTCCAGTAGGACCAGCAAGGGGCCCCCATCTCCTTTCCTATTGGTCCACCTAATCCTTAGGGCCCATGTGGGGCCAGTCAAAGGTCCAAGGTGTGCTTCTAGATGGCTTGACCATTCAAAGGGACAATTGGATTAAAAAGTCCAATATTCCAACCCTTAAAGTCCAAGATGCTTTCCACTTATAATATAGTATATCCCATGTTATATTTTTTATTTAATTTGGTCATTTGATCACATGGGGAAGAAAATCTCCTCTCTCTCACGAAATTCCCATCCCCCCCACCCCTTGCCATTCTCTATATAAGCCTATGTATAGTGTCATTGGAGATATTAATGAAGAATTAAGCATTTTTACCAAGAGCAAGTCCAAGGGCACCCCTTGTGTCTCTCCCCCCCTCTTGCAGATGGATTTCTGTCATTCTAGGGTGTGAATCCCTCCTCTTGGTGTGACCCCAAGATCTCCCCCTCCGCTGGATGCGACTTCCGGCCACCGCCGCCGTTCGAGCCGCCATCGCGCCGCCACCGCCACTCGTCGGAGTTCTATCTCCATCAGGACAGAACCTCACCTACAAAATTTTATCTTTCTTTTGTTGTTTGTTCGAGCCCTAATTTTTAGAGTTTGTTCTGTCCGTCTCCCCTAACCTCCAGTTCAAATTTCGTGCCATTTGGCCTTAGTTTGATATTTTTCCCATATTTTTGTTTGTCCTCTCAGTAATCTGCCCTTTTGCAGATCTACGGGACAGAGTCGCCTTGTCGTATTTTCCCCACCCACCTATAAATTTCTAAACAAATCACAAAAATTCCTCAGTGTTCCGCACATATACCCCCTTTTACCATACTTTTCGTGGAGTATAGAAAAATCATTTTTCATTCGGTCAAAGGTCAGTTTCAGGAATATCTCTTGCTGCCCTGTGTGTCTGTCAGCCCGAGTCAGAAAACAAAATGGTGTTACAGTCATATTCATTTTCAATCCGTTTGGTGGATGGAACTATCAAAAATATATGTTGTAGATATATGAGTTCTCTTTCCAACGGTACTAGCCACACATCGATCGGCCTCTGGATCTGAGCATCGTAATTCATGTCGCCGAGGCCTACAGATAAGTTCCCTGTGTAGGTTCGAAATTACAGTCCAGAAGATATTCAGAAATAAATATCAAAAATCAACTTCAGAAGCCGCCCCTTCAGGGAGTCGTTCAGAGACGCCCTCCCATCGTCCCAGCCAAGCGGCACCTCCGGAAGATCTTAGGAAGGTGACGTTCCTTTGGAAACCGTTGCTTGCTGTACAGTGAGTCAGCAACAGAGTTGGCGCAGCACCGAGTTGAAATAGTGTCGAGTCTGACCAGCAGGCCGAGTTCGTGCCGTACTTACCTCCAGATTGCTGCCCGTCAACCTAGGGTCGGTCCTCCCGGGCCCCACTTGTAGCCCTTTACCTCCCTACGTGGAGTGGGCAATAGATTTCACTGTAGTAATTAACTTTTACTGTTGTTACCGGGAGTTACCGTACTTGGCAGGGAATGTCTTCCCCACGCCCGGAGCGTGGAGGTATACTCGCTACCCTCCTCGTAGGCATTGCTTTACTGATGTATTTTTGTATATGCCGCTGCATGAGTGATAGATTATCTAGCTTGTTATCATTTTTTCACCGCTGCAAGAGCGAGAGTGAGTGACCGTCCTATGACTTGACCCGAGTTAACGCGGAAAAGCCGATACCCGAGACTCACTACCGGTTTCTCAACCGCTCTCGGTCTATCTTTTCCCTCACATAGGGATGATTGCGAGCTAGAGTCCCAGGTCACGTGTCCGTCCCGCATCACATTATTTTCATTTACTAAGAATTGATGCTACATCTATTATTTATCTAATCCATATCCTTTGTTGGGGTTTGTTGCTTTCTTTTCAAGGGTAATCAAGAAGAAGGCTCTCTTCATCGGCCGACCGATTGGAAGAGAATGTTAGAACCCTCACATCTCCCTGCTATCCAAAAAGTATTTATCATGCGATCACTTCCTTTAATTATTCCTTTGAGGTTCTTAAGCTCTGGTGATCACAATCATCTTATCATCTTCTTTTATTATTCCATATTTTTTTTGCATCCACAAGTAAATTGGTGATCATCATCAATCAACACCGATTGATCGATTGTCCCTATTTAATTTGTGAGATCCACAGATGTTAATTTAAAAGGATGAAGATCTGAAGGTTCCGGAGGAAAAGGAGGATTGGATGGTGATTCAAATTGAAAGGGGTCCGGTGGTTCCTGATGATTATGAAGATGAGGGTAGTAATGCCCTGGGAGAATAGGGAGATGGCATGGTGATTGAGATTTGAGAGGAACTGGAAGGTCTAGATGTCACGCCCTAAACCGATAGCAAAGAAAACTACTCAGAATGTGGTAGCGAACAGTCATGAAAAATCAGAGCAAACCACAAGAGACACAATAAAGCCAGAAAATGATAAATATTATATTTTTATTGATAGGTGGTATGAGTGGATCTAGAGGGGGTGTAAATATATCCCACACCCAAGTTTTAGCTACATCAAAAATAAACAAAGACTGCAACACCGAAGAAGCTATTTCAAATGCGAGTCTATCCTAGCACATGAGAAAGTTTGAAGTGCACACACAAGAAATATGTAGATCAAACCACAGCACCTGAGAAGGGAGGTAGATGAAAAGGAGTGGACACGGCAAACCACCACACACCAACTTTTTAAGGTGGTTCGAATGCTCTATAGAAAGCCTACGTCCACCCCTCACCAACTCGGTGAGCGTTCCACTTCTGGCCAAGAAGAGTACACACATACACACACATGCTGTCTAACAGCTTGCACGAGGAAGCATTCCTCAACACACATACGGCTGCCTGGCAGCAAACACACACACTCCGGTCTCTAAACAGAGCACCAAAAATTGCTGAGGATGCTCAGCAAACACACATGACAAGTTAAGAAAAGAAACAAGAAGCAACAAAGAAAAACTCCAAACAAGACACGGCTGCAATGTAGCTTCTGATAGTGATCAGGAAGCTGAACAAGGAGGGCAAACTTTGGCCTAATGCTCCAACATCAAGGACAGATGCGAGCTAGCTCCTGGCTGTGAACCTTTCTTCTACCTCCTCTCTCTCTTTCTCTTGAGGTTTTCTCCTAGAGGATCCAAGCAGGCTCTCCCTCTCTTTTCCTTCTTTTTTTCTCATTCTTCTCCTCTCCAGGCAGCTGTAAAGGTAGCAACTATAGTGGTAGTAGCAGCTTCCCTTCATGCAGAAGACTTCATATTTATAGAAGGAGGGGACAAACCATTTTTCCCTCGCAAATCCTTCATTGTGATTGGTTGGAGTTGAAATGATGGTCTTGGATAAGGAGCTCTTCAAAATCTACCTTCTCATTGACCCGAGATAGAAAGGACGGTCCTCTATCCTCGGTACTTTTCGTGGACTGGAATCTGATTGGTTGTGGCCGAAAAGGTAGAGTGCCATGAAAGGGACTTTTCCCACAAATGTTAACTGACAGATCCTGTATTCAAAAAGTTGTTCCAGTGGCCTAATGATGACAAGGACAGTTATCTATCCTAGGAACCTTTTCTGACCTTGAACCGTGAGATTTAGTAGAGTGAGCCATTGACTTGAATAAAGAAAGGCAGACTGGTTCAACTTTTTCGAACAGAGTATCGTTTTCTTCATATACATCAACGTAGGTGGGAGTGGAGTCGACGCAGCTCCTCGCCAATGCTGGCTGCTAGGCGCTAGACCTTCACAGAGTCGACGTGGTGAAGGGCTGGAGTCGACGCAACCAACTTCGCTCTTTAACTGTTTGCCAGCCATATCTTCATGGCATCGACGCAGCCGATGGGGTGCATCAACGCAGCCTTCAGAAGATGCGTTTATAATAGTTTCCGTGAGGCAGTCTGTGTCAACTTCCTATAAAATTGTGTCGACCTGCTTGAGGGAAGTAGCTTGTTTGCCAGGGGCTTGAGCTGAGATGGAGTCGACGGAGTAGGATGGTTGCGTTGACACAACTTTGAAGATGGCTTGAGGACTTGCTGGAAATACGTTTAGAGTCGACGCAACAGTGCATATGGCGTCGATGCAGCTAAGAGCCATTTGGGCTCTTCTTCCTTTGTGAGCACTAGAGTCGACGCAGCATTGCCATGGGGTCGACGCACTTCATGAGGGATTTTTTAATTCCTACATAACCAGCTAAGAAGGGATGTTTCAGATTTTCTAAAATTAATTAGTCAGTGAATTATAGTAAGACATCATCAAGATATAATATACACAACATTGTCCCCCTTTTTGATGATGGCAACTATGAGTCATTGTGCTCACAGTTTGAGATAGAGTTCAGACAACATGTTTTGGTCATGGAGCATGTATTGACATAAATATCATGAAGCACATTAAGGATGTGAATATATGAAGGATTCATCAAGACATGTAGTGAGGATAGGTCAATCACACAAGAAAAATTAATGATTTATCTGACAGACATACAGAGTGAGGGACTCTAGGAGATTATGACTTATCAATAACTTCTCCCCCTTTGACATCATCAAAATACTAGGAGAAGGGTTTAAAGACGTGGGGAAGCTGTGAAGGAATTGAAGGGATTCAAGCCCAATAGAAGGTCTAGTGTGGAGCAAGACTGAGTCCACAGTTCCTTAAAGGCACATTGCATGGTCAGAGCCTAATGATAAAAGAATTTAAGACAAAATAACTCCAGAGGTTGTAGACGCTATGGAGGCAATAGGAGCACCTGCTCACATGGTTACTAGAACTAAAACACAGCGGCACACCAAAGGATCTTGATACTCAACTCAAAACCTATCTAATGCAAGCTCAGTTACATTTCAAGGCAAACTACTATAAGCATTGAGGTCAAATAATATTGAAGCATTGAAGGTTCACTCAGTTAAGCACCTCTGGTTTTCAGTGGAAGGCAGAAAATGACTTTTTGATGAAGGCTGACAGTCAGGTCGAACTGACACCTTTTGACGTGAGGAAGTATATGTGTGAGATGCAACCTTCCCCAGTTACTCAGTACAGTGAACTATTCTGCCTCATTTTGACCAGAGATAGCTTGCCACCTCATGCCTTAGCCCGCATCACTTCATTGATGAAGGGGCATAGTTTCTCAGCATACTGAAGCCATTGCTATGTGTATATTTGCGATATTTTTTTAAAAATGAATTATACTAGAGCAGAGTTAGTTATAACACTACCTTTTTACGTGAACAACCTCACGTCTCAAGTGAAGTGTGCCCGGTTACTCAGTAGGTTTTTGCCATTGCTCTGCATCAAGTGCTTCAGAGAGACTTAAATGGCTTGAATATTTAAAGACAATGCTCAATGTGAAGACAATCAACCAAAAATATAATTGAACCTTCATAGTCAAGCTGCAGGAGTACAGGGATTTAGCATGCTTAATGCTTTAGCAGAAGTAAACTTTAAGAGGCCTTCTATTGACTTGCCATGTTCAGACCTCAAAAAGTTATTAGCCTTAAATCCGCAATCTATTGGAGCAACCATGATGCTAGAAGTTGGAAGACTGTTGTTTCTGGAATATCAGTCATTGAAGAATAGTCATAAGGTGTGAGTCTCCCCCTGAATTAGAGCATTAGGTTGGAACATGAACCACATAATTCAACAAGCTAGAGAAAGGTTGCGAAGCAAGATAGATGAACAGGGACAAGTAGAGGGCAGGTCGACTGAATGAGCCTGTGGGTTGATGCAAACATGTAGATCAGGGACAATTGACTCACTGGGTGTGAGGGAGTCGATGCACATATGAGGCTGTGTCGATGCAGGTGACTAACCAGAACTGACTATGCGACACAACTACCAGTGAACTTTTATGACAAAGATTCCAATAACTCCCCCTCAACACATGGACTCTAGAACATTGTGAAGACCCGTAGTACCTGGCGGAGTATCTTCTCACGCATGGTGGGTGCTTTCAGAGAAACTTTGTATGTCCTTCCACATGCCACCATTTAATATACCATTTGGTCATTCACACAGACAACTGCCTATGACTCATGCAACAAACCAGACATGCACCTAGGTCCCACAACTCCTTACAGTAACGTATTCTGCTTCTGTAGTTGAGAGTGCAACTGTGTGTTGCTTCTTGGAAGCCCAAGAAACCAAACACCCACCCAAGAATTGGCAGTAGCCACTAGTACTTTTTCTATCAATTTTACATCCAGCATAATCAGCATCAGTATATGATATTAATTCAAAACGGCATGATGCAGGATACCACAACCCTAAATCATGTGTGCTAGCAATGTATCTTAAGATTCTTTTAACAACAATCATGTATGATTCTTTAGGATTTGCTTGGAATCTTACACATAAGCACACACTGAACTGAATATCAGGCCTAGAAGCAGTAAGATATAAAAGCGAGCCGATCACACCTCGGTATGTTTTAGGATCTACAGATTTACCATTCTCATCAGCTTCTAGAGGTACATTTGTTCCCATGGCGTGGAAATGTGCTTGGCATCCTTCATTCCAAATTTCTTTAGAATCTCCAATGTATACTTGGACAGGTTTATGAAAAAGCCTTCTCTAGTCTGTGTGACTGATGGCGGGAAAACGCACGTCGTTAATACGCCCCGCTACCAAATTTAAATATCCGGTCCATAAATTAAATAGAATAGTTAAGTGATGAGACAGAGTCGAATCCATAGAGAGATTTAGATTTAAAAGTTGAAGACCTTGTATTTTTAAGTTTGAAAATCAAGAGAATTGAATTGAAACCACCTTAGGGAGATTTGGATGCGATTTAGACGGGGTGGAATGATAGAAGAACATATGAAAAATTATAATGAAAATAGGGTGAGTTAGGAAGAGAAATAATTTTAAAACCAGACAAAATTTTAAGAAGTGACAGAAGACAAAGTTGAAGATCGGAGGGTTAGGAAAAAGTTTAGTGAAGAGTGTAGAGACAGAAAATGAGAGGAAGACAGTGAAAAATATGAAACACTGACATCTATCGGCGCGGATGAATAGTAAACTCGTAAAAGACAGAACCGTGAAAAAATAAAAATAACTTAAAAACTAAGAAGAAGTAGAGGTAATGGTAGAATAAGAAAATCTAGATCTACAAGAGAGGAACAACTTTTGTGAAAAACTCAGAAAGAAAAGAGGATTGAAAGCGCTTCAAAATAGAGGAATAACACAGACTGCCATCTCGGATGAATAGTAACCTATCAGGATAGAACTTAGAAAAACGTGTAATAACTTAAAAACGAAGAAGAATTAAAGAAAATGGTAGAAAGAGAAAATGTAGAGAACTTAAATATGAATAATTTTGAAGTAGATAATAAATTTAAATGAAGATCATAAAAGTATGTAAATGGCTAAGCAATAGCTAAAATCTTAAGAACTTACAATTACAACCACTTAAACTTACAAAATCCAAAATTTTTAATAATTTAAATGGATAACAAGAGTGAAAGAAATTGTTACATGAAGGAGCCTCCTGCCCCTCTCTCTATCCTTGTTTCAAACCACCAGAAGAACTCAAACGCTCTCACAATAACAAAAGCACTAAAAAATACATTACAAGAGCTATATTCCTCTCACCACATCCCATCTCTTTTTATAGGTTTTAAATAAGCCTCCTCTGTCTCTCTGCCTCTCTCTGTTTCCACGTCGGCCGCCTATGTGAAGCCGCGTGAAGAAGGCCCGCGTGAGGCGCCCGAACATCACGCGAGAAGACCGCCCACCATGAGCCCTTTCGCCCATATCTTCGACGCGTGAAGCCCGCTTCGCCTTGCCCATCAGAGCGCCCACCTGTGCCATGCAGCATCAGCCAGCTCGCCCACGTGAGCAAGCCACTGCCGACCTCTCTAGTTGCCTCCTTGGTACGTGAAGACCGCGCCCATCGCCAGCTTCGTGAATACCTCGCCACCGCCACGTTGTTTGCAGGTTGACCTTGCCTTAATCCATTGACCCCTGGTGGGCCGGCGTTAACCTCCACCGCCTCCAGCTCATGCCGTTGAAGAGCCCACTGCCTGAACCCCCATTCGATGAAGCCCCTGCACCCACTGACCTCGCGTGGAGAAGTCCTTGGCATTTGTTGATGAAGCCTTGTGCATGGCCTCACGTGAAGCTTCTGCATGCTGTTTGAAGCATTAGAAATCTCGTAAGCTTCTGCAGATGCATATTAAGCATATTAAGCTTCATGTATATATTATGAAGGAGTGTGAATATAGTATAAAAATATATATATAATAAATGTATTATAGATATATTATAAAAAATATTATGTATATAGATATATTAGTATAGATATATAATATATATATATATATATATATGTTTATGTCATATGGATTCATTATATATTATATAGATATAGATATTAATAATATAGTTATATATTATGAATATATCATATGAATGAATATATATATATATCATAATATCTCTATATAGATGTTAATATTTTTTATTTTATTTTATTTCTTTTTCTTTTCATGCTTCATGATCTTTGGCTCATTTTTGCGCAGACTTGTGGAGTTCTTGTCGAGTTCCTGCAAAATAACATATTTATTGATCAAATTATAATAATTTCATCAAACTAAGTATTTTGATCAAAAAATGATATTAAGTGTGATAAGTGCATAATTATTGATATTAAAGCTCGTAAAAAGTGTGAATGTCAGAACTTAACTCATACAAACGTACACTTATCAGTGACCTGTAGTACAAGAAAGAATTGGAGTTCACCCATGAGACTCATTTCAAATTCGTTTGTCATTAGTTCAACAAATTACTTACACATGTTTGAATCAGTCGAACCAAACACTGTATCATCCACATATATCTGCACTATGATGATATGGCCATTCAAAACTTTTGTAAATAGAGTTTGGTCAACTTTACCTCTGATGTAGCCTTTGTTGGTCAGATGTGCACTTAATCTGTCATACTAGGCTCGAGGGGCCTGCTTTAGTCCATACAATGCTTTATTTAATTTATACACATGGTTAGCCAAATCATCATGTTCAAAACCATGGAGTTGTTCTAAAAACACCTCCTCTTTTATCAAGTCATTCAGAAAAGCTCTTTTGACATCCATTTGTTAAAGTTTTATGCCTAATGAGCATACAAATGCTAGCAATATTCTAATAGCTTCTAATTTGCTACATGTGCATATGACTCTTCAAAGTCAATCCCAATCTCATGATTATATCCTTTAGCCACCAGTCTGGCTTTATTTCTGGTTATGACCCCTTCCTCATTTAGTTTGTTTCTAAATACCCATCTAGTCCCAATGACATGTTGGTCTATAGGTCTGGAAACTAGATTCCACACATTGTTCCTTTCAAATTGACTAAGCTCCTCATTCATGGCATTAATCCAATTTTCATCCTGCACGGCTTCTTCAATGTTTTTGGATTCAAACTGGGAAACTAATACAATGAGTCTTCATTATGCACATCTTTATGAAAGGATCTGGTCCTAGGGGGGTCATGGATATTACCTATTATGTTCTGGACAGGATGGTCTTTTAAAGTTCGAATGTTGATAGAGGAGTCACTGGGCATTATCTATTGATCAGGATTTTCAGTCGACCGAGCTATCTCTTGTTCTGCAAGTTGCGGTTGATAGCTTTCTCCCGATTCTTCCTTAGATTCCAGAAATGTACCATCATCCTCCTCCATTTTCCTATCATCAATACCCTTATCAGGTTCATTAGGCATTTCAGCGAACACTACATGTGGAGTTTCTTCCACAACTTGATTTTTTACATTTAGAACCCTATATGCCCTAGAAGTTTCAGAGTACCCAAAAATATTCCAATATAACTTTTAGCCTCAAATTTATCAAGATCAGCTTTGTCATTGTTATGGATATAACATTTTGAACCAAAAACTTGAAAATAGGCTAAGTTGGGTTTCTTACCTTTGAACATTTCATATGGGGTTTTCTTACTCTTTGGCATTTGATGTGCACTACACTCGTCGTCAAAAGCCATGCCACAATTTCAAAAATAACCGCACTCACTCACTAAAAAGATATTAAATATAAGTGGAGTGGTAAGAATAGGTCGATCTCACGGAGAAGAAAAGTTCTTATTTAAACAAGTTAGAAGATGCTTATGTTTTGAAAACCGAATTTGAGTGAGTTTATGCTCAAGGATAGTAAATTTACGTGAAAATAAACCTATCTAAAGAATATGAGAGGGTTAAAGAAGAGAATTTGGAAGGAGATAGAGAGAGAACTAGAAAGACACAATTGTAAAAGATAAATTTTTATTGCTATGGAAAGATTACAACTCTATGAAAATTAAAAATTACAACTTGAAGTAAAAGAATAAGGGAAGCAATAGAGCCAAGACGATGAAGAATAGCACCGCCGTCTCCATGTCAAGCCTTTGAAAGGACCGCCCCGATTTGGAAGTAGACACCACCTTTAGAGAATCGAATGAAGAATCTCCACCTTGGGATGTGTGAAGAAAATAGAGGAGGAAAAGAAAGATAGAAGATGAGGAAGGGAGTTAAAAATAGTAAAATCGAGCTAAAAATAGAGCAAGAGAAAAATCAAAATAGCTTTAAAATCAGAGAGAATTAAAAGATGTGGTAGAAGAGAAAGTTGTAGATCTAGATGAGTGGAATAACGTTGATGAAGAGTGCAGAGGGAGAAAACGTGAGGAAGAGGGTGAAAACTGAGGAATAACATGGTGGTGTCTATAAGGATGAACAGTAAATCAAAAAAAATTGAACTTTGAAAAAGAGATTGTAACTTAAAAAGTAGAAAGAATTGGAAGAAGATGAAGAAGAGGAAAGTCTAGATATAGGAAAAATGAAGAACTTTTATGAAGACACTTGATGAAAAGAAGAGCAGAAGGGGAAGAAAACTTTAGAAGAACAAAGGGCAGAATCGTAAATGAACAGTAAAAAATGTAGGATAGAATCTTGAAAAACTTGAAATAAAATAAAAACGGGAGAGAATTAGAAGAAGAGGACGAAGAATAAATTAAAGAGCACTTAAAAATGAAGAACGCTGTAGAAGAAAGCAAGAGGAGAAGAGGATCAGAAGGAGGAGAAAAAGGTCAACCTAAACTAGGGGAAGAAAGAATGACGAGATTCTAAGCTAAGAAGAAAAAGAAAAAGAAAAAAACTTTCTTTCCTCCTCTTGACAAAGGGTATTTGTAGAGAAACCAGGTCAAATAGAGGGTGGAGATCACATTTGATGAAGATGGATGGCTGGAATTAGAGGAGATTAGGGTTTGGATGAAGAGAGGCTCCCCTTGGCTTTCCTAATAAGGAAGAGATCTCCTCCTATTTTCTCTCCAAAAAATTCTCTCCAAGATAATTCAATAAAATCCTTTCCTTTATCTCCTTTCACACCAAAAAAGGAATGGCAGCTACTCCTTTGACTTGGTCAAGGAGGGAGGGGCGCCCTAGGGCATCCCTCGCCCTGATGTTGTGACGCTTTTGCCCCTATCCATTCTAGTAATTACCTTGGATGTCCTGCACACACACAATTTAGATTAAGCCCATTAAGAATTATTGCTTTATGCACAAAAATCATAAATTTTTACAATTATGTAATGAAAATTTAATTCTCATGACCCTCAACATCTTTTCATTGAATAATTAAAGTTAATTTGCGTGAACGGCTCAATTAATGCATGGTTGAGATTAACTGTAAAGTATGCATAATTGGCTAATTATGTGCATATGAAATGATATATGTGATGTGAATTATCATAAAGAAATGAGCACTCATCACACCTCCCAACTTACTTATTGCTAGTTCCTTAGCAATGCACTTAGATTAAAATTTAGGACCAACAAGAGTTTACAAAGTTCATACCTCCGTATCCAGCTCTTCCTTCATAGAATCAACCAACGATTAGGAATCAGGAAGCATTAATGCACACTAGCCTTATGTTTAAAAATTTAAGATACATGATCAAGAATTCAAATCAAAGTTCAATAGCACTCATGCTTGTGCAAATACCAAAATCCACAGCAAAGACAATTGCATCCCTCATTTACTATTCTGGACAAGTGCCTTTCAACCCTACACCTCTTAATCAGAGCATTAAGCATACTAGCTTTTTGTCTGCCTTATTTATTTGTCTCCTTTGGGATCACACATGATGCTGCACTACCCTTCACTGTTTAACATGAATCTCGACTCTTGCCTTAGGAGAAGCAGGCCCAGTTGTACAGATCAAGATTCCTATTTCCGTTTGACGTGAACCTCAACACTTGTTAGGTGAAGCAGGTCTGGTTACTAAGATTTGGGGCATTTTTCATGGTATTTTTTATCTCATTGTGCCATTTACACTAATTTAGTAGATAACTTGGCAAAAAACTTATAAAAGATCTCTTCCTCAAAAAGTGCAGAATATCAGACAACATATCCAAAATAGCAGAAGGCTTGTCCTGCTTGTTTCATTAGCGTGTGATGTGAATTTCTTTTCTAAAGTGCACATGAACTTTAAAGAGATTCTTACATCAATTTTTCATGACTACATCGAATAAGTTTTCCTTCATCCTTCTCTCTAGTCTTATCTATTCCAGAATTACTTTCAATTTAAGCATGAATCATGAAAATTTAATTGGGGATTTCATCTTTCATTTTCATGCTCAATGCAAGACAACTTAAAAGATCTGTAAGACAATATGCAGGAACTCATGTCAGGTTGTACTATATGCATCATGAAATTTTTTCGCTCCCTCCCAACTTGAATGACATTGTCCTCAATGGCATATATAATAGAAAGCAATAGAACAATGTAACAAGCAATGTAGCCGAGTAGGAAAGAGACAACCTGATATCTGGGACGAAACCTTGTTTGGGATGGTGGCGATAGCTTCCTCACCTTGGCTCATACCTAACCACTGAAAAACACACTAAAACAAAATATTAAATAACAAAAAATCTTGGGTTACCTCCCAGAAGCGCTAAGTTTTTCGACTTCAGCCAGACGCATGCATAGAAGGTGCAAGCTCCATAACCATAGAGTTGAGTTAAGAACAAGTTACCACATTATCTTATCTGCTTTCAATTTTCAGCATTTGTGTCACGAGAAGACAAGATTTTGCATGTACATGCATGGGCTAAAAGTAATTTGGTTCCACTCATTCTTGATTTGAACATTAGAAGCATATATGAATCAATTCTCTTCCTTGTGGGGCATATACAAATCAATAGCCATCAACCTTGTAATATCTGGTTGGAACCTTTGCCCAGTATCTACCCATCGGTCTCCTTGTCTTGTATCTACCCACTTGACTACCCATTTATTGGCTACTTCCTCCATGTCATCTTGTTCATGTGCTGGTGGCTTTTGAATGAGATTGACATTACTTAAACTATGATGCATGCATGCCGACGAACTAATGTCTTTCAAATCTGCCATACTCCCCTTAATGATAGCCTTTGGTGCATTAAGAGCACTAATCAACTGGTCTTCCTGATGGGTGTTGATAATTTTATCTCTCTTTGCTTTACCCCGCCCCTAACTATGCTAATAACATAATAGCATGAAAGGCATTAAAGATGATGAACAAAGGGCGATGAGAGATAGAAGAACTGACCGTGATCGGCACCAAGAGTTAACAACGCCACAACAATGAAGAAAGGAGTGCAACGGCGCCGTGTACCTTGTAAAAGGATGAAGACTTGATTGCGCTTGAAGAACGGGGTGCGGGGAACGGTGTGGGATCAACCTCCTCTCCTCCCAACTGGCTAGAAGAAGAGGGCCTCACGTTCATATCATGCTCTCCTACAAAACAAAGCCAAAACATAAAGACAAAACCCAATAGATCATGCATGTGTAGTATCAATCCCGGAGTGATCAAATAGGAGTAGAAATTGAGGGTAAACTCATCGGAGGGAGGTTTTTAACCCCTGTGGAAGGGTGCAAAAGATAGGTGTGTGTATTATGCATGCATAACATTTGAAATCATGGAATTTGGTTGAGAGAATATAGAGAAAACGATGATGCAAAACGTGCAAAAATGCATGTGTAGCAGAAAATGTAGAAAACTGTGATGATTTGTGATTTTGAGGAGACTAGAACTAAGAGTATAGACCATGAAATCAAGTCCAGAAGGATGGAATGGAAAGCCAATACTTCCCTCTTCAAGCTGGGGTAGAATTTGTGAGTTGGAGTTGCAGCATGGCTTCGCCCCACGTCCGGAAAGAGCCCTCCTTTGCAACTGCGAATTGGGCAGTTTATATAGAGGTTGCAGAAAACCCAGAAAGTTCTCCCAAGATTTTAGAGGATAGAGTCCACCAAAATTCATGTTCTATGGATCAAATTCGAGATTCACTACAAGAAAAAGCGGGATTTGGGACGGAAATTTGGGACGGAAATTTCGTCTCAAATTTGGGACGGAATATTTTTCGTCCGAAATTCCGTCCCAAATATGGAACTACACACGGAATTTGGGACGGAATTTGGGACGGAAAATATTCTGTCCCAAATTTGGGACGGAATTCGTGACGGATTTTTAGAACTGTCTGAAATTTATGACCAAGAAAATGTGACGGACCGACTCTGTCGGAAATCCGTCTCAAAATCCGTCGCAAAACACCTTGCGACGGATTTCACAAGGGCCGCCATTGTGAAATCCGTCGCAAAGGTGTTTTGTGACGGATTTTGAGACGGATTTCCGACGGAGTCGGTCCGTCACATTTTATTGGTCATAAATTTCAGAAAGTTCTAAAAATCCGTCACAAATTCTGTCCCAAATTTGGGACGGAATATTTTTCGTCCCAAATTCCGTCCCAAATTCTGTGTGTAGTTCCATATTTGGGACGGAATTTCAGACGGAAAATAGTTCGTCCCAAATTTGGGATGGAAATTCCGTCCCAAATTTCCGTCCCAAATCCCGCTTTTTCTTGTAGTGACAAAGGATAAGAGGTAGGAACAAGTGGGAATCAATTTGGTGGAAGGATCTGGAAGATTTGGCTTCTAGAAGGGAGCCCCGGAGCTTAATCTACAGAGTTTGTGTTGAACTAGGATGCATAAACCCCCAACATTCATCCACGTTTCTGAACAAGATAGCCAATGAAAATCTGAGATCTATGGATCAAATTCAAGATAATATAAAGGAGAAACCATAGGAACAAACGGCGCTCAATTCGGAGTAGAATTCAAGAAGTTATGGGCTCTGCAAGAGGGCCACGGCACATGAAAATGGAGCAGAGTCCAGCATGAATTGGACTCTCCATTTATGTAACGGTCTATCGTAAGACCGTCAGAGGCTCTAGCGGCCTAGGGTGGGACCGCCACACTCTAGGGGTCGAACACGGTGATTTCGGATAAGTTAGGGAGTGACGGTCTATCGTAGGACCGTCACATGTGCTCTGATGGTCTAATAATAGACCGTTACATGGGCTGTGACGGTCTAATAGTAGACCTTCACATGGCTGTAACGGTCTAATACTAGACCTTCACACCGATGGAGGAAGATTTTGGGCAGACTACGCGTGACTTTGGAATTTGAAGCGTATCTCCCAAACGGTGCAGAACTAGCAAAAGTGGTAGAAAGATAAATTGTAGACAACTGAAAGAGGAACAACGTTTATGAAGAGAGAAAGATGAGAAAATGATCATAAAAAGGAGAAAATAGGGCTAGAATAGAGAGAAAAAATTCTAGGATGTAGGTGAGCAGCACAACACGCCAGAAAAGCGCAAATAACTCACAATCAGGACGGAACTGGCTAATGGCGTAGAAGTAGAAATTGTAGATATTTAAAAAACAAACAACCTTGGTGAAGGGAACATTTTGAATAGAGGACTGGAAGAGGGTGAAAAAGAACCATTTTCAGGACTGTGCAGTGAGAGAGAGTCGACTGCTTGATGGAAGCCGGCCTAAATGGGCCGTAAGTCGACTTAGAAGCCGAAAGTTGATAAGATAAGCTCCACTGACTCTAAGAAATCATGATCTATAGGGCTCAAAGGGAATGGAACAATAAAAATTGGCTCGAAATCCATCCAAGGAGGCTCCAAAACAATGGTTAATTCGGGACATCAAAAATTATGAATAAGAGAAATGACGTAACTTGCGGGCTAAAAACGGGTGTCAATAGATGCCCCTCCTTGATGTCCGCTTTTCAAGGGCATGAGCGAAAGCGATGCGGAGGCGGAATGGAAAGAAGATGGAGCGAAAGCGACGTGAAATGGAGATGACGCGGAGATGAAGCGGAGAGAAATGATAAGCGGGCATCAAGGCAAAAGACACCTGTCACAATCAACAAGCGACATGAATTCTCCCGAAAATGCCGAACTAACCACCCGGAATGGTTGACAAGAATGAGACATGTCTGGAGAACTAAACTAAGGGAAAGGAAATACGACCAGCCTCATTGGGGACACAATCCATGAACAATGAGTGGGTCGGATGGAAACACAGCATAAGAGCTGGAAAAGGAGAATAAGACTGAGATAAAATCCAGATAGGAATCACGCTGGCCAACCAGACCAAGCGGCAAGATCAGAGAAATCGTTTGAATTCAGAGTGGAATGAAGAATCTCTTACCCAAGAGAACTGAGGTGCAATTAACCATTGCTGAGGATAAATCTTGAATGGATCACGAGGCGTGAGTGCTCAAAAAATGACATGATGCATGCCTAGTTAAAAATAAAGAAATCATCAAAACGAATGCGAAGAAAGATAAAATAGAAAGTACTCAAGGATACTATTACTAGACTAAGTCAAGACGGGATCAAGAGTCTTCTTGCAACCATGGCGTGCGAGACAGAGTCCATCGTCCCCCACCCGACTCAACCGAGCGACCTATCCAACGATTAACCGTATGCTCCTAGATCATCATCATTTTTATTAAAGGGCAACATCAGATCCCAGAACACACGAGCAACCAGCCAGTCCTTGAGACGCTATAATAATGTAGATATCGTATAGTAATGCAACAATAAGAAGGGATAGAGAGCCATACTTGACTTACCTGCCAAGCGAAGCAGCATTTTTTTAGATTTTTGGATTTCTGATTTTTATGGATTTTCAAATAAGACAACAATGATGAACATAACATGAACATGACGATCAACTGAACGACCGACAACACAACATAACATAACGATCAAATGAAATGGGAGACAATGTAACATAACATAACAAAGGCAAACGAGCACATATGCAATGGCATGAACAGACAACATGCATGTATGAACACGGTGTGACAAGACAACAACGCGGTGGGACAACACACGGTTGGGACAAGAACATGACGGATGACCACGCGGTTGGGACAAGAACATGTGACATAAAGGGGTGACTAACAACATGTGCAAGACAACTAACAACACTCGGTAAGGGACAAAACATGTGTGGGACAACACGGTGGGACATAAACACGTGACAAGAACACGGCGGGACAAAAAGACATAAACAAATACGCCCTTCAATCAAAACCCAAGATCAGAATGAAGCAGAACCGCCAGGTTCATAATTGTGAGGCAAAGCCCTCTTATATAGATATAATCATTGCAAACAAAAGTTGAGAAGGACACAAGCTTCAGAATAGATCGAGAGATATGATTGAAGAAGGGAATATATCAGAAGATGTGAACAGGAGACAGAGAACAAAATATGGAGCAAGGAAAGCTTGAGTACCTGCAACCTGCACACTTAGCAAACAGATTACGTATCTGTCCTCAAAATAAAATGTAAAAGATAAACATGTTTAGATTTTTTAATTTTCTTAATTTTTTTAGATTTTGAAAATATTTGATTTTTTTTGTTTTTTTAACAATATTTCATTTTTTGGAATCTCATTTTTTTGGATTTTTCACAATATCTCATTTTTTTTGGATTTTTGACAATATCTCATTTTTTTAGAATTTTGACAATATTGGATTTTTTTTCTGATTTTTAGATTTTGAAATAGTAATCCGCAGCACCCAAAGACAAGCTCGAACTACTGGCCAGGGATCGCCGTCCCTCCCCTCTCATTAAAGACATCCCTTGAGCAGGGCGTGCATGCGAGGGTGGCTTACCACAACCAACCGCTTCTAAAGAATGGTGCCCCTACTAAGGCCATACCCGGGATACAACCCAGCCTAAGAGGGAGAAGCAGAAGAAAAATTGGAGACAAGCTTTATGCAGGATGGGAGACATCAGGACTTGAATTCCTTCCAGGGCACTACCCCTCAAAGAGATAGCCTGTTACGCCGGGGCTTTGTGTCTTTGATTTTTAGACCCATATTTATCAGGCATGCAGGCGACCGGGCTCATGACGTCCCGCGGGGAACTGTACTGCCACTCTTGCCATGCCTTTAATTTACATAATTTTCCATTGATTCATTTTCTCATTTTGGTAGCCCTTATTGGCCAGATATAGCATGAAAGCTTACTTTTGAGGGTCAAGACTGCCCCTATTTGAGACCTCTCTCGTATTAGGGAGTGCCTAGGTTAATCATCTTATCCATCCATCTCTTGCCCCTGCACTTGGCCGAGTAGAGAAGAGAAAAGGCATTCATGCATACCCAAAGTATGGCCAAAGCAGCAACGGTGTGCCTTAGAGAGATAGGCTACGGCTTGCTGTATAGTGTGTGAAAAACCCATATTCAAAAGGTCACCCTTAACAATCGGGGAAAGAACTCAGACTCCCAGCGCGGAGTTATTACCAGCCTAAGGTGTGCTGCAGAAGCGAACTCACTGACTAAGCAAACTAACTAAGGCCTAAGCGTGTTTTAAGGAAATAGCTTTATAAGCATGTGCATGAAGAAACATAATCAATAATTATAGTAGCATGTTCTTTACACAAAATAAATATACCTTTGCATATCCATAGTGTGAAAGTAGCATCCTGAAGCGAACATGATCAACGAGCTTTGTATTCCTTACTTGACAAGACAGAATGGAGAGGATAGCAAAGTGTAGAGATTCCTTGACACGGAGGAGCGGCAGACATCAAAGTGGATGAAAAAGGATAAAAGGGAAGAGAGACAAGGGCTAGAACTCCCTCGTTAAGGCGTCAAGGCCCTGATAACAAGGAACCAAATACAGAAGAAACCAGATTAGCCGAGATCAAGGCGAACTAAAGCCTCGAAAATAGCAAGAGAAAGGGCGAAGACCCTAAAAGGGAGAAGAGGAGAGAATAGAAAGACAACGAGAGGATTGCTGTGAAGATGATGAAGGAGGAGAATGATCATCCGACATGGGCGGAGAAGGAGAGTAGTAGTCATCCGGTAGCGCCAGAGAAGGAAAATTGTAATCACCCGACAAAGTCGGGGAAGAATCAAAAGCAACACCCGAAAGTCCCAGGGAAGAAGAATCAGGGGAACTCCCAAGATCGAGATGGAAGGATGACATAGGGCTAGGGTGAGGTCTAGAATCATGAGAGGAGGGATAATCTGGAGACTCCGGATGGAGAGGAGAAGAGGAAGAGTAGGGGCTTGCGGACCCTAGAAGAGAGGAGAAGATCATAGAAGCTGGATCTGAAGAGGGAAGATACACCACCCAAGGGTGGGAGCTAAGCAAAAGAAACGATGAATAGAAAGGAGAAGAAGAAGAAATGGACCCCCGAATGCAAAACCGACGGCTATTGAATTTGCGTCGCCGCCTCTTCTTGGCAGAAATCTCTTGAAAATGGACCCGCCTAGTGCGGGCTTGGACCTTCGGACTTCTTAATCTGTAATATCTTCTCAAATAACGGGCCCACCTGGCAGACGGCCTGGCCTGACTGTGAACATGCAATTTCATCGGGGCGGTTGCCCCTAGACACCTAGTGTTAACAGTATGCAGACATTCTTGAGCAAGTGACTCCTTAGAATGATGAATATCAGAAAACTATGGAGTTTTGTCTCTCGGCACAAGCAACATGAGATTTGGCAACTCTACTAGGAAATCAGGCCTGAAGCATAGCTCCCTTGATAAAAGAGCAGGACGAAACCGAGGGAGAATAATACATGGCGTTGACGTGGCTGGCATACTGATAAATCGAGAGAGATTGCATAGGATGTGCAGAATGTCTTTGGAAAGTGCAGAAGATACGGCAAACTACCCCTTAAATATAGAACTCATCAATCTTCTGGCAGCCATACACATTAGCACAATGCGGGTAGAGAACCCTTCTTGACCAACGAACTGAACATCAATCGAGCGAGAGGAAATAACAGCATCAATGATAAACCCACCGGTGAGCCAGGAGATTGTCACCGGCCTCACTTGTGAAGAAACTGGCACTAGTGTGAGGGAACTCTTCTTGACAACCATCTTCGGAAGTATAGGCTGATCAGTCCCAAAGTCGCCCAAGACCAAGACCCGGATCGGTATCTGGTAGATGAAATCTTGAATCATGAATGGAACAACCGACACCGAACTACCCTGACTCGGCTCATTGTCTCCCTGGGGACCAGACCCGAGAGGCACCAAAGAGAGCACACACCCGCTCCGTGGGGGGTAAGTAGATGAAGAAATGGAAGAGGGCATGGAAGGTTTAATGGGGATGGTGTGTTTAGGTGGAGGCAAAGGGGTTGTGGGTGAAGGCGAAGGCGGAGGTGGAGCTCGCTCAGGCTCATGTGAAGATGATGAAGGGGATGGCAAAGGCGACAGAGATGGCGGAAGTGATGGAATAGTCAATAGAGATGGTGATGGAGATGGAGGTGGAGAAGGTGATGTAGGCAAAGGGGAAGGTCGTGCTGTCTACCGTCGACGTATCGATACAACACGCCGAGCGATGTTGGGAGTGGAAGCGGTGGTGGCAAAGGAGGAAGCGGAGGCAGTGGAGGCACTAGCCTGAGCAAGAGCCTGGGTTGGTGGAGGTGATGGAGACGATGTAGGATGTAACGACCCGAGAATCCGATTACCGGGAAGGCCCGATAACCCGAGACTCGTACCGCCACCCACGAGTCCGGAGACTCGGAAGGGTTAAAAGGATGGTGTGGAGACTACACAAGTATCACAAATAATTGCAGAAATTAAACAGTTATAATATTAAGCAGGAAATAAATTAACATTTTACATGGTCCACAATAAAGAACAACAATAACAGCAGTCTACGACTAGTACAGTGACAAGAAAGGAAAGGAGAAAAGAAAAAGAAAAGGAATTAGGGCTATATAGAAAATCTGAATTTTTAGAAAAATATCAAAAAATAGAAAAATACATTTCTGGAATCCTCGGAACGCACCGATCGCAACGGTACCACTCGTGCCTGGGGGAACCGCCCGGTTCGCCCGCAGCGAGCTTCCGAAGGAAAAGCCGAAACACACACCGGGAATCGGAAAACACACGTGGAAAAGCCGCGGAACGCCTCCGGGCCTCCGAAACAACTCCGGATCGCGCCGATCCGAACACGAAAGATGTCCGAAATGAAATTTCGAACACAACAGAGCCGGACGCTCTGAAAACCAGATCCGGGACCCACGAAGAAGGATCCGAAAGGTCCGGGATATTACAGCCCTCCCCCCTTAAGGAATTTCATCCTCGAAATTGAGAACAACCCAAGGGGAAAGAAGAGGAAGACTCACTCAAACAGATACGGGAACTGCTGACGCATCTCGTCCTCACGTTCCCACGAAGCCTCACCACCAGAGTGTCGTTGCCACACGACCTTTACCAAGGGAATGACCTTGTTTCGCAGGCGCTGCTCTCGCCTATCCTCCACGCGGATCGGAAACTCTGGGAGAGAAAGATCTGGAGTCACCTCAGGCCAAACAGAAAACTCGAGCACGTGAGAGTCATCGGGCATATACTTCCGCAACATCGAGACGTGGAACACGTCATGCACCGACGCCAACTCAGGAGATAACTACAACCGGTAAGCAACCTCACCGATGCGTTCCACAATCACGAAAGGACCAATGTAGCGGGGACTCAGCTTCCCACGCCGTCCAAAACGCATCACCCCCTTCATCGGAGAAACTCTCAAGAACACATGATCGCCCACGGCGAACTCGAGGGGCTGCCTCCTACGGTCAGCATAGCTCTTCTGCCGACTCTGGGCCGCCAACATGTTTTGACGAACCAGGTGCACAACATCCACACATTGCTGCACCAACTCCGGTCCCATCAAAACACGCTCACCCACCTCAAACCAATCAAGCGGAGTCCGACAAGGACGCCCATACAGTGCCTCATAAGGAGCCATGCCGATGCTCGAATAATAGCTGTTGTTATAGACAAACTCCACCAACGGTAGGTGATGAATCCAACTCCCCTGCCACTCCAGGCAGCAGGATCTCAGCATGTCCTCCAAAGTCTGAATGGTCCTCTCAGACTGACCATCTGACTAAGGATGATATGCCGAGCTAAATGCCAACTCCGTGCCAAGAGCTCGCTGGAAACTCCTCCAGAACCCAGAAGTGAAGCGCGGATCCCGATCCGACATGATCGAAATGGGAATCCCATGCAACGGTACGATCCGCTCCACATAAAGACGAGCCAACTTAGGCACGCTCCAGCTGACCTTGACCGGTAGCAACCGCGTCACCTTCGTCAGCCGATCCACCAGTAACCAAATACTGTCCTGCCCACTCGGGGTCCTTGGCAACCCCACCACAAAATCCGTGGTCACATGGTCCCACTTCCAAGCAGGAACATCCAAGGGCTGGAGAGTACCTCCTGGTCGCTGATGCTCCGCCTTCACCTGCTGACAGATCAGACACCTGGCCACAAATTCCGCGACATCTCTCTTCATGCCAGGCCACCAAAACTGCCTCCGCAAGTTCCGATACATCTTCGTCGCACCCGGGTGTACAGTGTACCTGCTCTCATGAGCCTCGCGTAACACCGCACGACGAACCTGCTCCTCCGCTGGGACGTATAACCTGCCACGAAACCTCACAGCACCGTCCTCGCCGAGCTCCACGTCAACCATCGCAAGAATCCGGGGTAACTCAGGGTCCGCATGCTGAGCCTCTGTCACCTGACGACGGATAGCAGGAGTGACAGTCAGACTCGCAAGCACTGCCAACCCTCGCTCCTGGGGAATCTTGAGCCTGAAGGATACTTCGGGCACCTGTTCCCAGAGCCTCCACTTCCTCAGCATCAAGGTACTGACCGCCACCTTCCGACTCAAGGCATCGGCGACGACATTCATCTTGCCCGGCTGATAAGACAGGGTGAAGTCATAGTCCTTCATGAACTCCATCCAACGCCTTTGTCTGAGGTTCAGATCTCTCTGCGAGAACACATACCTCAAACTCTGATGGTCAGTGAACACCTCGAACTTCTCGCCGTACAGATAATGCCTCCAGATCTTCAGCGCGAAGATCACCGCCGCCAACTCAAGGTCATGGGTAGGGTAGTTCTCCTCGTGGGACTTTAGCTACCGAGATGCATAAGCCACCACTCTACCATGCTGCATCAGAACAGCACCCAATCCGACGCTGGAATCATCTGTACACACCACAAAACCTTCCGATCCAGAAGGTAAAACCAACACCGGAGCCGAGGTGAGCAATCTCTTCAGTTCCCTGAAGCTCTGCTCACACTCCTCGGACCAAACGAAAGGCACATTCTTCCGCGTGAGCCTCGTCATCGGGGTCACAATGCAAGAAAAATCCTGGATAAACCGGCGATAATACCCGCAAGTCCCAAGAAACTCCAGATCTCCATCACCGACCTCGGCCTCGGCCATTGCATCACAGCCTCGACCTTGGCGGGATCCACGAAAATGCCATCACCAGAAATCACGTACCCCAGAAAGTGCACCTCGCTGAGCCAAAACTCGCACTTGCTGAGCTTCGCATACAACTGGTGATCTCGCAACGTCTGTAGCACCACACCCAAATGGTACGCATGCTCCTCAGCAGACCGCTAATAAACAAGGATGTCATCCACAAAGATGATCACGAACTGGTCCAAATACGGATAGAACACCCTCTGCATCAAGTCCATGAAGGCTGATGGGGCATTGGTGAGCCCAAACGGCATCACCAGAAACTCATAATGCCCGTACCTCATACTAAATGCAGTCTTCTCCACATCGGACTCGTGAATTCTCAGCTGATAGTAACCGGACCGCAAATCAATCCGCGAGAACACTTGCGCAGACTGAAGCTGGTCGAACAAATCATCAATCCGCGGCAACGGATACTTGTTCTTAATGGTCACTTCATTCAGCTACCGATAGTCAATGCATAGCCACAGACTACCGTCCTTCTTCTTCACGAACAACACGGGCGCACCCCAAGGGGAAAAGCTCGGACGAATGTACCCCTTGGCCAACAGTTCCTGCAACTGCGCCCTCAACTCCCTCAGCTCAGCGGGGGCCATACGGTAGGGAGCCTTCGCCAAAGGTCCCATACCAGGTACAACCTCGATCACGAAATCGATCTCCCGCTGGGGAGGTAATCCAGGCAACTCCTCAGGAAAAACATCGGGAAACCGCACACCACCGTAATGTCCTCGACATCCGGCTCCATCCGGTCAGACACAACCATAGACGCGAGAAAACCCTGACAACCTGAATCAAGCAATCGACGGGCTCGAATAGCAGAGATAAGGAATCGAGAAGAGGTGGAATGGATACCTTGGAAATAGAAGGTCCTCTTGCTCGGATGCTGGAAGTAGACCCTCTTCATTCCACAATCCACCACCGCTCCATGAGTCTCGAGCCAATCCATGCCTAGAATCACGTCGTAATCCCGAAGCTGCAACGAATACAACCTGCCTGGCATACTCCGCCCATCGATCCACACCGGAACCTGGTCGAAGCAATACGGAGTGACCATAAAATCACCCGAAGGCAACTCCACTGTCAAATCACAGGACAACTGGGTCACCGGCTCCTCGACGCTCGACGCGAAATCTTCCGAAATAAACGAATGAGACGCGCCAGAATCAAATAAAAACTGAGCCGCACAACCCAAAATCTGAACGGTACCTTCCACGAGCTGCGACGCCACTGCCTCTGCCCTGGTCAAGTGCGTGATCTGGCCACGAGCTCTCTGCCTGCCTCCCACACTAGCTGACCTGGGTAGCGGCGGATACTGTCCCTGTTGCTGCTGCTGCTGCTGGGGAACCTGCTGCTGCGGCGGCCTCTGAGGACAGTCATGCTCCATATGCCCTGGCTGGTCACACCGAAAACAAATAATCGGCGCCGTGCACTGCCTGCCTGGGTGGGTACCACCACACCATGGACAAGGTCCTCGCGATCCACCCACTGATCCCTGACGCTGCAAAGGAAACGGCTGTTGTACACTGCCCGATGAAGCCTGCCCCTGATCCTTGTGCTTCTTACGAAAATTCTTCTTCAAGAACTTCTTGACCTTTGAGCCAAAGGACGCAGATCCTGTCACCGAAGCTGCCGATGCCGGTACTCCTGAACCACCCGACGCATGCTGGAAGGAACCCTGCTGCTGGGTAGCCGACTGCTGGCTGCGACCTGACAAGGACTGCCCCTGGCTGATCGGTCCCCGAGTCCTCTGTATATCCATCTCCAAGGAAATCGCAACACGAGACGCTGTCTCTAGATCAGTGGCCCCATTCGCGATCAAATGGTGCCTCAGCTCCAGCCTCAAGCCCTGCACAAACTGCGTCGTCCTCACCCTCTCATGCTCCATGATATGAGGTGCGTACCGACCCAGCTCGACAAATCGGGCTCTGTACTACAACACGGACATGTCACCCTGCACCAGCTCCAGAAACTCCCGCATTCGCTGCGTAGCAACAACATCTGGACAGTACGTACGCTCGAAAGCACTGACAAAGTCACCCCACTCGACCTGCTCAAGTGGACGAAGTTGAAAGGACGTCTTCCACTCGGAAGACCACCACCTCCGAGCCGTACCCTGCAACTGGTTGTAGGCCAACACCACTTTATCCTCAGCAGTACTCTTCACAGAACTGAACACCCGCTCCATCTCATCAAGCCAATCACGAGCCGCATCAGGGTCTGCCTGGCCGCTAAAGTAAGGTGGATGGAACTGCATGAAGTCCCTCACCGCTCGGCCCGGCCCACCCCTGACTGACGAGCCCTCACCAGTCTCTCCGCCAAACTGCTGAGACATGAGATGGTACATGCCACGGAAGAAATCCTCGGCCCCCGGAGCCCTCGCAGCATCCGCGGCCTCGGTAGCTCCCAGAACTCTGCTATGCTCCTCCTGGTCCCTCTGGACCCCCTGCTGGATCTCCTGACCTCCAGCCGACTGCCCCTGCTGAGAGTGAGAACTCCTCCTCGACGCCATCCTCGCTCCTGAAGCACAAGACAGAAAACACGAAAACGACAATGTCAGAATAAAACACGCGGTGCCCAATGCCAGCGTCACATGTACATCATCGTTGTGGACTAGTGGACCACTACAATTACCTATGATTCTCATGTAATTCTACAACCGCGCTCTGATACCAGCTGTAACGACTCGGGAATCCGATTACCGGGAAGGCCCGATAACTCGAGACTCGTACCGCCACCCACGAGTCCGGAGACTCGGAAGGGTTAAAAGGATGGTGTGGAGACTACACAAGTATCACAAATAATTGCAGAAATTAAACAGTTATAATATTAAGCAGGAAATAAATTAACATTTTACATGGTCCACAATAAAGAACAACAATAACAGCAGTCCACGACTAGTATAGTGACAAGAAAGGAAAGGAGAAAAGAAAAAGAAAAGGAATTAGGGCTATATAGAAAATCTGAATTTTCAGAAAAATACCAAAAAATAGAAAAATACATTTCTAGAATCCTCGGAACGCACCGATCGCAACGGTACCACTCGTGCCTGGGGGAACCGCCCGGTTCGCCCGCAGCGAGCTTCCGAAGGAAAAGCCGAAACACACACCGGGAATCGGAAAACACACGCGGAAAAGTCGCGGAACGCCTCCGGGCCTCCGAAACAACTCCGGATCGCGCCGATCCGAATACGAAAGATGTCCGAAACGAAATTTCGGACACAACAGAGCCGGACGCTCCGAAAACCAGATGCGGGACCCATGAAGAAGGATCTGAAAGGTCCGGGATATTACATAGGAGGTGGCAAAGATGGGGTAGATAACGGAGCAGGTGATGGAGCATGTGCATCGCTAGATAAAGAACCACAGGGGTGCCCCTGGCCTTGTAGGGATGGAGACGGCTGCGGTGCTTCTTGTTGTTGCTGCTTGCTACGGATATGTAGAATAACTTCATGAATAATGGCCCAGTCATTCTTTTTCTTGGCCTCCATGCCATAAATAAACTCCTAGAATTTGGGGTAATCCTCAACCAAATGCCCCTGCTGGCGGTGATAATCACAAAACTGAAGCATATTCCCAGCCGCGGGTTGGCAAGGAACAGCTGGAGGGAGCGGCAACACGTGAGTGGCCATCAAAGCCCTAAAAATGTTTGTAAAAGACTCTGGCAACGGAGGGTGAGGAGCCTGCTTTGGGCTAGGGGGATACCGAGGGATATGGGATGAAAGATGGTTGTGGGGGTTGCATAGGCAATGACGCATGGCTAAGGGAGGGATTAGATAGTGGCATATGCGGAGTGGAGTGGGAAGGTATGTAGACAGCATCCACCTGCTTGAGGTGTGGAATTCCCCTCACTGGAGGTGGAGATGGAGACGGGTATGTGGATGCGGAGGGCTAACTCATGGAGGAATATGCGAATGATTGATATGTGGGGGTGTATGGCTGACTCGTGGAGGGTTGGTATGCAGAAGGTGAATGTTGATATGTGGAGGGAGATACAAATGGTGGGGTGTTAAAAGTTAGAAAGGACTTGGGGTTAGAGGAATCCTGGAGTTGTTGGCGGATGAAGCGGGCTCGGCTACAAAGTTGTTGCCAGGAGGTAATATCATTGAGGGCTAAGATAAACCGATACTCGGGCGTCGCATTGGATATCAGCATCTTGATTTGTTCTTGCTCCGAAATGTGCCCCGGGACTTGCGCGGCAAGGCGACGCCAGCGATCGACAAAGGTGTAGAAATCCTCTTCGGGCTTCATCATCTCATGGACCAGATACACCATAGAATACCTGGGCTTAACCTGGTCCTGATACTCCTGAATAAACTTCTCTTGAACCATCTGAAAATTCACAATCTACTCTTGCGGAAGAGAAAAGAACCAATCCCGAGTCGGGCCTTCCAAAGATAGACCAAATAGATAGGCCATTAAGCGTTGGTCGTGTCGAAACTGGGCTGACTCATAGAGGAACTCCTTCAAGTGCACGTAGGGGTCACCGACTCTACCATAGCGACGATATGCAGGAATTTGTGAAGATGGCGGAAGCTGAAGACCTTGAAATGGGAATGGAATACTTAAGGAGGATTTTGGATCGATTTGGCGTTGAAGTTCATCAAGCTGGTGCTGGGCTTGAGCAATCATCTCTTGGGTAGGGAGAGATCGAGAAGAATATGGGCCAACTTGAGCCAGTGAATTTGGACCAAGATGATAGTAATGGGTCGGATAAGAGGATCCGGGCTGAGAAGAAAAAGGGCCCATTCCAAGAATAGAGGTGTAGCAACCCTGATAAAATATTAATAACAATAAAGATTTTAAATAAATCAAATAAATAGATAAATAAAATAATATAAAATAACACCTCGGATAAAGGCGCTATTTAAATTAGAAACGCCTCTAGATAAGGCGTTATTCAATAAGTGACGCCCTGACCACACGGCGTCAAATTACAACGTCAAAAACGGTAAGGCCAAGAAACGCCCCTATCTTGGGCGTGTTTTAAACAAAGGAACGCCCTAACGAAAGGCGCTTCTTAAGACACGACCTGCACCAGGTCGTCAATTCAAGAATCGACGTCCTGACCAAAGTCGTTAATTTCATTCGTGAACCGTTCGAACCCAGAGCTTATCCAGGGAAGGATTATGTTAATCTAGTAAGTGTTTACTAGGGCAAGGACTCTATTAGGGATATATTACTCCCAATAAAACTCTAGCCCTAATAGGATTCCCTAAATCCCTATAAATAATCTACTGCTCGAACCCTTCAACGCTATTTGGCGTTCGGAATCTGCAAGGTACGTGAAGAACATCAAGTTCTTCTTCTTCTGTTTCTTTTTCTTATGAACGTAGTTCATGAAGAACTAATAGGTCCTTCCTCTTCTTTCCTCTAATACAGGTGAAGGGATCCAGTGCGTACGTAAAGAACAAAGGTGATGTTCTTCTTTCTTTTACCTTCGGTCCAGAAGTATGAAGAAATACTAATATTTCTTCTTCTGTTCTTGTAGGAGTTACAGAACCGGAGAACAAGGGTTCTTCACCAAAGCCTTCTCTTCCTCCTAATACTGGATTCGGTTGCTGTTAAAGCAACCGAACTTTTATTCTCATAGCCTTCACGATTCAAATTTCAAGTCTTCGATCAAGGTAGGTTTTCTCAAGTTATGGTAGCCCAAACAAAATTAATGCAAGATATACATATATATAAGCATGACATGCATATGATTTATTACAGTTTTAATACGTTTCTGTAATATTTTGAAAGAGATGCCCCTGTCAAGGGCGCTAATTCACAAGAAACGACCTTGATCAGGTCGTCAATTTTAGATTTGACGCCCTGTACACATGCGTTAATTTCATTTAATCATTAATCACCCATGTTAAGAATTGATTATCTATGAAATCATGATTCTACAATAATGCATGATCATATGTCTTAAAACCTGTTAATTTTATTGTCATGACCATACATTCGTTCTCCATGAATTCTATTATCCTGAAATTATCACTGCCCATGAAAATTCATGGTATTTCTTGAATTCACGACCTAGCCTAGGTCGTTTTCCATGTGATAACGCCCCATCACAGGGCGTGAATTGAAAAGTAACGCCCCTTCATAGGGCGCGTTTCTGTTAAAATCTCGAACAATATACTCTGTAAAAATAAGAATTTAATGATTAACGCCCCTGCCAAGGGCGCGTTTTTGATAATTTCTGAAAATAAATATGTTCTGTAAAATATTGTAAATAAAAAGACGCCTGCTACTGTAGTCGTCTCATTGCAAAGAAACACCCCTGTCAAGGGCGCGTTTTAGATAAATTACTGAATTATTGAAAATTCTGCCAAAATGGAAACATATGTAAACGCCCTTCTGTTAGGCATTAATTACTTGATAAATGACATTACTTAAGTCGTTAGTTTACTGTAAACTGATTTTTACTATTTCTGTTAACCGATGGTTTCATATGTTATATAATATATATATCGGCACTATTCTCCACTCCGTGAGTATAGTCCCACGTTTCACGATTATTTTATCGATCACACTCAATTCTCATTGACATACAAGCTCTCCATTGGACATTCTGTTCCTTTGGACTAGCGAGTTAGTCATAGAGACCTCCGTAAGACTCCTCGTAGCCTTGGATTCCCTCAAGGCCGACTGAGCTGGTTGTACCCTAAAAACCCATTACACCATTGATGCCATGTCACTCTAAAGAAACATGGTATACCGGCCCTTATGATTATACAAAGAGTATATCATAAGAAATTCTTAATGGGATGATGATATCATGCCATATCATGTCATTCTTGTAAACCTCAATTCTATGATAAGAATGAGGGTATCTTATCTTTGATATACTGTTCATATGGACCTCAATTCTATATAAAGAATGTCCATATTGATTTGTCATGGTACCCAAGTTAAGGGAACCATATTCTACCTAGTTTTATCGATATCATGATTATACCGTTATTATCGCCATTTCTATGTCCTTTGTCATATTTTTTGGACTCCATTCTGTCAAAGTTGTCATATATGTCTACAAGCTTGATTATAGAAATTCAAAAGTTGGCTATATATATAAGAGTGGATGTCAAAATACATGATAAATGCTTGCGCATATAGGGCCCGATCTGGTCCTGGGAGGAGCACCCGAAAGTGCTTGTGCCCATGGGAGTTAAAATGATAAGGTATCTGGCATTATACCGAGTGCATGACTAGCTTGATTGGACATTCCACACATATCTTGTACTTGAATCGTACTTGACTTGACATGAAATGCGTGGCCCGAAAAAGGGTAATTTACTTGCTTGATACATGATAGCCAAAGTTCTTGACATGACTTGTTAAATGTACTTGCTTGAATATCTCAAATGTCTTGTTATCTTATTAAAAGTTCATGATTTATCCATCTTAATTCCTTGATATTACATTCTCTCTATCTTGTCGTTTTATGCGAGCATGCATAGCTTCATTGCATTCATGAAAGATGTAATTACTTAAACCCCTTGCTAGTACTTGAGATATAATTTCCTACTGAGCGTTCGCTCATCCCGTTTGTCCCTTTTTACTTTTCAGGTAAGTCCGACGACGATGGAAGTCAATCGGATGGGGAAAGTCCCGAGTGAAAGAGCTAGAGCTTGTCCAAGTGTCATCTAGTCTTTTCTATAGTTTCTTGAGTCAAATATGTATTCTTTTCCTTTTTATTAAACAGAGTATTGGATTTGTAATAGTCTATCCATTATGAAATAAAGGATTGGGTTATCTTGCTATTTTGCGCATCTCTGTCTTTGTGTCGAATACACGACCACTCTGATTGACATGATTGATATAAACTCGTCACGCGTCTCCGGGTATCTTCCGCGCTCGGGGCATGACAATTTTTGTGGTATCAGAGCCTAAGGTATTCAATTCCTAGGAAAAAACCCAAGTCCAAGGATAAGTATAAACCTTTTACCAGTGAGATTGGGTAGAATCAAGGGTTAAGAGTCAATAAGTCTTTTAATAAGATCATAGTGATATAATACTAACGTAGCTATTGTAATTGTAGGATAATGGCTGCCGAACGTGCTCAATGGCGCAACATGCAGCGTACACTCCAAGGGATGACTCAAGTGCTACAACAGGTAGCACAGGGTGATGCTCCACGAGCTGGAAGCTTACACCAAGCATTTAAGAGTATGAATCCCCCGAAGTTCATAGGATCGACCGATCCGGATGATGCCGAGCATTGGGTTCGGGAGGCTGAACGTATATTCCGTGTTATGCAATGCACGGATCAGGACAAAGTCTTACTAGCTACTTTCCAGTTAGAAAAGGATGCTAGATGCTGGTGGGAGTCTATTGAAGCAACCATCGATCCTACTCAAGTAACATGGGAAGAATTTGCGGAATACTTCAATGCTAAATATTTCTCGGACCGAGTCCAAGAAAAGAAGGCTGCAGAATTCGCTGCATTAAAATAACGATCTTTATCATTAGCAGATTATGAAGCTCAGTTCTCCAGGTTGTCTAGATATGCTAAGCATCTTATTAGCACGGAGAAGATGAAAGTCCATAGATTTCTTAATGGGCTTAGGCCCCACTATATTACTCAACTGGCGCCTATGGACATCCAAGTTTATTATGAAATAGTGCGCCGAGCTCAATTACTTGAAGATGCCACGGAACTATCTGATAGGATCCGTGGAAAAGACAAGAAGGAGCAAGTCACAGGTTCGGGTTCTTTTAAACCCAACTTTAAGAAAAGGCCTAGTAATGGAGGTTCTTCCTCTCAAGACCATAAGTTCAAAAAGACTAAGCCTTTCTCTATCACAACTACCCCTTCTAATACAGTATGCAAGCATTGTGACAAGGCTGGTCACAAGACAGAAGAATGCTGGAGGAAATTAGGAGCTTGTCTCCGTTGTGGGAGTCACGAACATCGGATTCCTGATTGTCCATTAATGAATGACCAAGCCGGTGATGGTAAACGCCCGGTGACAAAGAACGCTCGACTTCATGCAATAAAGGAGACCGAGCAAGAAGAAGGTGGACTGGTAGAAGGTACATTAACAGTTTGTTCCAAAAGTGCTTATGTCTTATTTGATACGGGTGCATCGCATTCCATTATTTCTAAGAAGTTTGCCGACCCGTTACCGTTAGAACCAGAATGGATAAAAATAGTTCTAACTACTCCTTTTGGAAGTGAAAATGATATTACTCATCACTACCAAAACTGTGAGGTAATAGTTCAAGGTAGGAATTTACCTATAGATCTCATATGCCTCGATCTAAAGGAGTATGATGTTATACTAGGAGCGGACTGGTTATCCAAATACCAGGCAACGGTTGATTGCCGCAATAGCCAAATTGCTTTCAAAGATATTCCAGAATTAGTCTTTACTCGCCCCAAGAGTCGGAGCAATTCCCCTCTTATTTCGGCCCTCCGAGCTAGCAAGCTCATCAGGAAAGGATGTACATCTTTCCTTGCATTTGTCACAGTTAAGGAAACAAAGGAAACTAAGCTGGAAGACATACAAGTGGTGCAAGAATTTCCGGACGTGTTTCTGGAAGAGTTGCCGGGATTACCCCCTCAAAGGGATGTGGCCTTCACCATTGACTTAGTCACTGGTGCTGGTCCAGTTTCAAAGGCACCTTATAGAATGTCACTTGCTGAACTCAAGGAGTTAAAAGAGCAATTCATGGAACTAATTCGAAAAGGGTTTATTAGGCCAAGTACTTCCCCGTGGGGAGCACCAGTCTTATTTGTGAAGAAGAAGGACGGATCCATGAGATTGTGCATCGACTATCGACAGTTGAATCATCTCACTATCAAGAACAAGTATCCACTGTCGAGAATCGATGAATTATTTGATCAGATTTCAGGATCCAAATATTTTTCCAAGATTGATCTCAGGTCGGGATATCATCAGTTAAGAATCAAGGATGATGACATTCATAAGACTGCATTCAGAAGCAGGTATGGCCATTACAAATTTGTTGTTATGCCTTTTGGACTAACAAATGCCCCTGCTGCCTTTATGCAGTTAATGAACAGCATATTCAGGCCTTACTTGGATCAATTCATAGTAGTCTTCATTGATGATTTATTGATATATTCCAAGACTAAGGAAGAACATGAAAAGCATTTGAGGATGGCATTGCAAGTCTTGAGGACAAATCAATTATATGCAAAACTCAGTAAGTGTGAATTCTGGCTTGAAGAAGTGACTTTTCTAGGACATGTGATTTCAAAAGATGGATTATCAGTAGATCCGTCAAAGGTCGAAGCTGTTAGAAACTGGGAAAAACCAACCAATGCTAGCGAGATCAGAAGTTTCTTAGGTCTTGCAGGCTATTATCGGCGATTCATCAAAGATTTCTCTAAGATCGCCGTACCACTTACAAGATTAACTCGTAAGGAGATCCGATATGAATGGAGTGAGGAATGTGAAAGAAGTTTCCAAACTCTCAAGGATCATCTCACTACAGCTCCGGTCTTAACTCTACCGATAGAAGGAGAGAAATTCGAGGTCTACGCAGATGCTTCTGGCATTGGCCTCGGATGTGTCCTAATGCAACGAGGAAAGGTCATAGCATACTCTTCACGTCAACTGAAGAAGCATGAGGAGAATTACCCCGTCCATGACTTAGAACGGGCTGCGGTGGTATTTGCCCTAAAGATATGGAGACACTACTTATATGGAGTGCAGTTTACTGTATACTCCGATCACAAAAGTCTCAAATATCTATTTTCACAAAAGGAGCTAAACATGAGACAAAGACACTGACTAGAATATCTCAAGGACTTCGACTTCAATATACAATACAATCCCGGAAAGGGTAATTATGTTGCTGATGCCCTTAGTCGAAAGCCGAGAGCAATGATAGCCAATTGTATGATACAAGAATGGAGGTTGCTAGAACAATTCTCCGAGCTCAATATAAGCTTGGACAAGGAAGCCAAATTTGTCACATTATCTCATGTAAGCATACAGTCAGATTTATTATCTGAGATACAAGCACTTCAGGATGATGATCCTATATTAGTGGAAATCAAAGGCAGATTAGAAGGACAATCTGATTTTCAACTAACTTCTGATGGAAGATTATTATTCAAAGGTAGAACTTGTATACCCGACTGTCCAGAATTAAAGAAGAAGATCTTAGATGAAGCTCATAGATCAAGGTACACTATTCATCCAGGATCAACCAAAATGTACCAAGATGTAAAGAGGAACTTTTGGTGGCCCAACATGAAAAAAGAAATAGCGGACTATGTATCACGCTGTCTCACATGCCAACAAGTCAAGGCGGAACACCAAAGGCCTGCTGGTAAACTTCATCCTCTAGATATTCCAAAGTGGAAGTGGGAGGATATTGGTATGGATTTCATCATGGGTCTATCTAAATCAAAAGGAGGACATGATGGAATCTGGGTTATCATTGACCGATTAACTAAATCGGCACATTTCTTGCCAATAAAAAAGTCGATGGTCAATTGATGTGCTAGCTGCACTATACATCAAAGAAATAGTCAGGTTACATGGAATTCCTGTCTCAATCGTGTCTGATAGAGATCCCCGTTTCACTTCTCATTTTTGGAAGGTATTACAACATTCGTTGGGAACAAGGCTCAACTTTAGTACTGCTTTTCACCCACAAACGGATAGTCAGACCGAGAGAGCTAATCAAGTTGTTGAGGATATGCTAAGAGCTTGCATCATTGACTTTGGTGGAAGCTGGCATGAACATTTGCCACTAGTGGAATTTGCATATAATAATAGCTACCAAGCTAGTATCCAAATGGCACCTTTCGAAGCTTTATATGGAAGGAGTTTCCGATCACCCTTATGCTGGAACGAAGTTGGAGAGAAACAACTGTTAGGTCCAGACATGGTAAGGGATACAATTGAGAAGATACAAGTAATCAGAGAAAGATTGCAAGTTGCTCAGACCAGACAAAAGGCTTATGCTGATACAAGAAGAAGAGATCTTGAATTCCAGGTTGGAGATCATGTATTTCTTAAAATATCGCCTGGACGTGACATACGAAGATTTGGTGTTAAGGGCAAGCTTACGCCAAGATTCATCAGACCATTTGAGGCACTCGAAAGAGTTGGTGAGGTTGCTTATCGCATCGCGTTGCCTCCTCAATTGTCCGAGGTACATAATGTATTTCATATATCTATGTTGAAGAAGTATGTGCACGATCCATCGCATATTATTGAACATGGAGATCTGGTGATCCGAAAAGATCTCACCTATGAACAGAAGCCTATGAAGATCTTAGATCGAGAAATACGAGCTCTAAGGAATAAGGTTATTCCCATGCTCAAGGTGCAATGGAATAAGAATACTGAACACGAAGCGACATGGGAGACCGAGGAATCTATGAAGAAACGATATCCCGAGTTATTCTAAGAGGTATATGATCTACACTCTCCACGTATATACATAATATGCAATTGAATTTGGGGATCGAATTCTTTTAAGTGGGGGAGGGTGTAGCAACCCTGATAAAATATTAATAACAATAAAGATTTTAAATAAATCAAATAAATAGATAAATAAAACAATATAAAATAACACCTCGGATAAAGGTGCTATTTAAATTAGAAACGCCTCTAGATAAGGCGTTATTCAATAAGTGACGCCCTGACCACACGGCGTCAAATTACAACGTCAAAAACGGGAAGGCCAAGAAACGCCCCTATCTTGGGCGTGTTTTAAACAAAGGAACGCCCTAACGAAAGGCGCTTCTTAAGACACGACCTGCACCAGGTCGTCAATTCAAGAATCGACGCCCTGACCAAAGTCGTTAATTCCATTCGTGAACCGTTCAAACCCAGAGCTTATCCAGGGAAGGATTATGTTAATCTAGTAAGTGTTTACTAGGGCAAGGACTCTATTAGGGATATATTACTCCCAATAAAACTCTAGCCCTAATAGGATTCCCTAAATCCCTATAAATAATCTACTACTCGAACCCTTCAACGCTATTTGGCGTTCGGAATCTGCAAGGTACGTGAAGAACATCAAGTTCTTCTTCTTCTGTTTCTTTTTCTTATGAACGTAGTTCATGAAGAACTAATAGGTCCTTCCTCTTCTTTCCTCTAATACAGGTGAAGGGATCCAGTGCGTACGTAAAGAACAAAGGTGATGTTCTTCTTTCTTTACCTTCGGTCAGGAAGTATGAAGAAATACTAATATTTCTTCTTCTGTTCTTGTAGGAGTTACAGAACCGGAGAACAAGGGTTCTTCACCAAAGCCTTCTCTTCCTCCTAATACTGGATTCGGTTGCTGTTAAAGCAACAGAACTTCTATTCTCATAGCCTTCACGATTCAAATTTCAAGTCTTCGATCAAGGTAGGTTTTCTCAAGTTATGGTAGCCCAAACAAAATTAATGCAAGATATACATATATATAAGCATGACATGCATATGATTTATTACAGTTTTAATACATTTCTGCAATATTTTGAAAGAGACGCCCCTGTCAAGGGCGCTAATTCACAAGAAACGACCTTGATCAGGTCGTCAATTTTAGATTTGACGCCCTGTACACAGGCGTTAATTTCATTTAATCATTAATCACCCATGTTAAGAATTGATTATCTATGAAATCATGATTCTACAATAATGCATGATCATATGTCTTCAAACCTATTAATTTTATTGTCATGACCATACATTCGTTCTGCATGAATTCTATTATCATGAAATTATCACTGCCCATGAAAATTCATGGTATTTCTTGAATTCATGACCTAGTCTAGGTCGTTTTCCATGTGATAACGCCCCATCACAGGGCGTGAATTGAAAAGTAACGCCCCTTCATAGGACGCGTTTCTGTTAAAAACCCGAATAATATACTCTGTAAAAATAAGAATTTAATGATTAATGCCCCTGCCAAGGGCGCGTTTTTGATAATTTCTGAAAATAAATATGTTCTGTAAAATATTGTAAATAAAAAGACGCCTGCTACTGTAGTCGTCTCATTGCAAAGAAACGCCCCTGTCAAGGGCGTGTTTTAGATAAATTACTGAATTATTGAAAATTCTGCCAAAATGGAAACATATGTAAATGCCCTTCTGTTAGGCGTTAATTACTTGATAAACGACTTTACTTAAGTCGTTATTTTACTGTAAACTGATTTTTACTGTTTCTGTTAACCGATGGTTTCATATGTTATATAATATATATATCGACACTATTCTCCACTCCGTGAGTATAGTCCCACATTTCACGATTGTTTTATCGATCACACTCAATTCTCATTGACATACAAGCTCTCCATTGGACATTCCGTTCCTTTGGACTAGCGAGTTAGTCATAGAGACCTCCGTAAGACTCCTCGTAGCCTTGGATTCCCTCAAGGCCGACTGAGCTGGTTGTACCCTAAAAACCCATTACACCATTGATGCCATGTCACTCTAAAGAAACATGGTATACCGGCCCTTATGATTATACAAAGAGTATATCATAAGAAATTCTTAATGGGATGATGATATCATGCCATATCATGTCATTCTTGTAAACCTCAATTCTATGATAAGAATGACGGTATCTTATCTTTGATATACTGTTCATGTGGACCTCGATTCTATATAAAGAATGTCCATATTGATTTGTCATGGTACCCAAGTTAAGGGAACCATATTCTACCTAGTTTTATCGATATCGTGATTATACCGTTATTATCGCCATTTCTATGTCCTTTGTCATATTTTTTGGACTCCATTCTGTCAAAGTTGTCATACATGTCTACAAGCTTGATTATTGAAATTCAAAAGTTGGCTATATATATAAGAGTGGATGTCAAAATACATGATAAATGCCTGCGCATATAGGGCCCGATCTGGTCCTGGGAGGAGCACCCGAAAGTACTTGTGCCCATGGGAGTTAAAATGATAAGGTATCTGGCATTATACCGAGTGCATGACTAGCTTGATTGGACATTCCACACATATCTTGTACTTGAATCGTACTTGACTTGACATGAAATGCGTGGCCCGAAAAAGGGTAATTTACTTGCTTGATACATGATAGCCAAAGTTCTTGACATGACTTGTTAAATGTACTTGCTTGAATATCTCAAATGTCTTGTTATCTTATTAAAAGTTCATGATTTGTCCATCTTAATTCCTTGATATTACATTCTCTCTATCTTGTCGTTTTATGCGAGCATGCATAGCTTCATTGCATTCATGAAAGATGTAATTACTTAAACCCCTTGCTAGTACTTGAGATATAATTTCCTACTGAGCGTTCGCTCATCCCGTTTGTCCCTTTTTACTTTTCAGGTAAGTCCGACGACGATGGAAGTCAATCGGATGGGGAAAGTCCCGAGTGAAAGAGCTAGAGCTTGTCTAAGTGTCATCTAGTCTTTTCTATAGTTTCTTGAGTCAAATATGTATTCTTTTCCTTTTTATTAAACAGAGTATTGGATTTGTAATAGTCTATCCATTATGAAATAAAGGATTGGGTTATCTTGCTATTTTGCGCATCTCTGTCTTTGTGTCGAATAAACGCCCACTCTGATTGACATGATTGATATAAACTCGTCACGCGTCTCCGGATATCTTCCGCGCTCGGGACGTGACAAGAGGGATATACGGGCCTGGAAGAAACATGAGCATAAGGGCCAGCAGCAGCATGGGTAGAAAGAGGAGGCCCATTAAGAGAATAAGGCCCATTAAAAATCAGGCCAGCGGCATATGAAGGAAAAGAAAGAGGCCCATGAAGGGTAGAGGGCCCATTATGAGAAGAAGGCCCATTAAGATGATATGCAATAAGACGTTGGGCGTGGGCCGGATCCATTTGGCAAACAAGACTTGAAAGATGGGACATGAGATTAGCCTGCTCTTCCGATGGGTCAGAAGGACTATGGGAAGATGGGCCTGTGTGGGAAGAGGAGTCCACGCGGGAACAGGAAGAAGAATAGGAAGAAGGATGATACAGGGGGTTGGAATGATGCTCCATGAGGGCAAATGGAGACTTAATACAAAGAGGGAAGTAATGGGCTTACTTGGCTTCAGGACAAGAAGGGACTGACCAACTAATGCAAGGACCAAGGGAGAATGGACATATGACAATGGACACACATAAATGGACTAACTTAAGTGGACCTAATAACGACAAAATATGTGGATGATGATTAAAATGCAACGCAAAACATGACTAATGGGCCTGGACAAGCCCAAACAACACAATCAGTGCAATGTAAGAGTTTTCACCTAAGTCAACCAAGTTAAAATGATGGGAAATATTTTAGGAGTTTTAATAGACTTTTTAATGATTTGAATTAAGAAAAATTCCCTCAAGATAGGAATCCTATGGGAATAAGGTCCAAACTTTGTGTTGACTAAGGTTAACTCCCTCACACGTATGCAAATGCAAGCCTAAGGGGTGAAAAGGTACAACCGGCCCGACGTCCGTGTGGGAATCCACGACTCACGGGGACTTGTCGAGGTCCCGGATAAGATCACCTAGTCGACCCCAAGGAATATGGAGGCGAGAGGATCACTTACCAATGTAGGAAATGCAACTATGATATGCAATGTATGGCCCTATGTGCACCGGAGTGCATGTAAATTCTAGCTTAAAACTAGAAAATCAAGACTAAATTAAACTATGCAAACATGATCCAAATAAGACAAATATCATATGGATTGAAAGACAATACAAAGGTCTACACAACGGGCCCAAGAACAGATCAATCTGACCCCGGGAGGTCAATCAAATCACTGAGTAAATTTGTCCCCGTGAACCTGTGCGCAGACCACATGCAGATTTTATGGACAAAATACTAAAATGATAACAATTTTTATCTAAGCAAATGAGACCCAAATGATGCAAATAAGGTATGGATGGAAAGATAATACAAAGTACTATCCAATGGAACAAAAATCAGTGCAATCTGACGTCGGGAAGGTAGTCAAATCACTGAGCAAAGATGTACCTGTGAACCTATCCTTGAGCCTGCCTGCAGAACTTATGCAGAAAAGTCAAAAAGTTGGACAATATTAGAATATGAAAATGATAACCAAATGATGCAAATGATATATGGATGGAAAGGCAATACAAAGGACTATCCAACAGAACAAGAATCATCGCAATCCGACCCCGGGAGCAAAAGTAATGCCTCGACGAATATGGCCATGTGAGCATGCGCGCAAGACTGCCAGAATCTGTAACGATCAACCAAATGAGCGTTAAATTCCTCTAGCGGTCTACTATAGGACCGTCACACTATCAGGGCCCTTAAAATGCCCCAAATAGTGGAAGAATGGATAAAATATCACCTAAACAGGCACATGCACACACCCAACTTACAAAAGAGCATTAAAACAAACGTGATGGGCATTGGTGTCCCACCGTGATCGCCAAAAAATAAGGTTGTTGATAATTTTATCTCTCTTTGCTTTACCCCACCCCTAACTATGCTAATAACATAATAGCATGAAAGGCATGGAAGATGATGAACAAAGGGCGATGAGAGATAGAAGAACTGACTGTGATCGCCACCAAGAGTTAACAACGCCACAAGGATGAAGAAAGGAGTGCAACGGCGCTGTGTACCTTGGAAAAGGATGAAGACTTGATCACGCTTGAAGAACGGGGTGCGGGGAACGGTGTGGGATCGACCCCCTCTCCTCCCAGCCGGCTGGAAGAAGAGGGCCTCACGTTCATATCATGCTCTCCTGCAAAACAAAGCCAAAACACCAAGAAAAAAACCCATTAGATCATGCATGTGTAGTATCAATCCCGGAGTGATCAAATAGGAGTAGAATTTGAGGGCAAACTCACCGGGGGGAGGTTTTTAACCCTTGTGGAAGAGTGCAAAATATAGGTGTGTGTATTGTGCATGCATAGGATTTGAAATCATGTAATTTGGTTGAGAGAATAGAGAGAAAACGATGATGCAAAACGTGCAAAAATGCATGTGTAGCAGAAAATGCAGAAAACTGTGATGATTTGTGATTTTGAGGATACTAGAACTATAAGTATAGACCATGAAATCAAGTCCAATATGATGGAATGAAAAGCCAATACTTCCCTCTTCAAGCTGGGGTGGAAGTTGTGAGTTGGAGTTGCAGCATGGCTTCGCCCCACGTCCGGAAAGAGCCCTCCTTTGCAACTGCGAACTGGGCAGTTTATATAGAGGTTGCAGAAAACCCAGAAAGTTCTCCCAAGATTTTAGAGGATAGAGTCCACCAAAATTCATGTTCTATGGATCAATCTCGCGATAATACAAAGGATAAGAGGTAGGAACAAGTGGGACTCAATTTGGTAGAAGGATCTGGAAGATATGGCTTCTAGAAGGGAGCCCGGGAGCTTAATCTGCATAGTTTGTGTTGAACTAGGATGCATAAACCCCCAACTTTCATCCGCATTTCTGAGAAAGATAGCTAATGAAAATCTGAGATCTATGGATCCAATTCAAGATAATATAAAGGAGAAACCATAGGAACAAACGGCACTCAATTCGGAGTAGAATTCAAAAAATTATGGGCTCTGTAAGAGGGCCACGGCACATAGAAACGGAGCAGAGTCCAGCATAAATTAGACTCTCCGTTTGTGTAACGGTCTATCGTAAGACCGTCAGAGTCTCTAGCGGCCTAGGGTGGGACCGCCACACTCTAGGGGTCGAACAGGGTGATTTCGGACAAGTTAAGGTGTGACGGTCTATCGTAGGACTGTCACATGTGCTCTGACGGTCTAATAATAGACCGTTACATGGGCTGTGACGGTCTAATGGTAGACCTTCACATGGCTGTAACGGTCTAATACTAGACCTTCACACCGATGGAGGAAGATTTTGGGCAGACTGTGCGCGACTTTGGAATTTAAAGCGTATCTCTCAAATGGTGCAGAACTAGTGAAAGTGGTAGAAAGATAAATTCTAGATAACTGAAAGAGGAACAACGTTTATTAAGAGAGCAAGATGAGAAAATGATCATAAAAAGGAGAAAATGGGGCTAGAACAGAGAGAAAAAATTCTGGGACGTAGGTGAGCAGCACAACACGCCAGAAAAGCACGAATTACTCACAATCGAGGCGGAACTGGCCAATGGCGTAGAAGAAGAAATTGTAGATCTTAAAAAAAAATAACCTTGGTGAAGGGAACACTTTGAATAGAGGACTGGAAGAGGGTGAAAAAGAACCACTTTCAGGACTACGCTGTGAGAGAGAGCCGATTGCTTGATGGAAGCCGGCCTAAATGGGCCGTAAGTAGACTTAGAAGCCAGAAGTTGATAAGATAAGCTCCAGGGACTCTAAAAAATCATGATCTCTAGGGCTCAAATGGAATGGAACAATGAAAATTGGCTCGAAATCCATCCAAGAAGGCTCCAAAATAATGGCTAATTCTGGACATCAAAAATGATGAATAAGAGAAATGACGCAACTTGCGGGCTAAAAATGGGTGTCAACAATGGGGAGTCAAATCAAAGGTGAAAACAGCTGGCATATCTCCCTCAGGCCCTAGAATATCATAATGAAGACACTTAACGTTCAGGGGAATCAAATTGGAAGGAAGCATGAGCCCAGAATCAGCGGTCAGATCAAATGTGAAATTCTATAATACGGCTCCTTCATCAAATTCATCAATCAACAGATTATTCATCAACTTATCCAATAACGGGGTGGGTAGATTAAATGTAAACTTTTCTAACCAGCCCCTTCATCATATTCTACAAAAGGAGGAGGATGTTAAGAATTCATCTTCAATAAATCGTCACAATTATTAACCACAAAGCAATCCTCCTCTTCATGTATATCCTTAAATGAGTTCTTTGGGCCACTATTATTCCTAATTATACTCTCAACCTTAAAACAGTCATAGGATGGGGTGATGATATCAAGATAATCATCATTATTCTTCAATCCACCCCCTAATGCCTCTCCTTCCTTCATCATGGTGTTGCTAGTGCACTCCTCCTCACTCTCACTATTGACGTCTTGAGCTAAAATGACAGGCATAAGATCATCATCATCATCATTCATGTGTTGAGGAGGTTGGTGTACTATTGAAGAAGGGTCATGGTAAGTAAACTGAGAATACACAATCTGAGGTTCAGAGTAGTGGCCTAGGGAATCTCCCCTAGAATTGATATTGCTGTTGAAATTAGGGTGAGATGAGTTGGGCTGAGGTTGATTACACCAGAGTTGGTCATGGACTTTTTGGGGGTAAAAGTTTAGACGAATGGACTTGAATTGTTTGATCCATCCAAGGGAAATTTGGGTGATTACTCCAGCCAAGATTATAATCATCAGAGAAGGTATCATACTCGAGCTGAGAGAACCCTAAGGCATATTGGACTTGAGCTTGGATGACTGATGTGAGTCGGGCTATAGTAAGACAATCACTCATATGGTGAGTGGGACTGGCACAAAAATCGCAGGTTTTCTTAAAAGTTTGGATTGGGCTTTCATATAGACTTGATGAGGGTTGGACAATGGCATTAACGTCTATCTTAGAGTCAGCCCCTACCCAATTTTCTATCTCACAACGCCCAACCTGTCTGAAAGGTCCTACAGATTTTTTATGAGATGAGATTGAGGCAAGATTTATCAAATTTTCACTCAAAGTTTCAAACAGATCATAAGTCTCATCTTCACTTTTGTTCATGAATGTCTCTCCACAATATATGTCCACCATTTATCTATCATAATCAGATAACCCCTCACAAAATACATACATAACTTGCCATTTGGGCAACCCATGATGTGGACATTGATGTAACAAATCTTTCAGTCTTTCCCAAGATTCATGAATCTGCTCTTCCAGAAGCTGAGTAAAGCCTACAATCGCCCTTCTCATGATGTTGGTCCGGACTATGGGGTAATTTATTTTTCAAAAAGTATAATTGCATAACTTCCCAAGTGCTAATGGTCTTTCCAAAATAATTTAACCAACATTTTGCTTCATCTTTCAATGAGAACGGAAATAAAATCAACTTAATGACATCATCACTAAAGTTCTGGATTTTGACCAGGGAGTAAATTTCTAAAAGGTCATCAAGATGCATATAGGGATTTTCATCAGGATTCCCATAAAAAGATAGGAGCATCTAGATGATACTCGGGCGAATCTCATACTGATCTACAAGAATATCAGGCAGTTCAATGCAGGTGGAGGGTTTGTATGTAGAAGGAATAAAGTGTTCCTTCATTGGCATAGGTTTCATTCCTTGATGGATAGCCATTGATGTTGATCGAAATAAATGAGACCTAAAGCATTAATTTTTTTTTGAAAAGTAATGCAATCAACAACTATATGAATAATGCATGCAACATGATGATTTTTTTAACAAGAGAAGAATTGGCACTCACTACCACGTTGGTCCACCAGTCAGGTAAGAGGTGGGGTTGTAGGAGGCTCCCCCTACTTTCGTAGGGACATAATTAAATAACCAAAAGTCCGCTTAGGCGTTTGCCACTTGACCTCTAGCCTAGACACCGATTTTTTAAAATAGTAATAAATTCTAAAACTCCTCTTTTTTTCTGTGACCTTCCAAGGGCAATCTAACTTTGGGGTACTTTGTGGTACAACCTGCCCGGCGTCCATGAGGGAATCCATGGGTGCAAGGACTTGTGGAGGTCTTGAAAAAGGAGATTCCAATCCAAAGAGATGGAGTGCTCAATAGATGGTCCTTCCAATTCCAAGAGGGGTGTAAGGAACCTAAATTACCCTTAAGAAGGGGAAAAAGAGAAGAAGAAAAGGATTTTTTTTCCACATGATACAAGTAAATAATGAACTAGATGCACAAATGCATGCAAGAGATGCAACTAAGATGAGAGTATGATATCATGATGAAGAATTTTTTTTTCTATTTTCTGAATTTTTTGGATTTTTCAAGAATTTTTCTGATTTTTTTGAGATTTTTTAGAAATAGGAAAAACAGAACCTATACATACACTTACTGACCTTTAGCGACGCTTGATTTTTCAGGATTTTCAGAATTCCAGATTTCTTGCTCCCTGTAGTGACAGATACATACTTTCAGCGACAATTCCTGGCTTTCTGCAACAGTTGATTTTCTGTAAATGTCAAGTCCGAATTTCCGTTTTCGTTAATTTTTTGATTTTTTTTCTGTAAAATAAAAATATAAAAATTAGTATACAAATATACAAATCAAATACAAGAATATCCAACTATAAAAAATTATTTTTTTCTCCCCGACAACGGCACCAAAAATTGATGTGCACTACACTCGTCGTCAAAAGTCATGCCATAATTTTAAAAATAACCGTACTCACTCACTAAAAAGATATTAAATATAAGTAGAGTGGTAAGAACAGGTCGATCCCACGGAGAAGAAAAGTTCTTATTTAAACAAGTTGGAAAATCCTTATATTTTGAAAATCGAATTTGAGTGAGTTTATTCTCAAGGAAAGTAAATTTACGTGAAAATAAACATATCTAAAGAATATGAGAGGGTTAAAGAAGAGAATTTGGAAGGAGATAGAGAGAGAACTAGAAAGACACAATTGTAAAAGATGAATTTTTATTGCTAAGAAAAGATTACAACTCTATGAAAATTAAAAATTACAACTTGAAGTAAAAGAATAATGGGGTGTTTGGGGGCACTTTCTTTTTGAAAGTTGTTTCTCTCTCAAAATTTGTTTCATCTCAACTTTTTACTGAAATTTTGAAAGTGATGCAAATGACTTATTATCTGTTTGGCAATCTTTGCATAAAATTTAAAAATTGTAGAGACATGTTTGGCAAACATTACTTTTAATATTATTTCTCTCATTTACCTGAAATGAATTCTCTAAATGTAACATCCAACTTCACTTCCATAGAACAAAAATGTGTCTAATCTAGAAACAAAAAATTGAGATGTAAACACAATATGTAGAGATTGAAATCAACATTTAAAGGTGAAGAAGGCATCATAATACGGAGGGATCAAGAGGACAAAAGACAAGAACAATTTGGCTTTGAGCAGCGTAGGTAGATGGATGGAAGCTCCCCAGTCTAACCATCAGGAGGACAAGACAAGCAGCTGCCAAAACAAGTTGACAGCCCCAAGATTCCTGGGAGATGGCCATCTCCATCGTAGTGTTGTTGGTCTCCGCAAAAATATTCATGAACAAGTGTAAACGCAGACAAACGGGAAGGAAAATTTCAAACCGGTTCCTGGCTGTGGCATCTATGGATGCTTGGAAGTCGATAAATAACTGCTGCAACTGAGGTTCGTAAAATCAAAGAGAGAAAGGAGATGAAATCAAGCGGATATTGTAGTCACTATACTTTGTTAGGTTCATGTGTCTTGTCCGAGCATGCTATCGACGCGTGGGCTAACAGCAACCAGCAAGGAGGGGGGGCTAGGAGGGGCCTGTGGTCGTGCGCTCTTGGAGGGTGTTTGGTGGATGCTCTACCGCCAAGCAGAAGATGAACATACCCATAAGAATCACGCACCGGAAGAAAGATAGGAAGAGAGGAAGACGCGAATGGCTGGAGGAAGGAGAGGAGTCTCGCGGGACATATTTCTAGAGGAGGGAGAGGGGAGGGCGAGACGGGGCTGCGGAGGTGGGGACTAGCTGGCGATCGCCGAAAGAGAGTGGCCGGAGGAACGTGTACCTTCTCGTCCGGGAAGGCTTGCACGCAGAGAGAGGGGGGGCGTCCGTGAGGCCCTACAAAGTCGAGGGTGGGTCGCGAGTGGCGGATTTACGTGTCGTGTCATAAAAAAAAAAGAAATGAGCTATTTTTTATTGGGGAGCAATTAAAGAAGGAGCCAACTCTTCCCCCAAAAATAAGGAAGGCGTTACCAAACACGTACCATACACCACTTTCTCTTTAATTTAAATTTTGAGGGAGAAAACGTTTAAAAAAATGTATCCAAACACCTTATAAGGGAAGAAATAGAGCCAATATGATGAAGAATAGCACCGCCGTCTCTGTGCCAAGCCTTTGAAAGGACCTTCCCGCTTTGGAAGTAGACGTCGCCTTTAGAGCACCGAAGAAAGAATCTCTGCCTTGGGATGTGTGAAGAAAATAGAGGAGGGAAAGATAGATAGAAGATGATGAAGGGAGTTAAAATAGTAAATAGAGCTAAAAATAGAGCAAGAGAAAAAATAAAATAGCTTTAAAACCAGAGAGAATTAAAGATGTGGTAGAAGAGACAGTTGTAGATCTAGATGAGAGGAAGAAAGGTGATGAAGAGTGCAGAGGGAGAAAATGTGAGAAAGAGGGTGAAAACTGAGGAGGAATAGGGTGGTGTCTGCACGGATGAACAGTAAATCAAAAAAAATTGAATTTTAAAAAATAGATTGTAACTTAAAAATTAGAAAGAATTGAAAGAAGATGAAGAAGAAGAAAGTCCAGATATAGGAAAAAGGAAGAACTTTTATGAAAACACTCAGATGAAAAGAAGAGCAGAAGGGGAAGAAAACTTTAGAAGAACAAAGAGCAGAATCGCGGATGAACAATAAAAAACGTAGGAAAGAACCTGGAAAAACTTGAAATAACATAAAATCGAGAGAGAATTTGAAGAAGAAGAAGAAATTAAAGGGCACTTAAAAATGAAGAACGTTGTAGAAGAAAGCAAGAGGAGAAGAGGATCAGACGGGGGAGAAAAAGGTCGACCTAAACTAGGGGAAGAAAGAAGGACGGGATTCTAAGTTAAGAAGAAAAAGAAAAAGAAGAAAACTTTCTTTCCCCTACTTGACAAAGGGTATTTATAGAGAAACTAGGTCAAATGGAGGGTGGTGATCAGATTTGATGAAGATGGATGGCTGGGATTAGAGGAGATTAGGGTTTGGATGAAGAGAGGAAAGGGGCTCCCATTGGGTTTCCTAATAAGGAGGCGATCTCCTCCTTTTTTCTCTCCAAAAAATTCTCTCCAAGATAATTCAATAAAATCCTTTCCTTTATCTACTTTCACACCAAAAAAGGAATGGTGGCTGCTCCTTTGACTTGGTCAAGGAGGGAGGGGCGCCCTAGGGCATCCCTTGCCCTGATCTTGTGACGCTTTTGCCCCTAGACCTTCTAGTAATTACCTTGGACGTCCTGCACACACACAGTTTGGATTAAGCACATTAAGAATTATTGCTTTATGCAAAAAAATCATAAATGCTTACAATTATGCAATGGAAAATCAATTCTCATGACCCTCAACCTCTTTTCATTGAATAATTACATTTAATTTGTGTGAACGGCTCAATTAATGCAAGGTTGAGATTAATTGTAAAGTAAGCTAATTATGTGCATATGAAATGATATATGTGATGTGAATTATCATAAAGAAATGAGCACTCATCAGCATTACCATGGCCCTATTAATTATGTAGCGTGTTGTATTTACTGCTTCAGCCTAGAATTTCTTTGGTGACTTGCTCTCAATTAGCATCGTCCGGGCAATCTCCACAATTGTCCGGTTCTTTCTTTCCACAATGCCATTTTGTTCTAGGGTCTTGGAGAAGAAAATCTATGAGTCAATCCTTCCTGACTACAGAATTCAGAAAATGAGGAGTTCTCAAACTCTCCTCCATGGTCAGATAAGATTGTAGAGATTCTGAATTTATCTTCTTGTTTTCCTTTTCTGAAAAACTTGTGAAATTCAAGGAAGGCATTATTTTTGTTTGCTAAAAAGAAAATCCAGGTAAAGTGACTGAAGTCATCAACCACCACATAGCCATATCTCTAACCATTGATCCTAGCGGTTCTTGTAGGTCCAAATAAGTCCATGTGCAGGAATTCAAATGGCATGGACGAAAGGGGTTCATTCCTAAGTTTAAAGGGTCTTCGAGTTTGTTTTCCAAGAGAACACGCTTCACAGACTTTGGTGTTGTTTGTGAAGGATAAATTGGGTAGACCCCTTACCATTTCATCTTTGGCCAATTTGTGCAAAACACCATAATTGACATGCCCCAGTCTTCTATGCCACAACCATGCATCATTGGGCTGACTGGCAGACAAGCAAAGATTTTCAGAAAAAGAACCATCAAGGTCTACCATGTAGACATTATTTACCCTATGACCTACGAACTTCACAGAATCAGAATTTTATTCAAATATCTTACATTCATTGACATCAAACAGTACCTTGTGGCCTTTGTCATACAATTAGCTTATGCTGAGTAGATTGTGCTCAAGGCCTTCAACAAGCATGACATTCTTAATAAAATTGCAAGAATTCTTACCCACAGTACCTGTGCCAATGACTTTTCCTTTGTCCTTGCCTCCAAACCTCACTTGGATTCCTCCTTCTTGATTAGATGGTTGAATTTCTTTCTATCTCCCGTCATGTGCATCAAGCAGCTGCTGTCCAAATACCATTGATTATGATGGGCTGCTAGGCATTCCTGCATATAACATATTAAGCAGAAGCTTTTAGAACCCAAGCAAATTTGGGTCCACAATCATTGTTACAATCATGCAGTAATTTTTTTGGGATCCACACTTGCTTGAATGGCCTCATTTTCTGGCTTGACTAGCATTGGTTGCTTGAGTGTCCAAGTCGGTTGCAAATGTGGCAGACAGATTTCATAGAGTTCATGAGATATGATTCAGATAGAGGTCTTGTTCTTTAGTTTATAAATGTGTTGAATTGGGTATGGAAAGTACCCAAGTTTGGCTGGCTATAGGACCCTCTTTTATTGTTGAACCACTTTTTCTTTTTGGTGTCGAAGGCTAAGTCACGTCGACGCAGATCCCTGGTGCGTCGACCTGATTTCCTGCCCTGTCTGGGTTGAGCGACGGTGCGTTGACCTTGAGGACTAGTGCGTCGACCTTGCTGCCTTGGTCGAGCTTTGGTGCGTCGACTCTATTGACCATTACTTCGACCTAGAGGTTAAGCATGTTTTCTGTAACTAGCATGTTGGCTATTTCCTTGATTCTTGGGATTTTGTCTTTCGCTTTGAGGGTTGTGAGTTTTGATTGTTCTAGGTTTAAGGGCATTCTTCCATGTTGGTTCTTCAGTTATCAGGTTTCCTTTCCCCTTCTCAAAACAGAATGAGATAGTCTTTAGTTCAAACTTCTTTTTCTCAGTGGGGTTGAACCCAAGCCCTTCTTTTCTAAAGTTCACCCGGGTTCCAAAGACAGCATCTAGATTGGACTTACCCTGGGACATTTTATCTAGGGCAACCTGCTTCTCCTTCAACTCATTTTCAACCCTCTCATGATTTTTTTGCATTTCATTATTGACAACTTTAAAGGCTTCATATTTTTCAAGTTTGAGCTTATTTTCTTTCTCATGTTCTTGACATTTTAGTTTAGCTTCTTCAAGTTGATTCCTGAGATTTCCACTTTCCATTTTCAGATCTTCAAGTTCTGAACTGTAGGATTCACATTCCTCAATTTTTCTCTTTAGTTCCTCATTGTCAGCTTTTAAGATTTCTAGATCTTTATTAACAGGATTGTCATGAACTAACGCATGGATTTTCCTCTTTAGATGCTTGTTCTCTTTCTTAAGTGCTTCATATCTTTCAAACATATCAGTGTATGCCTCTTCCCATTCTTTAGTGGAAAAATTATCAAATGGAGTAGTTACCTGATCTTCTTCTTCTTCATTGTCCATTAGGCAAAGGCCATCCTCATCTTCATTTGTAGAGGAATTCTCATCTTCCTCTTCATCATCACTCTAGGTAGAGACCATTGCTTTGGGCTTCTTCCGCTTGGCCTTGAATGTCTATTTAAACAACTCAGGGCACTCTCCTCGCATATGCCCACGCCTCCTGCACTGGTAGCATAGAACTTTATCCGACGGCTTTATTTGATCATGTTTAAGATTGGGAATTCTTACTTACCTATGGAGTCCTCTTCTTCTTCTAGAATTTACCTTTACTTCTTAGGAACTTTTTGAACTGCCTGGTGAGCAGAGCGTGATCACCTAGGCTGGCTTCTGGGATGTCATCTTCTTCATCCTCCTGGGTGCTCTCAGATGCCTTGAGAACCACAGGCTTCTTTTTCTTGTGATCTTCTTCGTTTCTCTTCGTGTTGAGCTCATATGTCATGAGCGAGCCTATCAGTCCATCAACTCTCATCACGGACAAATCCTTAGAGTGTTTAATTACAGTGGCCTTCGTGTGCCATGGCGGTGTGAGAGACCTAAGAATCTTTCTAACTAGTTCACTATCAGAGTATTCTTTACCCAATAACTTTAGACAGTTGGTTAGTTGGGTGAGTCTAGCATACATTTCAGAAATGGACTCAACATGTTTCATTCTAAACATTTCATAGTCAGATGTTAGTATGTTGGCCTTGGTGGCCCTGACCTCAGAATTTCCTTCATATATCAACTCAAGCCTATCCCACATCTCTTTTACAGATTTGCAAGTGGATACTCTAGAGTATTCAGTGGAATGGATAGCACATTGCATTATGTTCATCGCCAGTTGATCGTGGACTTCTTGATCTGGTCAGGGGTCCAAGTATCATCTACTTTTGGTAAAACAAACGGGCCTCGACTGACTACATGCCAGGTCAGGTGATCCTGGGCACAAAGAAACACTTCCAATCGATTTTTCCAATATAAGTAGTTTGTTGCATCAAAGAACAGAGGTCTATTAATGGAGTGGCCCACAGCCATGAAGCTGCGAGGGGCGTTCCCATCAGATCTCCCTTGGTCGTTGGACCACATTTTCAAAGAGCCCGCTTTGATACCAATTGATAGGTGGTATGAGTGGATCCAGAGGGGGGGTGAATAGATCCTACACCCAAGTTTTAGCTACTTCAAAAATAAACAAAGACTGCAACACCAAGGAAGCTATTTCAAATGCGAGTCTATGCCAGCACATGAGAAGTTGTTGTGTCCCTGTGGTTTTGATGATGTCTGGTTTTGATGATGTCAACGATTATGTCATTATATATAACCTTGATGATATAGTACAGGTTTTGAAAATGACAAAAAGTCAGCCACTACTGTTCGAAGTCATGAAAAACAACATGTCAACGCAAGTCAACGTAGGTCAATGCCACGGTTCAAGAACTGACAACAAGTCAACTGTTCAAAATTGTGAGTCAGCTCTTTGACAGGTAAGGTCAATGCACATCTCAGTCTGAAGCATACAGGTCGGTGCATATACCTTCTCTGTATCAGTTAAGGTCGATGCACATTTCAGTTTGATGCATATAAGGTCGATGCATGTTTCATACCAAGGTAGATACATGTCGATGCATGTTTATACAATTGCTTATAAGGTCAGTGAATATGCATACATATTGTGGTATAAGGTTGAGACACATATGTGCTATTGATCAAGAAGGTCGATGCACATTTTTCGCTGAGACTGGAACGTCGATGCACATTTGCCTTGTGCATATAGAAGGTTGGTGCACATCTTCCTTGTTCATTTAGAAGGTCGATGCACATTTGCATTGGTCATATATAAGGTCGATGCACATTTACATTGGTCATATATAAGGTCGATGCACATTTGCATTGCTCATTTAGAAGGTCAGTGCACATGTAGAGGTCCTGCACTGTCAGGTAGGGGCACATTTGCACGATAGCATGTAAGGTCGGTACACATGTTACAACATGCTGAATGAGGTCGGTGCACATGTAGAAGTTATGCACAATAAGGTCTGTGCATGTTTGCATATAACTCTATAAAGTCTGTGCATGAGCGCACACTAATGTTTGAGCATATGTGCAATTTTAGGTCTGAGCATATATGCTAGCTTGCACTATAAGGTCTAAGCATATGTGCTAGTGTGCATTATAAGGTCGGAGCACCTTTACTGTACTCAGTGCACATGAAGGCATCAGGTCAGAGCATACTAGGCATGGTCGGAGCACATATTTCATACAAGTATAAGCATATGCACTCGAGTCGGAGCACATGCACCTTTAAGGTCTGAGCATACCAGTAGAAGGTCGATGCTAGTGTGTCAAGGTTTCATATCATGTCAGTGCATCATATGTGTATAATGCTTAGTCAAGTCTATGCATATTTCACACGTGTCTGAAATTTATTTAAGTACTGTGACTTTTATCTCAATAGGTCGATGCATATTTTTTTTTAAATAAGTTGAATTTCATTGCATAAAAGATAAGAAGGGACGGGTACAAAGAAGAGGATAGGGAGAAAGGGGGAGAAGAAGCACAAACTAAACAGGTGAATGTTCAAAATAAAACAAGTAGGAACAAAGCCCAAGATAGGTGACAAAAGACAAAGATAGCCCTGATACATTCAATCGTCTTGATCCCGAGCAGAAGAGGTGGAGTTAGACCGTCGGTGAGAGCGCCTCGAGCACTGCTATCCGCCCTCGAGGCCGTGCGTGAACGATCCCGACCAAAAGTGCCTACGAAGTGAGCATGGGCAGTGGGAAGGTCTATGGCCCGATCACAGGGCTCGAGCCTGGAACGGTGAGCACCTGAATGATAGGGGGGAACCGGAGACCGCCATCAGGCGATGGATGGTGCTCCTCCAGAGCAGAGGATAATGAAGCAAGGGTCAAAGGCGGAGGGCCAGCGGGCCCAGGCGGCTCATGATTAAAGGCGTGTTTCAGAGCTTGTGTGAAGGAGAGTCTGGGGGTAGCAGGCGAGGCAGCCGGGGAGGACTACACGGGCGAGGAGGTCGGAGGTCCCTCAACCTGGGATGGAGAGGCATGAATGGATCGGGCTGTAGGAGGAGACCAGGCAACAGCAACAGCATTAAGACCCGTGCCTAGAATAGGGGCGAGCGGCCCAGAGGTGAAGCTGACGTGAGGGAGGCTCACGCTAGAGCTGGGGGCAGCAGGAGGCTGTGGCGACGGTGTGGAGAAGGAACCCGTGCACCCAGAGGAAGACAGCTGCTCAAGATACTGGAGGGGAGGCGCATCCGTGGTGGCAGGGAAAGCGGCGGCATCGGAGACTGTGGATGGTTCTCAAAGAGCTAGAGAAGTAGCTAAGGAGCGGACACCTGGAGGGGTACTGTCGACACCGGGAGGGGTGCTGTCGACACCTCCAGCGATAAGTCCCGGCATCACAGGAGGAAGAGAGCCCATGGTAGGCCTTTCAATGGAGCGGATACGAAGCGAATATATGACTATCCATATCCGCTCTGTTTTAAAATTCGAATTATCGATTTTGATCCGCTCTGATTTGATTTGGATACGAAGCGAATATATGACTATCCGTATCCGCTCCGTTTTAAAATTTGAATTATCCGATTCAAATTCAAAAGTATATAAACACAATTATAAAATGTTAAAAGTATATAAAATATAACTATAAAATGTCAAATATATAAAAAATAAACTCTAAATTAAAATACAACTATAAAACGTCTAGATTTTTCTATAATATTATTTATTTTATAATATATTATTTAAAATATGTATTATATGATATATATATTACGAATGGATATTTTTTGAAGCGAATATGATAATATCTGTATCTGCTCCTATTCGAATTCGGATATTATCCGTATCCAAAAAAATGAATACGAATTCGAATATTATCCACTAATATGGATTCGAATTCGATGCAGATCCGATAATATCTGTATCCGTTGACAGGCCTAGCCCATGGCCACTAGAACTGGCCCAGGCACATGGCCAAGGGGTGGGGACTAGCAAAGGTGGCCTTAGCCCCGGATGACCCAAGCGGCACGGCAGCAAGCAGAGGACGCCCAGCCGCCAAGCCAAGGGGTAGAACGCCGGAGGGAGGCGAAGGCGTCAGTAGACCCACACATGAGACGACAGGCAAGGGAAGCAACCTTGCAAGAGGGAGAGGAGAAGACCGTGGCAGGTCTAGCACGCCAAGCTCCACAGCAGTGGGGCCTATAACCAGAATGATAGCAGCAGAAGCCAAGCTTGTCTGCTGGGACTGGGCATGGCAATCCGCAGGTGGGCAGGTGGAACCGCCTGCAATAACCGAGGCATTCAGGGAGCTTGTGGGAGGTACAGGGTGACGGCTGGGCAGCGGCAAGAGAGGGGCTACCAGTGAACCGCCAGAGGCTTTCCCTGGGGAAGGTGGGGAACCAGCGGAGACTTGAACCAGCCGTAAAGCAGGCTTAGGCGGCACCACCACAGTCGATTGAGCCAGAGGTTTGATGCACTTGGTAGAGGCATGGCCAAGGCGCTTGCATGTGGAGCAGTAGGTGGGCGGGTTGGGGTACACCAGCGGTTGCCAGAAGCTGCTACCACCATATCCAATCCAAGCCCGCGGGGGGAGCTTCTTAGAGAGATCAACCAAAACGCAGACTCTGGCAGCGTGTGAACGGGTGCGGCACAACGTGTTGCGATCTACCTTCAAGGGAGAACCAATTCCCCTGCAATAGAGTATAGCATTGCTTCATTGTAAAAGTTAGCATGGAGCCCTGGCATTTTCACCAGACGGGGACCAAGGGCGAATCTTCATCGCAGGAGAAGTTGATAGACCACTTAAAGAAATGCAGTGGTCTTCCCTTTATGTAAAGGGAGTCCTTGAGGAGACTTGAAGGTAGTCGTCGTTGTGGTTGAAGCAGAGGAGAAGATGGCACCGGTCCATAGAGCTGATGAGGAAGTCTTCCTTGAATTGAAACCGCCAGGTAAGGTGAGCTCTAATCTCCTGGAAAGGAGGGCGCCCCTGCGGAGTTCTGGCAATGATGGCGAGCTCCAACGGCCGACAGGAAACATGGATCTCGTCCATGTTGAAGAAGGCAGAGGGTTCTCCATCTTCAGTGAACACAGGTGCATGGGCGGACAGCAGAAGGGCTGGGGGGGCTAGAGACTGGAGGAGAACATGCGCGAAGGACGGAGTAGTCGCAGCAGTAGGAGGGGTCCTCGATAGCTCCATTACTGGGATCACAGAGGCAGCCCCACCAGGAACTCCCAGATGGGCAGGGCCAGACCAAGGGGACCTGGCAGGTAGTGCTCCAGAGCGAGGTCCTCCGATAGAGGGAAGGGCGGGTGGAGCACCGGAGAGAGGACCACGGCCAGAGGCACCAGCCTTCCCCATGGAGGACCCAGCGGTGTTCCCAGCAAGAGGAGGAGTAGCATCAGCTGTGGGGAAGACCGCGTGAGAGGAAGGGTGGGCGACGGTCGGTGGCACTAAGGGCCCATGGCAAAGGGGAGCTTCGACAGGGGAGGCACACGGAGCACACAACCCAGAAACGGGCGCCGCAGTCGGAGGACAGTCCTCAGGTGGACAACGGGCAGGCGGAGCAAGGGCGGTCGACGATAGGACCCCAAAGTCCAGCAGGGAGACGCCGTGAGGTGGAAACATGGGATTGTTAGTGGCCGTTGTCCCATCCAGGGCAGGGAAGGGTAGCAGCGGGGTCGCGAATGAGCTAAGCTGTAGGGGGCCACCAGTGTAACGACTCGGAGATCCGGATACCGGTAAACCGATACGAAGAACTCGAGACGCCACCCAAGAAGCTGATGAGGCCCCGTAAGGGTTGGGAGGATTGGTTGAGGAGGCGCATAATGAACATGAATTATACGCGCATTATAAAATAGTAATTTTAAGCGGAGTCAATTGACAATGATAGAGTGATATATTTACAAAATAGTCCAGATCCAACTATTACAAGTCCCAACACAGTACAAAAGTCAAAATGAACAACTACACGGGGCATACCCCAGGAAAAAGGGAAAGAAAGACAGACAGACCACTACTGGCACCTACGACTTCCCGCCAAAAGCACGTGGGAAACCCACAGACTGTTGCTCCGTCTCACCTGAAAAGGAAGGGTGAGTCTCACAACATAGACTTAGCAGGGTTCACGCAGACCCCTACCTCGCAGCTAAACTTATAAAAGCATTTAATGATGCAATGGCATAAGGAAACAACAGTGAATAAAGTTGTACATGTATACGAACAATTTAAAGATAGCTAACTTAAATGCCACTTAAGATTCAAATGTACAATTAAACACGAGGATCATAATCTACCAATAGAATGAAAATTCAACATTTCCAAGTGATAGGAGAGAGAAAGGACCTCGAGAAAGAAGACCAGACGCGTCCATTGACGACTTATATTACGCAAGTATCTCCTCTAGCCTGGAACGCGACAAGTGAGACACACAACAGTAACCAAGTCAAGAACTAGTCAGGGTCACACTCGTCAGTGTCAGTCCACGCCCCTGACCTTGTGTGCACACACAGGCTCGATACTTTGAGCCAGGCTTCTAGCTAGTTTTCCCCCCCAGTAGGACGCTACTGCCAAGCAAGGGGGCCCAGGGAAACCAACTTAAAAACCGTACACTGGGACTACCCCGCCACCTCTCCCAAGAGGCCGACACTAAAGGTCGTCGGGCTACGACTAGTGGTTCCATCACAAGGAAAGAGAAAATAATTCTATTGAGATCTAAAAATGTGCCACTGTCACGCCCTGAGATTATGTAGCGGAAATAATCGGGAACGCGAATAGTCAGCATGGTAAGCCTCGAGTAAGTAATATAATCAGAGCACAAGAACAATCACACAAAATAATTACACAATAATTTAATCAAACTTCCACCTTTATTTCATATCAAATAGTCATAATCCAAGTACATGAATATTTGACTCCCCAAGACTCAATAAAAGAAAAATTACATGTAAGGACTCAATCTAGACATGTTCTGACATTCTAAGTCTTCACTCAAATCCATAGACTTTCAATCGCTCTCGGACCCGCTACTTGAGTAATCTGAATCCGATTCACTCGTACTTCCTGAAACATAAAGAAAGTCGATAATGAGCACACTTGCCCAGTAGATATCTTCGCATCAACATGTAGGCAATGTTAAAGTAATTAATGTTTTAGCTCTAATAAAATAAGATAAATTAGGTAGACACGATGAACCTCGTGAACAAAACCAAAGTAACAAGATAGATTGAGAATATAATTGAGCAAGCATGATCAAGCAATAATGTAATTATGGCCTTCCATGATCAAGAATGTACTTTTCATAACCATGAAGGCTATGCACTAGAAAGTCATGTAACAAACAAGAATATACTCTTCACTTAGTAGTAAGTACTTCGTGAATTTATGTGGATTCCCGTAGATATTTCACTTATTTATAAAGAAAGTACTCCCAGCGCAATGCGACGCCAGTAGCATCATACCCATGGTTTATAGTATGTTTCTGAAAATCAGCCGAGGGGACTAGCATAGAGCCCTTGAACATAATCAGTGCTCGAACTGCATCTTCGAGTATAAATCAAGCTACTTCCATGATTATATCAATAAAGTTTGGCCAATATTGTAACAAGTTCAATGGTAGTTTCATAATGCAAAATCAAGTGAAAGAATGTGCCAAGTATGAATATGAGATTTCAAGAATTGCATTAAGAACTAGGTTATGCCATGGAGAAAAATTCGGCAGCATAACGGTACATTCCTTAACTTTCAAAATTACTTAGGAATCTTTAGAATAATGTGATAGGTTCTAGATAATCAATTGGACTATCTAGGAACATAGGAAAATCAACCCTTGAGTCATACCCCAAGTTAATCAATCTCAGGAAGCTAGCGGTCGTTTACTAGACCGTTTCTTGATCCTGGCGGTCTAGTACAAGACCGTTTATGAACAGAGTCAACCCAGAAAGGAGAAAAAGTTGACTCAGTGAAACCCTTGGAGACATGCGGTCTAGAGCATGGCCGCTAATGAAATTGGCGGTCTACTAGATGGCCGCATGGGTCCAGAGAGTGCAAAACACCGGTAAAAGTACTTTCTAAACTATTGGGCTTTAATGGTACAACCAGCTCAGCGTCCTAGTGGGAATTCCAGGCTCACAGAGTCTTACGGAGATCTTGAAACAAGATTTCCTAGTCCATTGGAAGGAATATCCAAAGGAGAGGTCATCAAGTCCAAGATTGTATACTTAATGTGCAAAGTGTAACTAATGACAACATACCAGGATATGCGCCATGTGCTTAAGAAAATGACTCTTAGAAGAGAGAGAGTCGTGATAAAACAGTGATCAAGACAAATCATAAATCCTCTATCCTTTGAAACATGTATTTATTACGAGAATATATAATTTTGGTCATAAATTAACATAAGTTAAAATAATACCAGTGAGCAAAAAAGCATGAATTCTATTATGATGAACAATGAAACTAACTATGTAATTGAACTCAGTACTCAAGCCAGGAATAAAACATTAGTTAACTAGGCTTAATATGTAATAAAATAGGCTATTCTGCATTAAGTCTCGGGTTAAAATAATGTAAAAATTCAGAAATTGCAAACGGTCTAGTGGGAGACCGTCATTTGTGGTTAGCGGTCTGTCGTACGATCGCGACGATTCTCTAGCGGTCTATAGGAAGATCGTTTCTTCCTGTGTTAACAGAAAACTAAATAATAATAATAATAAACATGATTCTAAGACATATCATGCCTGGAAACTAACATATATATATATATATATATACACTATAGCATGATAGGTGTGAATATAGGCCAACAATATGCATGGGTTCATGTATAACACAAGAGAATTCATTTTAATTCAAGTAGGGCTAGGAATTATGCATGACACTATACTAGATGCATAAACCTAAATAAAACATGAAATTCTCAGTGTACAATACATGAAATTGATTGAAATAAGAGGGCTTTTATTCCTGACTTTAAATTTGAGACTTCCACGAGATGACCTACCTTTAGTAGTGCTCCTAGACATCAAATTTCTGACTAGAATCAAGCCTTATTTCCTGCACGTCCTGTGCTAAATCGGCAACTTCATGCCCTTGTATCTCCTGATTCCCTTAACCTATGGCCGTGAAATTTTGAGGGTAAATAGAAGATATGAAGGGTAACATAAAGTTCTAAAGACATGTTTGCTAAATACCTCGTTTAGGGCTCCGAATTCCTTGATTAATCAGGGTTGGACGCACTAATTCCTGAGTTACTTGTGTAGAATCAGCAACTTTGGAACCTTCTATCTTCCTGTAGGCTTGATCTCCTAGAACGACATTTGGAGGGTAATGTGTTCTAACTATAATAAATAAATTCCTAGAAGAAACTTACCTCTAATTTGTCATGCTTACCTTAGTTCTAAGCGTGCCAAAAGTAAGGGTCACACACGTCAAATCTGGGATCTATTTATGGGGTTAGCTAGGGTTTTGAGGATTAGAATGATTCTAGAGTCCTTATTAGACTTTAGATCGATCCCTGAGAGTCCTAAGCATCCTTACAAGTCTTCATTCGTTGGTCTCTAGAGTTGTGATTGCCAAAAATGTCATCTTTTTGCACTTTCTTCCACTCATGGAATCTGCAGTGGCTAGCGGTCATTGGAATGACCGTTTATTGCTCGTTAGCGATCTCGCGATAAATCATTTTCCATTCCAGGTGCCGAATTTGAAATAATTCAAACGCTTCCCTCTATTATCCATTCAATTATCCTATTTGTCCACTTAATTCCGTAATTACATCCATTTTAGGCTTCTAGAACATGGGCCAAGGTCTAAAACAATCTCTTGAGCCTATTGGGTTTATTATATGGGCCTAATCCTCTTAGATTATTGTAGGGCCTAAATAATTAAATTTAATTCATTCAATTAATATCCCATTAAATGCTTTAATAATTATATTTTAAATCTGACAAAATCTTAGAAAATTCTCAGGCGTTACACCCTCCCCGACTTAAAAAGAATTTATCCCCAAATTCAATGCATGGATTTATGGAGAGTGTACTTACATTCAAATAATTCTGGAATCTTTTTCACATGGCTACTTCGGTTTCCCATGTTGCTTCATGTGGCCATAACTTGGTCCATTGGATCTTGACCATAGGAATAGTTTTATTCCGTGGTTGATGTACTTCTCGTTCAATGATCTTGATTGCTTTTGCTCGTATGTCAAGTCCTTTTTAATCTCCAGATTATCATAAGTGATGACATGAAAAGGATGAGGAACATATTTCTTGAGCATTGAAACGTGAAATACATCATGAACTCCTGCTAATTGAGGGGGCAAAGGAATATGATATGCAACTTCACCAACCCTTTCAAGAATTTCAAAGGGGCCAATGAATCTTGGAGTAAGCTTGCCTTTAATACCAACTCTTCGAATACCTTGACCTGGAGAGACTTTAAGGAACACATGATCTCCTATTTGGAATTCCAGATCGTGCCTTCGATTGTCAGCATATTATTTCTACCTGTCTTGGGCCATATGAAGTCTTTCTCGAATGAGTTTTATCTTCTCGGTAGTATCCCTAATGATGTCGGGGCCGAGAAATTATCTTTCTCCTACTTCATTCCAACAAATAGGGGAACGACAGCTTCTTCCATATAGAGTCTTGAATGGTGCCATTTGTATGCTAGCTTGATAGCTATTATTGAATGCAAACTCCACCAGAGGTAAATGGTTGTGCCAACTGTTGCATCCCTACGGTTTTGATGATGTCTCACACTATAAATCAATTTGTTTTATCGCATTCTTGCAATAAAGGTCCGTGCATTTTCCTGTTCATGTGCATTCAATAGATCAGTGCATGCTTTACTCTAGACGTGGTAAGTCCTTGCCTCGGTGCAAGTTTCTTTTAATAAGCTCAACACTTGTGTTCGTCTCAGTAGAGCTCGGTGCATCTCGCATAAAGTCCATGCATATTTTACCGCGGTGCATTTCTTTGTTTCTAATCATGAAGGAGGTCTGTGCTTGTTGCATGATTTAGGTCCGTGCATTATTTGTCATTCGTCTTTTTGCTTAATGCATATTAAGTCAGTACATGCATTGTCTCGTTCATAAGCATGCTCGGTGCAAGTTTCTCAAAGTTCTGCATTTCTCGCATAAAGTGCCTGCCTCAGTGCAAGTCATTGTTCATGCACAGGTTCTGTCGTTCTTACTCTGTCTCAGTGCTTTTTACTAGGTCGTGTGCACCAAGGTCCGTGTATATCATGTCTCCGCATCTCACCTCTCGAGGTTGGTGCAATTCTTGACTAGAATGCATTGTTTAGTCTGCTCATTTTTTATCTTCGTGCAAATCCAACTCGGTGCAAGCTTTGTCTTGCATCTCTCTTTGTTCTGCGCATTTCTCTCTGCCATCTTGGTGCAGCTCTTGCTTGGAGTCCATATCCCGACTCGGTGCATTCTTTATCTTTCTGAATAACATAAAGTCGGTGCATCTTTTATTGCATTAACATACTCGGTGCAAGGTTTGGTCTGCACCTAGTTGGTGCAACTTTCAGTTAGACGTAGGTATAGGAACACAACTCAGTGCATACTTTGCTTAAGATAAAAACATGATCGGTGCTTAGCCAAGTCTATACAACTCACTTTAGCTATTTGTGCACATTTTGCTCCATGCACACCAAGTCTATATAAATCCCTGTAGCAACGAGGTCGGTGCAATTCTTGTTTCTGGCCTATTAGACTCGGTGCAAATCTTGTAGGTAGCTAAAGTAGATTGGTGCATCTTCTGCTTCATTCCACATCGGTGCTTTTCCTTCCAGTCTTAGTCGGTGCTTGTTTCTGACTCGGTGCAAACTTTCTTTTCTGACAAGAATAAAGTCAGTGCAATGGTTGACTTGGAAACTCCTACTCAGTGCAGTTTTTGCTTACTTACTCACCACGTCGGTACGACTTGTGCTAAGTGTGTGACAAAATGTTTATTCCTTTTCTGACAGTTTGTCTGCACATTCACCAGGTGGATGGCACGTGATCTGAGGAAGATAGAGGTCCAGAACATTCCGACACGTACCCCAACCTTTCATGTGGGAAACATGGTATTCATAGGCCTAAGTTTTTGGAACAGACATATATATACTGAGGAAAAGGGTTCGTAAAGAACATGATGGAATAGTGAAAAAGAAGAGAAGCGTGAGAGCAGTGCTGTGAATCAAGAGAGAAAATCAGAGACAAACCACTCCATCAAGAGCAGAGAGAAGATTATGAGAGAAAGCTGTCTGTGAATCTGAAGATCTGCTTCTACGGAAGCTACATTGTTTTGACTTAGAGATAATTGTTTTCCATCGGTCTTTTATCTTCGAGTTTCCTTCATTTTCCATTCCATTTTATTACCCTCTAAGCTTGCTCGGAGGAAGGGAGAAGTTCTCCGGTTTACCTCCATTGTTCTTGAAGGAAGAGAGGTTTGATCCTCTAGTTTTGTGAGTTGCTTGGAAGCAATTTCACAGGGTTCCCTTTGATGCGTGCAAAGGCAGGGAGATTCGTTCTCCGGTGGTTCTTCTGGTTGATCAGAAGGCTGAGGAGGGTGTTCCTCAGGGCAAGCTTTTTGGCAGCGGTTGTCGTAGACTGAGTCTGCTGTGTGCGATTATTCATTGCAAGGAAACCTTACTCTTCTGAGTGAGGGGTGGATGTAGATTGCGGGTAGCAATCGGACCACCTAAAAAATTCTCTGCCTCTCTTGTGGATTTGCCTACTTAGTGCTTGCTCTCCGTCTACTTGATATATTTCTTCATCGTGAATTCCTTTCTCGATCTCAATCCATAGTCTAGATATCTCTATTACCTATCTTCGAAGTTTTTATCATTGCGTTTTGAGGGGTTGAGTAATTTTTTCTGAGCTTATCGAATTTGGGAGTGATCTATTCATCCCCCCCTTCTATCTCACTTTCCACTGTGCATATCAATTGGTATCAGAGCAGGTTTTTCACTATGTGGTCCAATGGCCAACGTAACGCCGATCTAATGCTCCTCAGAGCTTCATCGCTGAGGAACAATCTATCAGCCACCCTCTGTTCTTCGATGGTAACAATTACTTTTTCGGGAAATACAGGATAGAGGTATTCATAAGGGCGCAAAGCCACAAACTTTGGAGGGTGATCAGCATTGGGCCATATGATCTACCACCAAACGAAGACACGTGGGCAGATGATCAAATCAAGCTTTCGTCACTCAACTGGACGGCCCTGAACATCATCCAATGTGCAGTTCATCCAGACGAATACGCCTGCATCTCAGCATGCAAAACGGCCAAGAAAATGTGGGATGAGTTGGAGTTAATCTACGAAGGTACATCCCAAGGTAAAGCAATGAAGGTAAATCTCCTCACCTCTGAATATGAGCTGTTTAAGATGAAATCAGAGGAGACCATAACTGAGATGTATGCCAGATTGTCTTTGATGACAAACAGTCTTGAGGGGTTTGGGAAAGAGATATCTGAGGGAGTTATAGTCAGGAAGATACTTAGATCTCTAACCCCTACCCTGGCACACTAAGGCCATTGTGATACAGGAGTCTAGGGATCTGTCGAGAATGACAGTCACCGAACTTATAGGATCCCTAATGACGTATGAGATGAATTTCAAGAGGAATTGTGAAGGAAGCGACAAGAAGGGCAAGAATATTGCCCTCAAGGTGTCCCACAGCAAAGGCAGTAGTAGCAGCGGGAGTAGTAGTTGTGAGTCTGACGGGCTGTAAGGCCTCGACCAGGAGGAGCGAGCAATGCTCACTCGTGAATTCAGGAAATTCTTGAGGACTAAGGGAAAGACCTTTAGAAGAAAGAGGTCATATCCCTCTGGTAAGAACTTTGATTCCAGCAATGATAAGAATAGGAATGCCAAGAAAATCACATGTTTTCATTGCAGGAAACCTGGACACATGAAAGGGGATTGCCCTGATCTTCAGAAGAAGGGTCCCGACTTTCAAAAGAAGAGCTCCAAGGCGTAGAAGAAGAAACCACAAGCAATGGTCTGCACGTGGAGCGATGAGGAAGAAGATCTAGAAGCCAACTCTCAGTGGAGGACGAAGAAGGAATTTCCTGATGGCAAATAGCGATGAGGAGGTAACAAATATTTTCGAGAATTTTTCTATTGATGATTGGGAAGACGCCTATGCTGAACTTTTAGATAAGTTCAATTCACTGAGTAAAGAGCATAGGGTTCTAAAAAGAAAATTCAATGCTAATATTGAAGAACAAACTCAAATCAGTAAGGAAAATCAGAAATTAAAGGAACAATTAAAAGAAATGATTTCTCTGAGGAAGGAAAATGAAAAGCACAAATCAGAGAACCAGAAGTTCACACACAGCTCAACGAACTCAAGATAAAACTTGAAGAAAGTTTGAATGGAAACATCATGATCACTGAGAAGTATGAAGCTGTTAAGAAAGTGAACACTGAACTTCTAAAAAATTGTGAGTCTATGCAAAAGAGTTGGAAGACAAACAAAAAATCTTAGAAAAATTTGTTCAAGGGAAAACAAATCTAGACTCTATACTAGGAACAAGGGTAAACTTCAACAAAGAAGGTTTAGGCTATAACCCGACAAATAAGAGACCCTTTGAGTTCAAGACCACTACCTTCTGCCAGAGAAGGGAAAAGAAAAGTTGGACACACCATCCAGCTCAAATAGTAATCAAAATATTCAGCATCCAAAGGAGAAAGCAACAAACCATGCTGAACAACATCTTAAAATAGGGAAGAACTTCACTAAGCCCATTCACCAAAATAGAAATGGTAGCTGGACCAGGCAAATGTATCAGAATAGAAGCTGGAATTACTATAAAAGAATGGGCCGAACAGAAGTTACTGGGGAAATAACATACACCCTTAAAAATTCAGTAATCAACATGCGTACAGAAGATATCCCAGGGATGAAAGGTCTAATAACTGGAATAGATTCCATTTCTCAGACCAGCTAGACATAATTCTGGTCACAATTTCAATAGACCTGAAAATAAGATGCAAGAGAAAAATAAGCTGAAACAATTTTGGATTCCCAAACACCTGCTTAAAGATTTAAATGATGTCTTTGGACCCAACTTATCTTGGGTTCCATACCGCCTTGCTTGATTTCTTTTGTGTAGATTTGCCTGGCAGCTGAGAACAACAAATGGTACCTTGACAGTGGCTGCTCTAGGCACATGACAGGAGACCGATCCAAGTTCAGTAGGCTAGAAATGAAGGTAGGGGGTCAGGTCAAATTCAGAGGAAAGAACAGAGGTAAGATCATTGGGGTTGGCACAGTTGGTAAGTCCCCCACTAACTCAACTGAGAAAGTTTTACTTGTGGAAGGTCTTCAACACAATTTGATTAGCATTAGTCAATTATGTGACAAGGGTCACAGGGTTATGTTTGATAATAACTCATGCAAAATCTTCGAAATAAATTCTGATCTTGTTAAATTTGTAGCCAACAGGACCAATATTGTCTACATGGTAGACTTAGATGTTGAGTCTGAATCTAATCTCTATTTATCTGCTAATTCTGAAAATAATGCTTTTGATTGGCATAGACATTTAGACCATTCTAGTTTTTCTACTTTGAATAAATTGATCAAGCATGATTTAGTTAGAGGCATGCCTAAAATCAAGTTTAATTCAATCTCAAAAATCTGTGATGCATGTGCTCTAGGCAAGCAAACTCGCAAGTCATTTAAGCTCAGGTCTGAGCCTTTATCAACCAAACCAATGGAACTCTTGCATATGGACCTTTTTGGTCCAACCAAAAATCTGAGCTTGAATGGGAAAAGGTTTGGGTTCATCATTGTAGATGATTTCACTAGGTTTTCATGGATATTTTTCTTAGCAAATAAAAAAGATGCATTTCAGAAGTTTGAACATTTCTTCAATAAAATCAAACAAGGAGGTTCTCACTGTATTTCAATAATTCAAACTGACCATGGAGGTGAGTTTGAGAATTCTTTATTTTCCGACTTCTGTAATAAAGAGGGACTAGCTCACAAATTTTCTTCTCCTAGGACTCCATGGCAGAACGGAATTATTGAGAGAAGAAATTGGACAATCATCGAAATGGCCAGAACTATGCTGGTCGAAAGTCAGCTTCCCAGGAGATTTTGGGCAGAGGCAGCCAACACAGCCTGCTACACAATTAACCAAGCAATGGTAAGACCTGCCCATAAGAAAACTCCCTATGAACTCCTTAAAGGTAAAAAGCCAAATGTCTCATATTTCAAAATTTTTGGTTCAAAATGCTTCATCCATAATAATAATAAAAGGGACCTAGATAAATTTGATGCTAGAAGTACTCTAAGAATCTTTCTTGGATACTCTGAAACAACTAGGGCCTATAGGGTTTTCAATGTATCAGATCAAACTGTAGAGGAAACTCCTCATGTGATAATTGGTGAATCAACAGATGCTAACAACCTTGATGATGCTGACAGGTCTTCAAAGCATGATGGAGAATTTCTTGAGGAGAAATTGATGGATGAAAATGAACAACCCGAAGGACAAACCGATCAGAATCAAGTAAGCTCAACCGAACCAGGTGAGTCCTCAACCAATGTTAGATTCTTGAAAGACCACCTTGAGAATAATATAATAGGAAATTTAAGGGATCCCCCTAGGACCAGGTCTCATTTCAAAAGTGATCAAAATCAAGATTTAATTGCTTTAGTTTCTCAAATTGAACCAAAATCAGTAGATGAAGCCTTAAACGATGCATCTTGGGTCAATGCCATGTCTGAAGAGTTAGGTCTGTTTGATAGAAACAATGTCTAGGAACTTGTTCCAAGACCTGAGAACACTAATGTGATAGGAACCAAATGGGTGTTCAAGAATAAAATGAATGAAGATGGAATTATTTCTAGAAATAAAGCCAGACTAGTAGCAAGGGCTACTGTCAGGAATTTGGAGTTGACTTCGATGAGTCTTACGTGCCTGTTGCTAGGATGGAAGCTATAAGAATATTGTTAGCATTTGCATGCTCCAAAAATATAAAACTCCAACAAATGGATGTGAAGAGTGCGTTCTTAAATGGAATTATTAAGGAAGAAGTTTTTGTTGAACAGCCCCTTGGTTTTCTATTCTCCACTAAACCTGACCAAGTTTTCAGATTGAATAAAGCCCTGTATGGTTTAAAGCAGGCCCCTCGAACCTGGTATGAGAGATTAACGGAATTTCTGATCAGCAAGGGCTACCAAAGAGGTAAGGTAGATCAAACTCTTTTTACAAAATGCTTTAATGAAGATCTCATCATAGTCCAGGTATACGTAGATGACATTATCTTCGGCTCAACAAGTACTGATCTATGTAATGAATTTTGAAAATTGATGTCAGTAGAATTTGAAAAGAGTTTGGTAGGTGAATTGAAGTACTTTCTTGGCCTGCAGATACAACAGTTAGAGGAAGGATGCTTCATCAACCAGACCAAGTATACATTGGACATTCTCAAGAGGTTTGGCATGAGCAACTTGAAGCACATTACAACACCAATGGGTACTAATACCTTATTGGATGCATATGAGATAGGTAAAGAAGTAGATGCCAAGCTCTACGAGGTATGATTGGATCTCTAGTCTATTTGACAGCTTCAAGACATGATATATAGTTCAGTGTAGGAATGTGTGCAAGGTATCAATCTAGACCAACTGAATTGCATCTAGCTGCAGTAAAAAGAATTTTCAGATATCTGTCTGCTACACACACCCTTGGTTTATGGTTTCCTGCATCACACACTCTAGACTTAATCGCATACACAGATGCAGACTATGCCGGGTGTAAACTAGATAGCAAAAGTACTAGTGGTCATTGTGAATTTCTAGGTGGGTGTTTAGTTTCTTGGGATTCAAGAAACAACATTCTGTGGCCCTCTCCACTGCAGAGGCTGAGTACGTGGCTGCAGGAGTTGTGGTACACAAGTCATTTGGATTAAACACCAACTTCAGGACTATCAAGTAGACCTGGGGTGCACACCCATTTACTGTGATAATACTAGTGCCATCAATCTAGCCAAGAATCATGTCTTGCATTCCTGCACCAAACACATAGAAATAAGGCATCATTTCATAAGAGATGATGTTTCTAAGAACACCTATGAACTGATTCATGTAGGCACTGCTAATCAAATTGCTGATATCTTCACAAGCCTCTAGACAATGACAAAACTCACTACATTAAGGAGAGAATTATGCTTATTTAAATTATCTTAATTTCTAATCTCCTGATATTGAATTTTTTTAAAAAAAAAATCTTGGCAAAAGGTTGTGTGAGAAGCCTATCCTAACTGTGAGGGGAAGTTCTGTGTGTCTGCTAATTAGTTTCCTTCTGTGCATCGATTAAGGGGGAGCTGGTGTTGATATGTTTTGTTCTACTCTCTTCTTCTTTCTCTTCGGTACCGGCTTGAAAGATCCCTTCTCTCCTTCTAATAAATCGATATGTAAAATAAAATAGGACATTATAAGGAGAATAGAAGAGAGTAAAGAACCGTGATCGCCACCAAGGTGCCGAACGTGATTAACACATCGTGCCTTGGAAAGAGGGAGAGACACTTGCCTGACCTGCAGTCGCCGGGAAGATGAACGGTTCAGGGAGAACCGCCTAATGCATGCACGGTCTTACAATAGACCGTTCAAGGACGCTGCAGAAGGTGTGGGATGAAGCGCTCCTGGAAGTTGAACGGCTCTGGGACGACCGCAGGAAGAAGAAGGACGGCCGAGGCTGCACCGCACGTCTTCTTGAACGGCTAGTACAGAACTGCGCAAGACCACCAAGCCAGAAGTCGCAAAGGGTCCAACCTCCACCCTCTCCAGCCGGCCAGAGGGGATGGGCCTCGTGCTAGGGATTGCTGACCTGCAAAACGACGTAAAAACACAAAGAGAAAACCTAGATTAGAACTGAATGGTGTAGTAAATGTCAAAATAATGTGAAATGAGCATGAATAAGTGGAAAAGGGGGGTACCTGGGAGATTTTAAACCCCTAGGGTGTCAAAAAATGTGGGTGCGTGTGTGCATGGCAATGAAGATGAAGAGAAATGTGGAGAGAAAGTAATGAAAGTAATGCATGCAATCAAAAAGTGGACAAAACTGTCAAGCACAAAAGACTCAAAAACTAGACTACTCCCTGAACCGGAGGCTTGTATGGATGTGGAACGACTCCCTCCTTGGTGCTAGGTCGCTCAAGAATACGGCAGGGCTTCGCCGTCGACCAAAATCTCCCCCCCTTTTTTACCCGGCCTTTAGGGTCTATTTATAGAGCACCTAAAGTCCAAGCTCGAAATTAGGGTTTCTAGTGGATATTAATCTGAGATATCAAAAGATAAAGTGAAGATAATATCCTCAGCTTTCGTTAGGATCAAATCGCATCTGATTTTGTTGGGAATCCTTGGAGAAAACTGAGGACAAAGTTGAGGGGTTTAACCACGGATAAAAGGGATAAAATCTGCTGAAATTAATAATCGAAGGGATAAACGGTCTTACGATAGACCGCTCAACTGGATGTGCGGTCATGTCCTGACCGTCCAACCCTGTCGGTGGAAATTCAAAATAAAACATAAATAACCTAAATTATCCACTGAACTGACAGAAGTGTTCGCTGTTGGACTCTCATAGATGAACGACTCAGATGAGACCGTTCAACGGTTGAGCGGCCAAGGAGAAACCGTTCTAGCCTTGTCGGTGATAAATAGATTAATTGGATAATTATCTGAGAAAACCCTCAAGTGCAGGACTCTGAGAGATGGGCGGTCACAACCCATCCGTCCATCATGTTGAACGGCCAGAATAGGACCGCATAAATGCTTGTCGGCGAAATTCAGAAAAGTAACCAAAATATTCAAAATAGATGGACGGTCCACAGTCAACCGCACATGGATTGAGCGACCCGGGATGAACCGTACATGCACATGGGAGCTTGAAACTTATAGAAAAGCCCAATCAACCAAAACCAAGGCCCGTTAAGCCCTGAATCAACTTGGACCTAACCAAGGAGGGAGGCAACCCATAAAACTGGCCCAAAGCATGCCTGAAAATAGCCCCAACGGGTGATGGACAACTCGAGGCATCAACAAATGGGAGTAAGAGGAACGACTCAACTTATCGGCAAAAAACAGGTGTCAACAGATGCCCCTCCTTAATGTCCTCTTTGCAGGGGTGCGAGCAGAGGTGAAGCGAAGTGACATGGAATATGGAGATGAAGCGGAGATGCAGCGGAGCGGACTGAAAAGCTGGCGTTAAGGTAAAATGACACCCGTTTTTTACCAACAAGCAACAGGAATCTTCCGAAAAACTCAGAACCAAACGAAAGGAATGATAAAACCAAAAGCGACACCAGTTTGGAGGAACTAAACTAAATGAAATAAATCGAAAAGACCAACCTCATGGGGGACACAATCCCGCGGTCCAATGAGGAGGCCAAAAGCAGGCAGCAAAAGTAAACGAAACATGCTAAAGCTCCAGACGGGAACCTCTTAATCAACCAAACCAAGTGAATCGACCAAAGAGAACCTTCCAACTCAGAGTGGAATTAGTTCCTCTTACTCAAACACTGAACGCACAGTTAACCATCACTGACGGGAGATTCTTCAAGCAAACCATGGGTCATGAAAGCTCAAAAAGATGCGTATGATGCATGCTGGGTTAAAATAAAAAGAAATCGTTAAAACAAATGCGAAGAAAGGTTAAAATATAAAATACTCGAGAATAATATTGCTAAGCTGGGAAAATCAGGGTCCAGACACTATCTGCAACCACAGCGTGCAGGATAGAACCATCCTCCCCGGGACATCCCAACCTAACGGCCTATCCGAAGATTAAACACGTGAACCTGGATCATCATCATTTTTGTTAAAGGGGAACATCAGATCCTGGAACACGTATATAACCAACTAGTTCTCGAGATAATATATTATAGTACCATATAATAATGCAATAAGGGTGATAAGGTTAGAAGGCCATACCTGACTTACCTGTGCAGGCGAAACTGCAAGCTTTTTGGATTTTTTTTTATTTTTTTATGGATTTTCATGTATAAGACAAACAAGATAAACATAGCGATTAACATAACGACGAACAACATGACATAACATGCTGAATGGAAAACAACACAACAAGACGAACAAGCACATAAGCAAAGGCATAAACAGACAATACGCATGCATGAACATGGAGTGACAAGACAACAATCGGCGGGACAACACACGGTCGGGATAAGAACATGACAGATCACACAGTTGGGACAACACATGGAACATAGAAGGACGACTATCAACATGCGCAAGATAACTAACAACATGTGGTGAGGAACAAAATAACATGTGTGGGACAACACGGTGGGACATGGACACGAGACAAAGACACGGCGGGACAAAAGACATGACAAAGCGCGATCTTCAATCAAAATCCAAGATCAAAATGATGCAGAACCGTCAGGTTCATAATCGTGAGGCAAAACCCTCTCATAAAGATATGATCATTGTAAATAAAAGCTGAGAAAGACATAAGCTTTAGAACAGATCGAGAGATAAGATTGAAGAAGGAAAGAACAGATCAAAAATGTGGACAAGAGGTAGAGTAAAAAGATATAGCAAGGAATGCCTGAGTATTTGCAACCTGCACACTTAGCAAATGGATTACGTATCTGTCTTCAATATAAAATATAAAAGATTAATATTTTTAGATTTTTTAATTTTCTTGATTTTTTTAGATTTTGAAAATATTTAATTTTTTTGATTTGAATAATATTTCATCATTTTTTTGGATTTTTGACAATATCTCATTTATTTTTTTAGATTTTTGACAAGATCTCATTTTTTTGGATTTTTGAAAAGTGATCCGCAGCACCCAAAAATAGGCTCAAACTACTAGCCAGGGATCGCTGTCCCTCCCTTCTCATTAAAGGCTTCCCTTGAGTAGGGTGTGCATGTGAGGGTGGCTTACCACAACCACCTGCCTCTAAAGAACGTTGCCCCTACTAAGGCCATACCCGGATACAACCCAGCCTAAGAGGGAGGAGTAGAAGAAAAATTGGAGACAAGCTTTGTGCAGGATGGGAGATATCAAGGCTCAAATTCCTTCCAGGGCACTACCCCTCAAAGATATAGTCTGTTGCGCCGGGGCTTTGTGTCTTTGATTTTTAGACCCATAATTATCAGGCACGCATGCGACCGGGCTCATGACGTCCCGCGGGGAACTGTACTACCACTCTTGCCATGCCTTTGATTCATAATTTTGCATATTGATTCATTTTCTTATTTTGGTAGCCCTTATTGGCCAGATATAGCATGAAAGCTCACTTTTGAGGGTAAAGACTACCCCTATTTGAGACCTCTCTCGTATTAGGGAGCGCCTAGGTTAGTCGTCTCATCCATCCATCTCTTGCCCCTGCACTTGGCCGAGCAGAGAAAAGAAAGTCCTTCGTGCATACCCAAAGTATGGCCAAAGTAGCAACGGTGTTGCCTTAGAGAAATCGGCTATGGTTTGCCGTGTAGTGTGTGAAAAACTCATACTCAAAGGTCACCCTCAACGATCAGGAAGGAAACTAGACTCCCAGCGCGAAGCTATCACCAGCCTAAGATGCTGCAGAAGCTACTCATTTTATTTGACTAATTAAGCAAATTCAACTAAAGCCACTCAACCATGTTGAGGAACCAATGTTATAAGCATGTGCAGGTGTAAGAGAGTTAACAGTGATGATAACATTTTTTTGCACAAAATAACGATACCTTTGCAAATCCATGGCGTGAAACCGGCATCCTAAGTGAACATGATCATCGAGCTTTTGATCAGCACGAGCTTTATTTTCCTTGCTTGCCAGGATAAAGGAGTGAAAAGGACAGCAATGTGTAGATATTCCTTGACATGGAGGAGAGACAGACATCAAACTGGACGAAGAAGAAATAAAAGGGAGAGAGACGAGGGCTAGAACTCCCTCGTTAAGGCACTGAGGCCCTGATAACAAGGAACCAAATACGAATGAATAGAGATTAACTGAGATCAAGGCGGACTAAAGCCTCGAAAATAGCAAGAAAAAGGGTAAGAACCCTGAATGGGTGAGGAAGAAAGAACAGAAAGATGATGAAAAGATAGCTGTGAAGATAAGGGAGAAAGAGAACTATCATCCGAGGTGGTCGGAGAAGAAGAGTAGCGATCACCCGCCAGGGGCGGGGAAGAAAATGCATGAACACCCGACCAGGTCGGGGAAAAGAAATGGAAACCACCTGACAAAGTCGGGGAAGGATCGAAAAAACCACCCGACAGGGTCGGGGAACGAGCACAAGGAATCCCCAACAGGGTCGAGGGAAAAGGATGAGTAGCGAAATTCGGGTGTACCCGGGAAGAAAAACTAGAAGATGCCCCTAGCTCAGGGGAAGAGGGGGACATAGGCCGAGGCCTAGGATGGTAAGGATAGGAGAAGATGGTGGAAACATAGTCAGATGGTGGAAGGTACACCACCCAAGGATAAGAATCGAGCAGAAGAAAAGATGAATGGAATGAAGAAGGAGAGGAGGAAGTGGACCCCCAAGTGCGCAACTGACAGCCCTTGAACTTATGCCGTCGCCTCTTCTTAGCAGCAAACTTCTTGAAACAACTCCGCCTGGCACAGACTCGGACCTTTGGGCTTCTTAATCTATAATACTTTCTCAAATAACAGGCCCACCTGGCAGACGGCCTAGCCCGGTCATTAACATGCAGCTTCATCGAGACAGTTGCCCCTAGCTGCGCGGTGCTGACCTCAGAAGGACATTCCAGAGCAGTCAACTCCTTGGGACGAGCATCAGGAAGCAGTGCAGTTTTGTCATTCGGCACTAGAAGCATAAGATTCGGCAACTCCTCCCGGCAATTGGGTATGAAGCATAACTCCCTTGCTAGAAGTGCATGACGGAACTGAGGGAGGGTGATATGCGGCGTTGACGTGGCCGATTCACTAATAAACCGAGGAAGATTACATAAGACGTGCAGAATGTCCTTGGAAGATGTAGAAGACACGGCCAATTGCCCCTCGAGTGCTGAACTCATTAAACCTTTGGCGGCCGTGTGGGTTAGCACCATCCGGGCGGAAAACTCTTCTGGGCCAGTGCACTGAATAGCAATTAAGCGAGAGGTGATAACAACATCGATAGTGAATTCTCCGGCGAGCAAAGAGATTGCCACCGGCCTCACTTTTGAAGAAACCGACACCAGTGCACAGGAACTCTTCTTGGCAACCGTTTTCATAGCAAATGCAGGCTCATTCCCCCTAGAATAGCCAGGAACCAGGACTCGGACTGGCATGTGGGAAATAACATATGGGATCTTGAAATGCATGATTGAAACTTGGCTTGGCTTCTTTTCTCCCTGAGGACTAGACCTGAGGGGCACTAAAGGTAGCGTGTACCTGCTCCGTGAAGTGGGAAGTGGTAGAGGGAGGTTAGAAGGAGGAGGTTTAAAGGGCGCGGGTGGCGATGGTGCAAGTGATGAGGGAATAATGATGATGATGGGCATGGGTGGAGGTAAAGGCAAAAGTGGAGGTATGGGTTTAGGGTCGCCCCGCTCAGGCTCAGAGGACGATGGCGAAAGAAGTGGCATCAGTAGCGGGGATGGTTGTGAAGGTGACGGAACAAGGATTATTACGAGGGGAGGTGATGAAGACAGTGGTGAGGGTGGCAAAAGAGGTGATGTGGTTGATGGAGATGGTGAAGGTGAAGAGGAAGGAGGTGAAGGTAGGGGTGGGGAAGAAGGAGGAGAGGAAGATAGTGGCGTAGTGGAGGAAGTGGCGAGTGGTGGCGCTCTTCGGCGTGTCTTTACAACACGTCGAGAGGCGTTGGGAACAGGTGTGGTGGCGGAAACGGAGGGTGAAGGATCGAGAAGTTGCCCGAGCGGAGGCTAGGGTAGGTAAAGGTGGTAGAGGAGATGGGATAGAGGAAGAAGCGGGTAACGGAGCAGGTATCTTATCAATTGAAGAAACACCAGGGTGCCCCTGGCCTTGAAGTGGAGATGGTTGCCTAGGTGGCACGGCTTGCTGCTGCTGCTGCTTGCTGCTGAGATCTGAAATAACTTGGCACATGATAGCCCAATCAATCATCTTCTTTTCTTTCAAGCTGTAAACAAGTTCCAGGAACTCGGGCCAATTCTCGACCACATGCCCCTGTTGACGATGGAACTCAAAGAACTGGAGCAAATTCCCGACCGCAGGTTGGCAAGGCACAACCGGAGGGAGTGGCAACGAGTGAGCGGCCATCAAAGCCCTGAAAATGTCTGTAAAAGACTCCGACAACGGGGGGTGAGAAGCCTGCTTCGGTCAAGGTGGATGCCGAGGGGTATGAAAAGGTAGTGGAGATGGTAGTAGGGGTTGCGTAGGCAAAGGGGATTGTGTAGGCAAAGGCGGATGGTTAGAATGATGTGGAGGCATGGTGGGAGTAGGAATGTAATGGACGGCTACCCGCTCCGGGTGTAGCGTTTCCTTGACCGGAGGTGGAGGGGTGTGGTGGGATGAAATAGCGGAGGGCTGACTCATTGAGGGTTGGTATGCGGTGGAGCACATGGAGGTATAGGGGTGTGGGGGAGCGGAGGGCCGACTCGTGGATGGATATGTAGTGGAGGGCTGACTTGCGGTGGAGGGCGGAGGGAAAGTGTATGTAGAAGGTGACGGTGGAGGAGGCTCATGGTCAAAAGAAACTAGGAGTTGTTGGCTAATGAAGCGGGCCCGATTGTAAATCTGTTGCCAGGATGTGATATCGTTCAGGGATAAAATACATCTGAGCTCGGGCGTTGCATTAGAAATAACCATCTTGATCTGTTCGCCATTTGGAATATGCCCCGGGACTTGCACGGCTAGGCAACACCAGCGGTCGGTAAACATGGAGAATTCCTCACCGGGCTTCATCTTCTCTTAGGCCAAATCAACCAAAGAATGTCTGGGCCTAACCTAGTCCTGATATTGCTGGATAAATCTTGCTTGAACGGCTTGAAAATTCATCATCTGCTCTTGCGACAATGTGAAGAACCAATCCTTGGCCGAGCCCCCTAAAGATAGGCCAAACAAATAGGACATCAAGCGATCATGCTGGAACTGGGCCGACTTATAGAGGAAATCCTTCACATGGACATACGGGTCACCAACTCCACCATAGCGGCGATATGCGGGAATCTGTTGACGTGGTGGAAGCTGAAGACCTCGGAATGCAAATGGGATGTCCAAAGAAGTTTGGGGACTGATTTGTCGTTGCAATTCATCAAGCTAGAGTTGGGCCCGAATGAACATCTCCTCGGTAGGAAGAGTCCGAGAAGGATATGAGCCAGCCTGAGCAAGAGATGATGAATTTGGACCAGGATAGTGATGATGGGCCGGATAAGGGGATCCGGCCTGAGAAGAAGGAAAGCCCATTCCAGGAATGAGGGAATGCATGGGCCTGGAAGAATTATGTATGTGGAATGAGGATTGATTGGGCCAGCAGCAGCACGGGCGGGATAGGAAGGCCCATTAAAAGAATAGGATCCAACAGAGGAATAAGAGATGGGCCCGCATGGGAAGAGGAATCAACACGGGGGTAAGAAGATGGAGAAGTATAGGAATAAGGTACAGGGGAGAAGTGCTCCATGGGGAGAATGGAGACTTTATACAGTGAATTTCAAATGAATACAAGGAGGGGAATGAACCTAAGACAAATGCAGCTAAATGGAGACACGCGAAGATGAACTATACCTACTGAGCCTAATCTGACAAAAAGATGCAAATGATGACACTATGCAACATACAATGGAGGAGAGAGATGAGAAAAGAATCAACCAATTACCTAAACAAATTCCAAGTGATGCGCGAAGATTTTTATAAGTTCTCTTTTAGGACCTTAGTGGATTAATTAAAAATGTGAGTTCACTCAACCACAAGGTACCTAAATAGGGTGAGAATGGAGGACTGGCAGACTCTAAAGGACTCTTTCTTGCACGAATGTAGACCCTAGATTGGGAGGTGGTATGGTACAACCTGCCCGTCGTCCGTTGTGAACACCTAAGAAATCCACTTAGAACAATTAAAAATATAAGAATTAAGCATGCACGAGGCGCTAATAAGGAGAGTGATCGCCAGAGGGGTTACCTCAAAAAGAAAAGGAAATTGATCGCGAATACCTGGTGAGAAAAGGGATGCGGGATGATTGTGGATTTCTTCCTCCTCCTTCTACCGGCCGGCCGATGAAGGGGGTTTTTCTTCTTTGATTACCCTTAAACAAATCACAAACAAACAAAGAAAAAATAGGATTAGCCAAGTGTGTGTAGTATCAATCCAAAGATAAAATAAGATGATAGAACAAGAGCATGAAGTGTGCACCTTTTGGTTCTTTTAAAACCCCTAAGAGAATTAGGGAGAGGAAAGGAGATGTGAACTAATGCAGGAAAAAGACTGATGCTGATCGATGATGATAGGATGATGAATGATGATAAGATGATAATAAGACGGATAATATCCCTGCTGTTCCTGTCAACAGTAGAGGGAGAAACCAATATATCAGCTCGTGGCTAGTGCAACAGGAGGAAGCAGACCACCGAAGGATCAAAAGGCTCGTGCAGAAGAGAGGAAAACTTCTCTGCGTGAAAGAATCTACTGCTCTCTGCGTCGATCTCTCTGTTGCTCTCTGTGTTGCTATTAGCTAAAGCTCCCTCTCTTTTTTCGTTGTTCTCTCTGTTTCTTCCTGCCATCAGCTAGCTTCGCGCGAGCTCGACGCAGGGATGTATTTATAGGATGCAAAACACAGATGTGGTGGGATAAGAACAGGCAAGACTCATCTACGGCAAGGTCTCTACTTCCCCAATCGAACATGGTGACCAAAACATAGCAGGGAACTCTCCAGGAAAGGGTTGTTCAAGCAGGACACGGAAGGGTGAAAGACGACCCAAAGAAAGGCGTTATTTGAAATTGACGACCTGGACAAGGCGTTAATTAAAATCACGACTGGGACAAAGGCGTCAATTCATGGATTTAATTTTAGTAATGAAAACATTCTTTATTTGAAAATGATGAAGAGACGCCTGAGAGAGAGGCGTTAATTCAAAACACGACCCATGGAGGGACGTTAATTCTTATTTTCTAATTTTGAGTAGGATTCGTAAAAGTCCAGAAACTGACGCCTTTTGGATCAGTCGTCCTTTCTTTGAGAAACGCCCCGGCCCAAGCCGTTATTTAAAACACGCCCTACGTAGAGTCGTGAATTACAAAAACAATTAGAAAATGGCCTAAAAACACACAAAAATAGAAAAACTTCATATTATGGAAATATTGAAGTTCACTTTGGGGCGTTAATATGGTGACATGAGATTTAATCAACATAGTATCAATTTTGGCGTGTCTACAGCTGCCCCGCCTTGGCGTCTGCTTTGCAAGGGAGTGAGACGAAATGAAGTGAAAGTGCAACAAGCGAAATGAAGTGGAATGAACTGATAAGTAGATGCCAAGGTGTGATGTGACACGCCTCTGACACTAAGCGTTAGAAATCTTTCCAAGATTCTGAGTGAAACAACTCCGGGTGATTCAAGAAAGCATCGATTGGCTGGATGAAGGAGACTAAACTAAATAAATAAAATGTGCGCGAGGGCACGACAGGGAGGCACCATTGGAGAGCGGTTACCAGCCAATGTGGACGTGCTACAACCAAGGTGGATTTGCAGAAAATTAAAGTGAATGGAGATGAAGACCCAACGAAGGGACGCTTTCAAGGAACTAGCCTGAGCGGCTTTCAGAGAGAATAAAGTACTTGATTTGGAGTGGAATATCTCATGTCAACTCAATCAAGAGCGAGTGACCTTCATTATTGCCGTAATATGAAGATTTTCATCATTAAGCTCAAAGTCCTACATGATGCATGCTGGGCTAAAAGAAAAATTAAAACAAACTAAAAATAGAAAATAATCAAGGATAATATTGCCAAGCCATCTAGATTTGGTCAAGAATCCAGATCTCTGAGCTGACACTAAGCCGAAGCCCGTTTGTCCGCGCATCAACCCAGAAAGTGGAACCATCGTCCCAGACCTTGAATGACTCAACGGCCTATCCGTGTGATCAAGATTCTCCTGGAATTATCACTGTTTTTGATGAAGGGGAACTCAAATTCCAGGTTCGTCAGAACCACAAGGTCCTTGATATACTATAATAGCGTAGAGTACCATATAGTAACAATGCTTACAGGAAAGAATACAAGAACGGAATGATGTTACTCCCATGCATCTCGAATCCTGCACTCTTCTGCACTTGAAAATTCATTAGTCCTCATGATAGAAAATATCCTCAGTTTAAACATGACATGACCATAAGTGCATAATCATAAATAAATTCCACTTAAAATACAGCACTTAAGTTCATTAAAAACAGCATAGAGGAACTGAATATGCAAGTCATAAGTTGACGACCGATAGCAGTGGCGTCAAAAGGATAAAAGACGACTAGCATCAAGGCGTTAATAGCTTTGAGATTTCAAAAAAAGACGACCCTCATCAAGGCGTGAAATAAAACATGACCTGGAGCAAGTCGTTAATTCAATAAATGACGCCCTGAATACCGTCGTTAATTAACCATAAATTCGAAACACACGCTTCCGACTCTGAATCAGAAAGCTTAAACCCAGTTATGCTCGTACTTGATTTTGCAGTTTCGAACGGCATAAGATCCTTCAAACTTCTATAAAAGGAGGGATTTCTCTCAACAAATCAATCGAATCCTGCTTTCTGCTTCTTCTTCTTCTGCTTTCGCAGGTGTTGCTTGTTCCGTTCGGCTTCTTCTGCAGACAGTTACTCAGAAGATGGAGAGAGCTATCAAGAAATCGAAGATTTCCACTCCTAGGCTCTCGGAAATTAATGGACACCTTAGCAACCGAGTTGCCATGAACCAGGTATTTCATAATTTAAGTTGTTAGTTCTTCTGTTTCTTCTCTTCTACCTTCAACTGCTCATCCCTCTTCTCTGTGCTTTCTTTTCTTTTCTTTTCTCAGGATTATCCAAATATTCCAGGGGCAAGGAGATTCACCAAAAATAAATGGCTTCCCCTCTTGCTCTCCAAATTTAGTTCGACATGAGAGTTTTCCTATCCAGATGGCATCTCCTAGGTTTAGTTACCCATGCCAAACATTATGACCAAATCCACCTAGATTGGGCAGCTATAGGAGCTCTTGTTGAGATATGGCATCCTTCTACTCACACCTTCCTCTTCTCTACTTTTGAAGCCACCATTCTATTAGAAGAGTTAGAGATGATTTTGGGCTTAAAGAAGATGAAACAAGGGGATGAGGAGAAGATGGCCATCATGCCAAGGCAAATCTCTTCTCATGAATTGCTAACAAGCTTGATTCCTAGCCCCAACTTAGTGAGCCAGATCAAAGCCACCAAAGGAATTAACCTTTTAAAGCTTGCCTCATGGGTCTACAAAAGGTCCGACCAAGCCAAAGAGGATGATGAAATAGAACGGGTAGCAAAAGCCTTTGTTGTGTGCTTGGCGGGAGCAATCTTGTTCCCCTCCACGGAAGATTTCTTAGAAGAGTCCCAATTGAGTGCTATAGCTAGCCTTTGGGAAGGAGAGAGAGTGGGACCGGCGATATTAGCCTTTCTATATAGTGGGCTTACTTCGGCATCAATGGGGAGACCAATTTATGGATGCATGCTTGCACTTTCTAGTTGGGTAGATCTCCACTTCAAGTTCGATCCATGTGAGGAGGCCCAACAACCATCAAGGATATTCTCAAAAAGCCCTCTTTCTTACATGACCGGCTCATTGGGGTTGAGCAATAGAGTGGTGAACCGGATTCCTCAAATCAAGAAAAGGGTGGAATGGAGGGAGCATCTCAAAGTAATGCCTAAGAACCTCTTCACATGCGCCCCGGGATTACTCAAATTTCAACAACTCCGCGCACGATTCTCTCCCGGGACGGATCTTCGTCTAATAGGCGCCACGGAATTCGTGTTATACAACTCTCATAGGTGCCTTCCTCAACTCGGGCTTCCACGGCGACTATTCGAGGATTTGTCTCATCTCCCTCCTATCAAGACAAGGGACATCGGCTGCAATGAAGATGGAGAAGAAAGCACAACAATCCAAGCATTGTGGAAAATCTGCAAAACTCATCAGCCCGTGGATAACTTAGAAGAAGACAGGGATCAGTGGAAATCATATGTAATAGCTTTAAGAAGTTTAAGGCCCAAAATGGCTCATTAGATGCATTGTAATCTTTTCATCAATAATAAACAATGATAACATTCTGATCGAGCCATATTATGCTGTTTCTGATGAATTCTTTCAAAAATCTGTGTTTCTGTTCTGAATAACGACTCAGAGAATGACGTTAATTCCACAAATAACGTCTCAGAACTTGTCGTCTCTCATTGATCTTTTTCTGAAAATCAAAACATTAATTCCCATAATTGACGACTTCAGCAATGGCGTTAATAGAATCACGCTTTAGGACAAGGCGTTAATTTGATAAAAAGTATTCGTTAAATATCCGAGAATAACGCCTTTAGATAAGCCACTTCTCATGTAAATAACGCCTGCATCAAAGTCGTTAATCAAAAATAGCAATGATTATTCCAATCACGTCAATCAATTCCCATTGAATGCAACTGACGACGGTTGTCATTCCCCATGCGAAACGAAATCACGCCTCAAAGCTCGTCGCCAAATCTGGAAGTAACGCCCTGTGGCCTAGTCGTCCCTTTAACAAGACACGCCTTCCTCTCAGGCGTTACTTCTTTTCGAATACTAAAACACTTTTCCCCCTTCTTTCTTCTTCTTCCTCCGTCCATTTTTCCCTCTTTCCCTCTTCTGCAACCCTAACCGAACCCATCTCCCACTCTCTATCCCTCTCATTCTCTCATCCCCTATCCATGGCCGACGGTGGACTTAAGAGGTAGAGGGTTAGCGCCCCCGATGTCGTGGACTTGGGCGAGGACGAACCCGCCATGGAGGAAGCTCCTCCTGTGGCGGCCGAGGAGGCTCCGGCGGCAGAGCACGGCGACGAGGGAGAACCCGGCGAGGAAGAACGAGAAGACGAAGGTGATGAAGAAGATGATGGAGAAGACGAAGAAGGAGAACACGAAGAAGAAGGAGAAGACGAAGAAGAGGAAGGGGATGAAGAGGGAGAAGAACAAGGAGAAGAAGGAGAAGAACGACCGGCGACGGACGTTCCTCGCCGCGGACAACTCCGACGGCCACGGCAACCCCGGCCGCCCCGCCGTGGAGGGATGGTTGGACCTAGACAACAAAAGGTAGGCCCCCAAACCTTCATTTCCATTTTTTTTTAATTTTACTTCCATTTTCCATAGCTCTCGGTGGGGAAAAACCAGTGACTCAGAAAAGAGACGCCCCCAGGGGTGTCGTGAATTAAAGAAAAGACGCCCAGACCTGGGGTCGTCAATTCATTTTTTTTATTTTGAAAAATAATTAATCACATGAGAACACGCCCTGTAGCATGTCGTTAATTTGAATTATCATGTTTATAATCATGCTGGTAATTTCCATGCTTTTTCATTTTCAATAATTTATTTTTCAATATGTCTGCCCTGATTATCTCGCATGCTGTTTCATTCATTTTTTAAAACCCTGGGAAAACAGCGCCCCCCATCGGGGCGTTAATTCATTAGGTGACGACACAGGGGTGGTCGTTAATTCAAACATTCCCAGAACAGGTTCCAAACCAACGCCTCCCATAGGGGCGTCTTCTAGATAACCAACGACCCAGGCTGGGTCGTTAATTCAATAAACATAGAGAACCATTTAGAAATAACGCCACCCTCAGGGGTGTTAATCAAGCAAGCCACGACCCAAGGTTGGTCGTTAATTAAATCAAACAACAAACATCTCAGCAAATGCAGTTAAATGAATTTTCACATGAAATTTAAACAATTAAGCAAAAATTCTTTCTTTATGCATGCAGGGATTGATGAGGACACGCATTTCCTGGGTCCAGGTCCGGGCAGCATATTATGGTCTCCCCGAGTTTCAGAGAGCTAGGGTAGATGCTATGGGGTTCGGGGCTTTCCTCAGCATAGAGCCAGTTAGGCCAGACCTAGCACTGATCCAGGTTCTGAGAGAGAGATGGGATAGGACTAGCCGGGCATTCTGATGCCATGGGGTCATATAATCCCCACCCTAGAGGATGTGGCTAGGATTACCGGGCTGAGGGTAGACGGTGAGGCTGTGAGCGGGTTCACCTACCCTGACTACACTGAGCTTACCCAGAGACTGCTAGGGTTAGAGATGGTTTATGAGACACCTAGCGAGTGCAGGACCGTCTTCCGTACCGACCTCACCACAGCTATGGGATTGGGCGATGCGAGGCAGAGACCCCGGGAGTCCTTAGAGCAGTTTTTCCAGAGATTGATGGATGGGGCTAGGGCAGCCTATTGCCAGGACCCGGCTGACAGAGAGAGGGCAGACAGAGATCTGAGGAGGTTCTTATTTCTGATGCTCGGGAGGCTGCTGCTTGGCACGAAGGGCGACGTCATCAACTGCCGATTCCTAGGGATACTCGAGGACTTGGAGGGAGTCGGCAGATATGCCTGGGGAGCGGCGCTGCTGGCGCACTTGATAGCCGACCTCTCCACGGGGACAGGTCGAGAGACGACTGTCAGTGGCTTCTCACCTTTTCTTCAGGTATGCATTTTTCTCTTTTATGTGTTTTTGTTATTTTAGAATACATATGCGTATGAATGCTTTGCTAATATGATGCATGGATGCAGATTTGGAGCCACTTGTACATGCCCATGGGGCGCGTCGACCCACGGCCTGGAGGTGAGGGATCTTTCCCTCTAGCACGGCGCTGGCTGCCGGTAGTGTTTGGAGCCCCACTCGCCTATGAGTTGTGGGTGTTACGGAGAGAGTTCCGAGACTTCCCTCCCTCACTGGTATGCATGATGCAATGTTATGCATTTCTTTTTATGTTTATGTTATATGATGGATATGATGGATGTATGCATGCTTGTGAATGCAGGTGCGGTGGAGACCCTACGAGGGGATGACCGACGAGGGCGAACCGTGGGTCGTAACGGGCCGACCTCGCTTTGAGCATGAGCTTTGGGTTCATTGCCTGAGCGAGATTGAGCCGTTACGGCTTAGACTGGTGATGAGGACTCTCGGCCTTCATCAGGAGTGGATATAGGTTGGAGAGCCGCGAGGGATTGGGAAGAAGACGCGCGGTCGTACCAAGGAGATCAACTGGAGAGTGCGGTTCGCGGACCAGTACGCCGACTGGCAGCGGGGCGGGATCCGAGTCACCTCTCAGGCAGCGGACAGCTCCGAGTACCTCCGGTGCTACTGGGAGGTTTACGCCGGTCGACCCCAGATGAGGGTCCTAGGGGTATGTATGAATGCACTTATTTCTAAATTGAATGCAAATGCTTATGTATCTATCATGTGACTAATATGTAATAGATGCAGGATGCGCGGGATATAGCAGCGATGGATGCACAGGCCCACCTACACAGCCTGGAGGCACAGCTGGCCACCACGCGGGCAGACCTTGAGACCTTGGTGAGTGCTTAAATGATTTCTATATGCAAATGAATTTTTGTCCTTGAATTATTGATGATTAGCCACTGACAATCTCAATAAATGCAGCGTGCCCAGCAGGGAGCAGTAGGGAGAGATACGGGAGAGGCCTCCAGCTCGAGAGGGCCTAGTGCAGAGGCGACTGCACTAGCGGAGCAGCTAGCAGGGGCAGTGACACGGGCCGAGGCAGCAGAGCGCGACCTCGCCTCACGGGTAAGTTTCAAAACTCAGACCTCATTCAATTATCTATTATTATGTGCTGATGAAAAAGTGTTTTGCAGACGGAGGAGCTCCGAGCCGCTTTTACTTGCATCGAGGAGGGCCAGCAGGCGATGGCCACACGGGTGAGTTTTACTTTTAACCATGCATTCATTTCATGAATTGTTGAATTATTGCATTAAATGTGGAACTGATGACTTGTTTACCTGTTTGCAGACTACACAGTTACAGGCGGCTCATACCCGGGCTGCCCTAGCCGGGGCGGAGTTAGCGATCCGTGAGCAGCGGGTCGCGGAGCTGGAGAGGGCTTTGAGGCGGCGGGAGGAGCTGCCTCAGGACGTAGCGGAGCTGCGGGTCGCTCTTGAGCTGGAGCGGAGAGAGCGTGCGCGAGAGCGCGAGGAGCGTGCTCGGGAGCGTGAGGAGCACCAGGCGGAGCGTGTCCGGGACCGTGAGCAGTACCAGGCGGAGCGTGCCCGTGACCGTGAGGAGCGGTCAGCTTGCGATCGAGAGCTTACAGCCTTGAGGGCCCAGCTAGCCGTTGCACAGGAGCGGCTACGAGCGACCGAGGAGCGTCTTCAGCGAGGTCGGGAGCGGGCGCGAGCTGCAGGGTACAGCTTCACCAGCTCCACCTTCGTGGCGGGCTCCTCTCTTCGAGAGAGGAGCGAGGCAGGGGACCAGGTTCGAGTTCCAGCTTCTTCACGGGGGCCCATGCCCCCTCCACCAGCGCCTCCTCGGGACGGCGAGGATGAGGTAGAGAGTAGGAGAGAGGAGGGTGGAGGCGAGAGCTGAGAGAGACTTACTTGTACTCCTCCACCCTCACACCTGTACTCAGATATTTATGATGTATATATATATGAGATTGAAATTTTTGTTACCTGAGCACTTGTGTAGTTGTGTACTTGTGGTTGTGTACTTTGCTCCTTTTCCACGTTCTTTGCTTTTGCTTCACTTTTCCCTGTGCCTGCAGCCGTAGTTCACACTTAAGCAAACATGTTAATTCATCTGTTCGACTTGGCCCCTTGCTTAATAAGCAAGGGATGTCTTTACTTTGACCTTGATAACGGGTCAAGGGGCCAAGCCTTTAATCAAATAAGGCAAATGAAATAACCAATAAAGGGAGATGCAACACGCAAGCAGTCATATGCAAACCATAATAAAAGATGCCCATACAAGATGCAAGCACACATCATGAACGATAAACCACCACCACTCTTTTATTTTCTTCTTTTCTATTTTTCTTCTTTTCATTCTTTTTTTTCTCTTATTTTCTCAAAAAGACGCCTTAGACTAGGTCATTTTTCAAATAAAAGACGCCCTCAGTGACGGTCGTTAATTTTGAAAAAGAATTTGATTTTCGTGGAAATGACAACCTACCTAGGGGCGTTATTTGAGAAAAGATGACTTTCACACAGGCGTTAATTCCATAAAAGGCGCCTTACTCAGAGGCGTTAATTTCCGTGTCTTCAGAATTGGGTTGACAAAGCTACTAAGGCACTAGGTCCTACGTGGTCATCATTGAGTATTCATTGATCTTTCTTGAATAATCAAAAGGGGGTCGACGTGCTAATGGTTAAACTTATACGCAAGATCTCGCACGGTGCAATCTCCTAGGTCAGTCTCGACCATTCTGCTGGTTTATGACTTACCACAAAGAAAGAGATGGAAGAGGATATAAGGAAGCCCATAAGGGATTCTGAGAAGCTCGAGGCAAAACTACCTCCCCTACCCTATGCCTGTTGGGGTTCAGTCTTCGGCATAGGGAAATTTTGTTGCCTTTTGCCTCTTTTATATTGCATGCATACGCCCAAGGTTTTCCTTGCGGGGACTTTGCCCTCTTGACATGCTTTTCTTTTCACGATTTGACTTTCTCTTCGAAACTGATTTGTACTGATGAAAAACCTAATTGTACTTGGGCTTTTGCGGCATTTTTGTTCCCTTTTGGGCCCTGACTTCCACTTACTAAGGCGGCGGGTAGGCTTGGCGGGTCTACTCCGAGACCTCCCTTCCTCCCTTATGGGCCGAAGAGGAAAAGAATGGGTATTGTCTTCACCTTTAGTCAGGTTTTGGCTTTCCATCGGATTTTGCACCGCTTGAGTTCGAGGTTTAAGTGTGTAGTGTGTGCAGGAGTCGACCCCATTTTAAGTTAACAAGACTGATGAATGAATACTGAATTTTGACCTTTCAGACTTTGCGTCCTCGTACGCCATGGCAACCATTTTGGAAATTGGAAGATTTTTTTGGATTTTGGAGAATTTCTATTTTTTTTTGGAAATTTCAATTTTTTTGGATTTTGGAAATTTTCAAATTTTTTTTTGGATTTTTTGATTAGGGGTAGTATTCTTAAGGTACAGACCATTCAAGGATGAGCTAGCTCCTCTCCTTCAGCATTAATCAATTTATAAGCATTGCCAGGATAAACATCTTTTATAACAAAGGGTCCTTCCCAGTTTGGTTGGAGTTTTGAACGGGGTCCACCAGGTTTTACGAAGATTCTCTTGATTACCATCTCACCGATTTTGAATTTTCTCTCAATTACTTTCTTTTGATAAAAACGTGAAAGCCTATTTTGATAAACGCGCGCATGCTCAGCGGCGACCAGACGCTTCTCATCTAGGAGTTCCAACTGGGCAAGGAGTGAATCACGACGCTCATCAATAGAGAATTCCTTGTCCAATTGTACTCGCAGAGAGGGAATGAGAATCTCATAAGGAACTACCGCCTCCATTCCATAAGTAAGGGCGAAAGGGGTTTGCCCAGTGGGGGTACGAATGGAAGTGCGATAGGCCCAGAGAGCTTCAACTAGCTTGTCTGGCCAATCCGAAAATTTATTAGCCTCACACGTTTTCTTAACAATTTTGATCAATGTCTTATTAGTTGCCTCTGCTTGACCATTACCCTGCGGATAATAGGGAGAAGAATGATGTAATGCAATGTTATACCTGTTGCAGAGATCCTTGAGCTCTTGAGAGATGAATTGAGGCCCATTGTCGGTGATGATGGTACTCGGGATGCCGAACCTTGCGATGATGTTCTTCATTATGAACTTGCAGACGGCTGATGCTTTGATCTCCACGTATGCTTCCGCTTCTGCCCACTTGGTGAAGTACTCCGTTGCCGTAAGGATGAATGACTTTTGTTTTGTAAGGAGGTTCGAATCTCCAAGAGGTCCAATGATATCGAAAGCCCACATGGAGAAAGGCCATGGGGAGGACATAGGATCGAGTGAAGAAGCAGGAGAATGAATCTTGTCGGCGTGCAGTTGGCACTTAACACACCTTCGAACATAGATGGAGCAATCCTCTTCTAGAGTTGGCCAATAGAAGCCTAGCCTAAGGATCTTCTTAGCTAGCATCTGGCTGTTCACATGACCACCACACACTCCTGAATGCGCCTCTTCCACGACCTTCCAGGATTCATCATCGTCGAGGCATCTTAATAAAACACCAGTGAGCCCTCTTCTATAGAGCACACCTCCAACCAAGACATAACGTTGAGCCACTCTTCTAATTGCTTTCTTCTCTTCTGCAGTGGCTTCTTTGGGATAGGACTGATCATTGCAATATCTGGCAATCTCATAATACCAAGGTTTCTCCTCATCAGCCATTTCTTCTTCCCAATCTAATAACATGACCTCTTTACTTTTAAGAGCTTCACTCCGCCTGACCTTCTCGAGCACCTTATCCCTAATGTCGAGGAATGCACGATCCTTAATAGCTGGAGTGTCACGCTGATGAATGAGAGGAACATGGAAATCTCGTTCAGGAGGGAAGACTAAAGCAGAGGCCAATGAGGCAAGAGCGTCAGCTAAGATGTTCTGGCTACGAGGGACATGGACGAAGATCAATTTGGTGAAGAGTTTGGCATAAGCTGAAGCAAGTTCCTGGTATGGTTTGAGCTTAGGATTGATAGTGCGGCATTTGACAAGCACCTGGCGTAGAATGAGCTGACTATCACCAACAATTCGTAATTGGGTAACACCATATTTATGAGCAGTTTGAAGGCCGGCCAAGAGAGCTTCATACTCAGCTATATTATTTGTGACAGGGAAAGTAAGCTGAGCGGCGAATGGGATGGTGACCCCTTCTGGTGTTAAAAGAACCATGCCGATCCCTCTTCCTTGGGAATTTAGAGCTCCATCAAAATGTAGTGTCCACATCGGATCGTGGGGTTGATTAATGGACATTAGTTCTTCATCTGGAAACTCCGAATTGACAGGATCAAATCGGGGTAGAGGGTGGTGAGCAAGATGTTCGGCAATGGCGTAGCCTTTGATAGCTTTCTGTTGAATGTAAGTGATGTCAAATTGAGAGAGGAAACTTTGCCAGCGTGCTAATCGGTCGGTAAGGACAGATTTTTCAAGAAGGAATTTAATCGGATTCATGCGCGCAATGAGATGAACATCGTGAGCTAAGAAATAATGCCTTAACTTCTGAACTACCCAGACTAAAGCAGCACAAGTCTTTTCCATAGCTGAGTACCTTTGCTCACAGGGGTTAAGAAGATTAGACAAGTAGTATGCTGCCCTCTCCTTCCCTTCTTCATCCACTTGAGCTAGGACAGCACCCACAGAGTCATCCAGGACAGAAACATAAAGGATGAGCAGTTTGCCTGGACTGGCGGCCTCAGGACAGGAGGATTGGCCAAATAATCCTTCAATCCGTCAAAAGCTGCCTGACACTTGTCATCCCAATTAAACTTGACCCCCGGCTTAGTAAGCTCGTAAAACGGCCTACATCTTTGTGAATGCTGGGAGACAAAGCGGCGGATAAATTGCAACCTCCCGATTAATCCTCGAACTTCCTTCAAATTCTTGGGAGGAGGCATATCTCTGATGGCCTTTGCCTTATTGGGATCAACTTCAATTCCCCTTTTGCTGACAATAAATCCAAGCAACTTCCCTGATGAAACACCAAATACGCACTTCTTGGGGTTCATTTTCAACTGATACTCTCGTGATCTTTGCAAGACTTTAGCTAGAACCCCAGGATGCTCAATCCTTGTTCTTGATTTTATCACCAGATCATCCACGTACACCTCAATATAAATGTGGATCATATCATGAAAAATTGCCATCATAGCCCTCTGATAGGTGGCTCCAGCATTCTTGAGCCCAAAAGGCATGACCACATAGCAGTATGTTCCCCACGGTGTAGTAAACGATATTTTTTCTTGATCTTCCTCGGCCAGGCGAATCTGATTATAACCCGAAAAACCATCCATGAAGGAGAGAGTCTCAAATCCTGCCGTATTATCAATCAAAACATCAATATGAGGGAGGGGGAAGTCATCCTTAGGACACGCACGGTTGAGGTCCCGAAAGTCTATACAAATCTGAATCTTTCCATCTTTCTTCATGACTGGGACGATGTTAGCCACCCAGTTAGGATAGAGGACAACTCTAACAAATCTAGCCTTATGAAGCTTGTCGACCTCTTCTTTCATTTTTAAAGCCATGTTAGGGTGGAAATGTCTCAACCGTTGTTTGACCGGGACAGACCCTGGTTTAAGTGTAAGCCGATGTTCAACGAGTGCAGGGTCTAGTCCAGGCATATCTTCATAACTCCATGCAAACGTGTCCTTGTATTCTTGAAGTACCAAAATAAGTGCCTCCTCTTCGGAGGGCGGCAAGTTCTTTGAAATGAGGACGATCCTAGGGTCTTATTCCGTACCCAGATTTATTTCTTTGGTAGGCTCTTCTAATGAGGCTGATGGTTCATCAAATCTCCTCATGCCACTAGCAAAGGCATCAGCCTCGTCCTCATATTCTTCGTAACTTTCATCCCCCTCTTCAATAGGGTCTTCATCGTTCATAATCTCATAGACACCCAAACCCTCATAAGAAGCACAAGTACCCTCATATTCTATCTCTGGCAGGATGATCGCATTCTCTAGAAATTCGGGAAGAGTTGAGCATGCTTGGCACCTTCTAGCCAATTCTAACAAGAATCTACGGGGAATCTGCTTACCCTTGGATTTCTTATGTGAAGCTACCCCATGAATTTTATTAGAAGAAGAAGAGGAGCAACTAGCTTGATTATTAGAAGAAGAAAAGGAAGGAGGTGAAAAAGTGGATACAGGAGGGGATACAGACGAAGACCCTTCGCCAGAAGGGTAGAAAAGATTTGTCAATGAATCCTGGAAGAGCGGCCCCTGGGTCGGGACACACTCAGAAAGGAGATAAGAGGTCTCCTCAACGGAGATGGAGGATTGAAAAGTTGGAATTTTGGCATTTTTTTTTCTTCTTCATTTTTCTCTTCATTTTTATTTTCTTTTTCAAATAGAAAGCAATGTGAAGGGGGAATAGTAGGAAGAGTGGAAATTGAAAGATTGGAGAAGGGTTGAATTAATAACGACCCGTGCGGGGGTGTGATGGAGAGTCTGGAAAATTGCTCGAGGAGCAAGGGAGGAATTGGAGGAGAAACTCGAAGTGAACTTGGAGAAAAGATGACCATGATTGGGGGCGGTCTAGGCACACATGGAAACATTTGGGAATACATGGAGACAAGAAGAGACGGATGCATGGAAGTGAGAGAGAAAAGGCCGGCCCACAGCCTGTCTATCGTGAAACCTTCTTCGTATGGCACATCAGGCTCTCCAGTGTCTGTATAATTGTTCAGCAGCTGCCTCTTATCTGTTATCACAGTAGGTTTCTCAATCAACTCATGGATTAGTGGCGGCCATTCTGGGTCAGTCACCATAAATAGACAACTCAAAGCAATAGCAATATCATTCATGTCAAACCATCTATACCAGTCACACTCTGGATCACCCATTTTCCTTCCCTTATCAGGCCTTAGAGACTCGAGGGCTTTATAGGTGGCCAATGGAGTAATATGACGAGCAAACTGTCTAGCATGAACATCTTGACAGTCTAACATGGAAGTGAGTATTGTAGTCTGCTCGTTGTTTTGAGTGCCACCTTTGACAAAATGTGTTTGCAGTGTCCAAGTAAGTGGCTGGCGATCTGTCTTCAGAGTAGACGTCATAATTGCCCATGGTTCTTCTTCATTCTTGCTCGGCCCTTTATAGCCTAGGCCGCCCCGTGCAATCAATCTTTGTGGCTTGACAGGCTTGGTTCCGCCTTGGAAATTAACACCCAGGCCTTTACCAGCTTGGTACCCCATGTTCATCAGAATATTCCAGCCAGGGGTATTTATTATGCTCTTCTTCTTCTTCCCCTCGGAAGTCAGAGGTGTCATAGCAACCGTTGTGACTGTCTCTGAGGGCATCGGCCGTTGGTTAATGACATCTAACACTGATAACAACGGTTTGTTGGAAGGCCAAATAGACGGAACTGATGTTGCTAAGTGTATGTCTTCATCTGGCAAAATCGACATGCTAGTGACTTTGATAATACGGCCTTTATGTGGAAACTTGAGGTATTGATGATTTGTAGAAGGCACCGCATCCAGCTGTTGAATATAGGGGCGACCCAGGATGCCATTGAATGTTGGATCCATGTCCAAGATGTGGAAATCTACTGTGATTGTAGCTGGACCCAAACTAACTTTTAATGTTATCATACCTAAGGGAGGCTTCTTGGTGTTATCATATGCTGTGACTGTTATAGTGGATGGCCGAACCTGACTTTCTGGAATGCCGCACATCCTTAAAGTGCTAGGCGGCAATACATTGATGGATGCCCCAGTGTCCACCAAACATTGTTTTACTGCCACCTTGTTAATGTCCACTGTGATACACAGAGCATATTTCCGAGCTGGTTGAGGTGCTAGTTCATGTTCATGAAAAATAATTGCTGGCTGACCGCTAGCAGGTGTTAGGACCGTGGTTATATGCTCGGCAGGAATGTCTTCATTAACCATGACCTTCTGCAGATATTCTTTTAAGGCCAATTGATAGGTTGTTGACCTTTTGATCAGCTCTAAAATAGAAATTCTTGCTGGAGTCCTGTCCAGATGCTTTAATAAATCGTATTGAGTGCCCGGGATAGACTCCTGTTCTTGCTCATTGGGCCCCTGTGTGGGCTCCTGCTCCCTCTGAAGAAAAACACGGTGGAATATCCATCCACTGCGGAGTACCATAGTTTGACTCGGCGACGCCTCTGTCGGTGCAAGGGTGAAGGGAGGTTTAGAGGATGAAGAAGGGACATTAGTGTTGGCAAGTGGTGGAGAAGTGTTCAAAGAAGGAGCCCCCGTAGGGGGTGTTGGGGAAGGGTTCAAAAAAGAAGCCCTCGTAGGAGGCATGGGAGTAGAAAGGGGTGCCCGAGTGTGGGTGGAGATAGTTGGTTGAATAAGGAGAGACCTGGGTATAAATGGTGGGTGAACTGATGGTGGAGGGGTCCTTGCCGGTGGAGGAGTAATGGTGGTGGATGTAATAGGTGTTGATGATGGGCGGATGAGGATTGGCCTAGATGGCAAGGGCGAAGGGTTGGTGATGGGTGGTGGAGTTTGCTGCGTGGTAGGCTGCAGAGGTGGAGAACGGGTAAGGAGAGACCGGGTTGGCAAGGATGGGGAATTAATTGGAGTAGATGGGGTTTGGTTAACAAGGCGCAGAGGGGTGCGGATTAGCTGGGGAGTGTGAAGCGTGCGTAAGAGCCGTGGAGGTTGGCTTGGATTGTGGTTTAGTGCCCCGACAGAGGCGTTTTCTTCGTGCCATCTTTGCCCCCTCTCCAACTCATGGAGGGTTGTGACAGGGTTCACATGCTGGTTTAGCGGGTGCTCCGGTAGTGGATTGTGGACATTTGAAAAAAAGAATTGGCACCCACTACCAAATTAGTCCACCGGTCAAGTAAGAGGTGGGGTTGTGGGAGGCTCCCCCTACTGTCGTAGGGACCTAATTAAATAACCACAAACCCGCTTGGGCATTTGTCACTTAACCTCTAGCCTAGACACCGATTTTTTAAAATAGTACTAAATTCTAAAAGTCCTCTCTTTGTTTTGTGTGACCTTCCAAGGGTAATCTAACTCCGGGGTGCTCTGTGGTACAACCTGTCCGGCGTCCGTGAGGGAATCCACGGGTGCGGGGACTTATGGAGGTCTTGGAAAAGGAGATTCCAATCCAAAGAGACGGAATGCTCAATGGGGGGTCCCTCCAATTCCAAGAATGGTGTAAGGAACCTAAGTTGCCCTTGAGAAGGAGAAATAGAAGAGAAGAAAAAGAAGATTTTTTTTTCAAATGTTGATGCAAGTAAATAAGAAATCAACAAAAATGCACAATGCATGAAAAGGATGCATCTACAATGAAGACATGATATCATGAAATTTTTTATTTATTTTTTCTAATTTTTGATTTTTTTAAAGAGTTTTTTTTTATTTTTTTAAAAAAGAGAGATAAATAAAGGATAAATATCAACTAAAAACACTAAACAATATGCAACCTATGGAAGAATAAAGCCTAAAATCATACTTTCTATATTTTTCTGGGTTTCTGATTTTTTAGATTTTTTAAGAATTGTAATGATTTTTTATGAAATTTTTTAAAAATCAAAAAAATAGAATCTGCACCTACGCTTATTGACATTTAGCGACGTTTGATTTTTCAGGATTTTTCAGATTTTCATAATTCCTGCTTCCTGTAGTGACAGATACAGGCTTTCAGCGATGATTTCTGACTTTCTACACCATGTGATTTTCTGTGAATTTCAGGTCTGAATTTTCTTTTTCTTTAATTTTCTGATTTTTTTTCTTTTCCTGCAAAATAAAAACAGAAAAATCAATATACAAATATACACACTAAACATAAGAATATCTAACCATAAAAAATTATTTTCATCCCCGCTAATGGCGTCAAAAATTTCTCTGTGATAATTTTTGAGTTATAAAATTGATGTGCACATGATGTTTACGTGTGTCCATTATTTTCTACGGTTATAAAATTTTTGATTTTGGGTGTGTTTACGTGTGTCACGATCGTGGAAAGTTTTCGCACATTATAAATAGATGCCAAGAGCAGACCGAAGGGGATGTTAGCCTTTTTATTAGCCTATTTTTCATGCTCTTGTATTTGTCCTTTTAAATTGCTTTCTTCTACAAAGCTCTTCGTTTTTAAGTTCTCTGCAATTTCTTCGTCTACCTCTTCCTCTAATTCTCTTATGTTTTCAAGTTATTCTCAATTTTTCAAGGCTCTATCTTGGGTTTTTCACTGTTCATCCATGTAGACGCACCTCTGTCCCTCCTCATTTTTTTACCCTCTTCCTCACATTTTCTCTCTCTGCACTCTTCATCAATATTCTTCGTCTTTCTCTGAGCTATAATTTTCTCTTCTACCACATCTCCTAATTCTTTCTAGATTTAAAGTTATTTTTCTTCTTCTCACCCTATATTTTTATTTTATGTTTACTATGTTTTCAAACTCCACCGTACCCCCTCTATCTCTCTGTTCACTCTCTTCAAAAACACCCTCACGCACACATCACATGTTTTTATTTTAAACTCTCTTTTCTTCTTCTATCTATTTCTTCCTTCTCCATATTTGGACCTGAAATCACTGAAAATCAACTGTTGCAGAAAGCCAGAAAGCGTCGTTGAAAGTCTGTATCTGTCACTACAGGAAGTAGGAATTCTAGAAATTTGAAAAATCCTGGAAAATCAAGAGTCGCTAAAGGTCAGTAAGTGTAGGTACAGGTTCTATTTTTCAATTTGTGAGAAAAATCTAAAAAAAAATCAGAAAAATTCTTGAAAAATCTAAAAAAATCAGAAAACCATAAAAATATAGAAAGCATGATTTTAGGCTTTATTCTTCAGTAGGTTGTATATTGTTTAGTGTTTTTAGTTTATTATTATCCTTTATCTATCTCTCTTTTTGAAAAGAAAAAAATTGAAAAATAACTCTATAAAAAAATCAGAAATCAGCAAAAAAATATTTTCATGCTATCATGTCCTCATTATAGTTGCATCATTTTCATGCATTGTGCATTTTAGTTGATTTCTTATTTACTTGCATTATCAAAAAAAAATTCTTCTTTCTCTTCTCATCTATTTCTCCTTCTCAAGGACAATTTAGGTTCCTTACACCCTTCTTGGAATTGGAAAGACCCTCCATTGAACATTCCGTCTCTTTGGAATGCAATATTCTTTTTCAAGACCTCCATAAGTCTCCGCACCCATGGATTCCCTCATGGACGTCGGGCAGGTTGTACCACGAAATACCCCGGAGTTAGATTACCCTTGGAAGGTCACACAAAACAAAGATAGGAGTTTTAGAATTTATTACTATTTTAAAAAATTGGTGTCTAGGCTAGAGGTTAAGTGGTAAACGCCCAAGCAGGTTTGTGGTTATTTAATTAGGTCCCTATGATAGTAGGGGGAGCCTCCCACAACCCCACCTCTTACCTGACCGGTGGACCAATTTGGTAGTGGGTGCCAATTCTTCTTTTCGAAAAAAAATCATCATTTTACATTCATATAGTGATTAATTTATTGCAATAGCATTTAGTAGTTGATTCATTTGCATTATTTAAAAAAAAACATCATTCTTTCTTTGGGCCCTTTTGCATTGCATGCAAGGTACGAGATCCTTGCACCCACATTTGTTAGGACCCTTTGAAGACATAGAGAGGTTAGTGCATTCTAGAAATCATCCACAACCTAACCTCATGGCGGACCAAAATCAACAAGTGCAACACGTCACTCCCAAGCAAATGAAGGAATATTTCTTGCCAAATCAATACCGACCTTCATTCTATATCCAAGCACCTCAAAATCAAGCAGCCCAATATGAAATCAAATCAAGCACTATTCAAATGTTGTCATCCTTTTATGGCAATACCAATGAAGATCCCCACAAACATCTTGATGAGTTCCTCTAGATTTTTTCAACTGTTAAAATTTAAAACTTTTCTGATGATGCTCTCAGGCTGACACTTTTCCCATTCTCTGTCAAAGACAGAGCCTAATATTGGTTAGGAGCCTTGGGTAGATCCAAAGATATATGGGTGAAAATGTAAAAGGAATTTTTGAAGAAATTCTATCCCATAGGACGAACCAATATCATGAGGAGAGCGATAACTAGATTCACACAATACCCTGGGGAACAAATCCATGCGGCATGAGATAGATTGAAAGATTTGCTAAGGAAATGCCCCCATCATTGATTATCAGGATGGCAAATTGTCTAGGCATTCTATGAGGGATTGGCAGATAATTATAGACAAATGGTGGATGCTTCATGTGGAGGAGCATTTATGAGTAAGAGCGAAGATGAGGCTTATGATTTATTTGAGATGCTCAGTGAAAATTCTATTATTCATGCCTCGCTCTCATCCTATGAGAGATTGATTGGGCCTTCAAAGAGGGGTGGGCTGTATGAAATTAAGAACCAAGGAGAGTGTGAGAACAAGATGGATATAAATGTCTTAACTCAAAAATTGAACAAGATGGATTTTTTGGCATAGAAGATAAAGATGGTTGATCTAGTAGCTCAGAAGTTAGATCAGTTGTTATCTACGAATGGGCAGAACTTTCTTTTTCTGCTCCTGAACCTCAACCGTTCTCAACTCCCAGTCATGAAGAGATTTGTGCTCTTTGTTCTAGCCCTAGTCATATTGTTACTGATTGTCCCACTGCGGCCCAGCTTCTCCCATTTATCCAAGAACAGATCCTCACTGCTTAGGATGTGTCCAAACCTGCGTTTGACCCTTATTCTAACACCTACAATCCAGGTTGGAGAAATCATCCCAATTTTTCTTGGAAGTCTCAACAAGGTCCACCTACACAATCCAATCCCTCAATTCAAAAATAATCTTTTCCACCTTCCAGTCAGTCAAGCCAAAATTTCTCTTATCCATCTCCATTTCAGCAATAATTTCAGCAACCTCCATTTCCTCAAGCTCAGGCCCCGTATCACCAAGCTCAGTCGTTTCAGGGCCACTATCATCAGTATCCTCCACACCACTTTCAACCTCAAGCTCCTTATCAACCTCCTCCTCCTCAACCCCCTCAGCCCAATTTCGATGATAAATTTGACCAACTTCAGTAACTCATTCTTTCCCAACAACAATCCATTGTTATGTTAGAGGGTCAAATAGGGCAATTAGCTGTTAGTAATATGAGGAGAGATGTGTGTCAACTTCCAAGCCAACCTGTGGCTAATCTTAAGAATCAACCTCTGTACTTTCACCAAAGAGCCCCTCTTCTTCCTCAACCAACCCAACCTCAGCCGCCTCCTCCTATGGGCCCTCAATTTGAGAACGCCAAGACTATATCTACCCTTAGGAGCAGGAAGATTTTAGATGACCCTTATCTGGCTAGGGGAGTTGGTAGCAGTTTGGGCCATGAAGCCCACGTGGAAAGTGATAGTGAGGATGAGGAGCCGGCGATTGTGCAAGAAAAGAAGAAGCCAGAGGATGGGGAGAAGAAGCAAGATAAAGGAAAAGCTAAGGCTGATGAAGGACCCCAAGAATATGTGCCAAAGGCCCCTTTTCCAGATGCTCTTAAGTCGAAGGCTCACAAGAAGACGTCGGTTCAACAAGAAGAATTAGTGGAATTGTTTAAATAGTTGAATATCAATATTCCACTCTTGGACACAATCAAGCATGTGCTAGCATATGCGAAGTTTTTGAAAGAGTTTTGTACTCCAAAGAGGGAGCCTAAGGCGGTAACTCAAAAGATCCGCTTATCTGAGGATTTTAGTGCTGTTGTAATGAATCATTTACCGAAGAAATTGAAGGACCCTGGAGCTCCGTTAATCTCATGTGATATAGGTGAAGTCACGTTTGATAGAGCATTACTGGATGTAGGAGATAGTGTGAACTTGTTGCCCACCTTCATATACGAGCAATTTGATCTGGGGGAGTTAAAGCCCACTTCAATAATCCTTCAACTGGCGGATCGTTCTGTAAAAACTCCAAGGGTTCTTGATGGGAATCGACGCCGAGCATGTACATTTTATTTTACATTTATGTCCTTTAGTTTATTTGTATATCCACGGGAAAGCATATGTGCAATTGTACGGCTTTATAAGCCAATGCGTCATTCCCACGGATTATTTGGGTTTCTTTGTAATTTGTCAGTAGGACCAGCAAGGGGTCCCTCAGCCCTTTCCCATTGGTCCTTGTCACTCATGTGGGGCTGGTTAACCATCCTAGGTGGCCATCTAGAAGGGTTGAATGCCATTTGACCACATGGGAGACAAGTGGCTTAATTAGTCCAAGGTGGGTTACCTACCTCACCTACCCATTCAACCCCATTAACCATGGTCAAGGGGGCGCCCCTCTCCCCTTAATATTTTATTATTTTTGGTGTGTTATTCACATCCAATCTAGGCCCTCCATTCCCCACCCCTAGATCTAATGGTGTAGATTAGATTTGACACATGGCATATAAAAGGTTGTATTTTCCATTTGTTAGCATTAATGAAGAGAAAATTGTTAGAAAATCAAGAGTGTTCTTGAGCCCCCCCTCTCTCCCTCTGGTTTCTCTCCTCCAACCTCCAGTTCTAGAGTGATTTCTATCTTCTATCCCCTCCCATCTATCTCCGGTGATCATCTGTGCCGCCGCCGCTGCCGTTCGTGCCGCCTTCGAGCCGCCGCGAAACCGTCTTCGGTATTCTGTCCTATTGGACAGAGGTGTCTTCCCGAAATTCCTGCTACCAGCCACGGTCTCTTCGCGGTCTGCAATTTTTATGGTGTGTTCCTATATTCCACCCCATCATCCAAATAAAAATTCAAGTCCAAAATCCCTAGTTTTATATTTTTCCATTTTCGTGCATCTTTCATTCCCAGATCTGTTATGTCTCTATCTACAGTGACAGCAGCCCTGTGTTTCTCACCTCTGGCCCTCTTTTTGATTTTTTCAAACCCTCCCAATTTTACTGGGAGTTCTTTCCATCATTCCCTACATCCACCATTTTTCTTAAATTTTTATCTGCCCTCTATATATTTTTCAAAATTCGTGTTCTATCTCAGCTACAGTGCCTTCATCCCATTTCCTGATCCGACCCACTGTTAGTGAAAACCTCCTATCAATTCGTAGCCATATCCAAACTTGTCCAAACTAGTTTTTTCGTTTTCCTAGCTCAATTTTCCACAACTTTCATGAAGCGGTCGAAGTCTGAATCCAAGGGTTTCATAGCAGTCAAAGGCAGTTCTCAGAGAATAGCCCTACAGATCTGAGTGTTCAGATACTGTACAATAGGAAGTTGTAAATTCATTAAAGCCCAGATCCGTGCAGATCCAGGCCAGATCTCCAGGTCTAGATTGAAAGATTTGAAGTTAGCTTTCCAACGGCGCCAGTCTCGTGTCGATCCGACATCGGGGCTGATCGCAGCACCCGTTCTCGCCGGGACGCGCGCTGAAAACCAGAAGTTGCAGATCCGTGGCTGGTTATTCCGACCGGTGCCGATCGGAGCCGCCCAGCCTCCGGCCGGCGAACCAGCACGCCTCCACTCCAGGGAGCACTCATCCAGGCATCCACCACCACAGAGGTGCCACCGGGTCCAACACGGCCCCTCCGGACAGCACGTGGGCCCCACCGTCACTAGTTCGGGTGTTGCCGAAGCAACGCGACAAGCCGCCCGTCAACCCGAATTCGGTCCTCCCGGGCCCAGTTGTGTAGCCCCTTACCTCCCTGCGTGGAGTGGGTGATATTTCAATTCTGTCATCATTGTGTAATATTTATCCCAGGAGTACGAGTTTCGGTCGGGTCCGTCTTCCCCACGCCGAGCGCGTGGAGGTATCGCATTCGCTCCCTTACTTGGCATTTTGCTTACTTCATATATATTTGTTTATGCCGCTGCTAGAGAGCATGTGTAGGGATATCTAGCTTGCTTTATCTATTCATTACCGCTGCTGCGAGAGAGTGCGAGACCGTCCCGTGACCCGATCCGGGCACACGAGAGAGCCGATCACCCTAGCTCATTGTCGGTTTCTTAACCGCGCACGTCCGACGCTTCCCTCGTTAAGGGACAACCGTGAGCTTGTCGTGTCCGTGGTCTCGTCCCGCATCAATTTGGTATCAGAGAGAGTTGAGTCTAGGGTGTCAAAAAAAAAAGAGTGTCATGTAGTCATTAGTCATTGTCTAAGTCGTGTTTAAGGTCATCATTGTTTTAAAACAAAAAAAAAGTGTCTTTTTGCATTGCATCCCAATAACCCGGTATCTCAAAAGGTGTTGTCCGAACGTTAGGCTACGCCTATCGGGAAGGTCGCACACTTGCGCGAGTGATCTTCGGATCAGTTATCTCCGCCGCGTACCGAGTTTTGGTTATGTCTAGGTGCATTAGTTAGCATCATATTTTACTTTTAAACTTAAAAAAAAATGGTCTTGCATCTCCATTCCTAGGACCCCATCTTTACAACCATGGCCGCATCCCGAGCCTATAGTCCCGATGAAGTGGGCGCAATGTTCCAAGTCATAATGGGACAAGTGCAAAGGTTTAGTACAAGCCTAGATCGGTTTAGTACTAGCCTAGATCGGTCTATCGGGGTAGATTGGTTGTTCCCGGAGCCACCCCAAGGACCCCTTCAACATGAGAAGGACATTCCTTCCTCACCCATGAGAGCTCCAATGTCATCACTCTCTATTTTCGAACTTGATTCGGAACCATCTCATTTGGAACTACCAAAGCCCGAGCCACCCGTATTTCTAACGGGTACTCTTTATATAGCCAAGCCACTTCTTAGATGGCTCAAGGAAGGCTCGGTCCCACATCCCTTTCCATCCATGGACCCCATCCTACCTATAGTGCCGGTCAACTCATTCCATACCACATTTCGATCTCGTCACCATGTTGATACGTTGGACGATCTTATCATGGGATTAGATTCACAATGGGAGTTGACGCATCTTTTGGCCCGAGGCTTTGACCAACCCGCTAGTCTTAGCTTCACCCATCCGGCCTTAGGGTCCATTACCTCCGAGTGCACCGTGGGTTGTGTCACCACAGAGGTCCTCTTACTCCTCCCCTTACCGGACGAGCCCGAATTCATACCCTTTTGTCCGAGAGAGGAATCATACATCTTGCCTACGATCCCTGTCCCACCCGTTACAATTCAAGAAGGTGACTACCCACACCTTCAAAACTTCTACATGTGGGACCGTGACTTATGGGAACCCACCACAAGGGGTCATACCTTCTTTGACCCTTTTGACCCCTTCACTATTAGGCTTCCCGAGTTACCACCCGTACTCCCCTTCTTCAAGGAAGCCCACTTTTATGCCCCTTCCCCTCGGGATGGGTCATCTACATCCACCAACCCCGACCCACCTACACCCGGCCCTTCTAAACCACCCGAGTCGCCCACATTCAAAAGACCATCCACGCATAACCACACCCGACGTATAGGTGTTCCCCATGCCATCCATTCCCAGTTGCACAACATGCATGCATGGCACATATTCGGGTGTCCTGGTCCGCCGTCGCCCATGTACGGGTCGGACTAACATTAGGTGTGTCTAGGGTCATAGATGAGTCCGTGTGTTTTCCTTGTTTGGTTTGTTTTGTGTGATTTGTTTGCATGGTTTGTGTGTCGTTTGTTTGTCTGCATGTGTCTTGTGCAAGCTTGTTGTCGTTCTATTATGAGTAAGAGGCGAGTGGACCCATTCGATGAGTATGGGATCGGTTCTACATCTATACCCGGATCAGTCACCTACAGGGACTCAGCGGTGATTCCTAGTGAGTCTTCGAGCTGCTTCCTTCCCTTTGCGAGTGCCCCACCCGAAGTGTCCACCTCTAGCCCATGGCAGTCCGCGCATATCGAGTATATATGGAATGAGCAGGTGACGATCACTCGGAGTAGAGCGTACCCGCGTTACTTGGCACGGTGACAGATCCGCCGGAGTACTCGAGCATCCATACCCCTACTCGACGGGGTCGAGTTCCTCCCACCCGGGGAGAGTTGATGGGAATCGACGCCGAGCATGTACATTTTATTTTACATTTATGTCCTTTAGTTTATTTGTATATCCACGGGAAAGCATATGCGCAATTGTACGGCTTTATAAGCCAATGCGTCATTCCCACGGATTGTTTGGGTTTCTTTGTAATTTCTCAGTAGGACCAGCAAGGGGGCCCTCAGCCCTTTTTCATTGGTCCATGTCACTCATGTGGGGCTGGTCAACCATCCTAGGTGGCCATCTAGAAGGGTTGAATGACATTTGACCACATGGGAGACAATTGGCTTAATTAGTCCAAGGTGGGTTACCTACCTCACCTACCCATTCAACCCCATTAACCATGGTCAAGGGGGCGCCCCTCTCCCCTTAATATTTTATTATTTTTTGTGTGTTATTCACATCCAATCTAGGCCCTCCATTCCCCACCCCTAGATCTAATGGTGTAGATTAGATTTGACACATGGCATATAAAAGGTTGTATTTTCCATTTGTTAGCATTAATGAAGAGAAAATTGTTGGAAAATCAAGAGTGTTCTTGAGCCCCCCCTCTCTCCCTCTAGTTTCTCTCCTCCAACCTCCAGTTCTAGAGTGATTTCTATCTTCTATCCCCTCCTTTCTATCTCCGGTGATCATCTGTGCCGCCGCCGTTCGTGCCGCCTTCGAGCCGCCGCGAAACCGTCTTCGGTATTCTGTCCTGCTGGACAGAGGTGTCTTCCCGAAATTCCTGCTACCAGCCACGGCCTCTTCGTGGTCTGCAATTTTTATGGTGTGTTCCTATATTCCACCCCATCATCCACAAAAACATTCAGGTCCAAAATCCCTAGTTTTATATTTTTCCATTTTCGTGCATCTTTCATTCTCAGATCTGTTTTGTCTCTATCTGCAGTGACAGCAGCCCTGTGTTTCTCACCTCCGGCCCTCTTTTTGATTTTTCCAAACCCTCCCAATTTTACTGGGCGTTCTGTCCATCATCCCCTACATCTACCATTTTTCTTTCATTTTGATCCGCCCTCTATCCATTTTTCAAAATTCGTGTTCTATCTCAGCTACAGTGCCTTCAGCCCATTTCCAGATCCGACCCACTGTTAGTGAAAAACTCCTATCAATTCGTAGCCATATCCAAACTTGTCCAAACCCATTTTTCCATTTTCCTAGCTCATATTCCCACAACTTTTGTGAAGCGGACGAAGTCTGAATCCAAGGGTTTCAGAGCAGTCAAAGGTAGTTCTCAGAGAATAGCCCTACAGATCTGAGTGTTCAGATACTGTACAACAGGAAGTTGTAAATTCATTAAATCTCAGATCCGTGTAGATCCAGGCCAGATCTCCAGGCCTAGGTTGAAGGATTTGAAGTTATCTTTCCAACGGCGCCAGTCTCGTGTCGATCCGACATCGGGGCTGATCGCAGCGCCCGTTCTCGCCGGGACGCGCGCTGAAAACCAGAAGTTGCAGATCCGTGGCCGGTTATTTCGACCGGTGGCGATCGGAGCCGCCCGGCCTCCGGCCGGCGAACCAGCGCGCCTCCAGTCCAGGGAGCGCTCATCCAGGCATCCACCACCACAGCGGTGCCACCGGGTCCCACACGGCCCCTCAGGACAGCACGTGGACCCCACCGTCACTAGTTCGGGTGTTGCCGAAGCAACGCGAGAAGCCGCCCGTCAACCCGAATTTGGTCCTCCCGGGCCCAGTTGTGTAGCCCCTTACCTCCCTGCGTGGAGTGGGCGATATTTCATTGCTGTCATCATTGTGTAATATTTATCCCGGGAGTACGAGTTTCGGCCGGGTCCGTCTTCCCCACGTCGAGCGCGTAGAGGTATCGCATTCGCTCCCTTACTTGGCATTTTGCTTACTTCATATATATTTGTTTATGCCGCTGCTAGAGAGCATGTGTAGGGATATCTAGCTCGCTTTATCTATTCATTACTGCTGCTGCGAGAGAGTGCGAGACCGTCCCGTGACCCGATCCGGGCACACGAGAGAGCCGATCACCCTAGCTCATTGCCAGTTTCTCAACCGCGCACGTCCGACGCTTCCCTCGTTAAGGGACAACCGCGAGCTTGTCGTGTCCGTGGTCTCGTCCCGCATCAGTTATGTTGGAGGATGTGATTATAAAAGTGCATGAGTGTTATTTCCCGGTGGATTTTCTCATTCTGGATATGGCCTCATCCTAGGATCTAAAGTACACACCAATTATTTTGGGACGTCTGTTCTTAGCTATGGCATAGGCCGACATAAACTGTGCCACGGGAATGATGGATATCTCTTTTGGAGGCGAACAAGTTTCGTTGAATGTGTTTAAGGCATACCAATACCCAGACCATGAAGAGGAATGCAATGTCATTGATGTATTTGAAGAACTGACTGATGAAAGTTTGGATGTTAGGAAGGATCTGCTAGAAGAGGGTAGAATGCTTCAGGCTTCCCCTCTTTCTTGTGCGCCCTACTCAAGGATACAGCCACTCCCTCCATTGAAAGCTGAACCTGTTCTTCCATCTCTAGATCATCCGCCTGCTCTTGAATTGAAACCTCTGCTAGATTCTCTTAAGTATGCTTATATCGGCCCTAACCATACTCTGCCCGTGATTATTACTTCTAATCTCACTTTTGCTCAGGAGTCTCACCTTTTAGATGTCCTTAAGGAGCACAGGGGGGTGATAGGTTGGTCAGTGGCAGATTTAAAAGGTAAAAGTCCATATGTTTGCATGCATTATATCTATTTAGAGGACAATGCCAAGCCGAGTAGGGAGACGCAGTGCCTGCTGAATCCCAACATGAAAGAGGTGGTCAAGAAGGAAGTGGTTAAGTGGCTGGATGCCGGGATTATATATCCTATTTCAGATAGTAAGTGGGTCAGCCCGATGCAAGTTGTGTCGAAGAAATCCGGGATGACCGTTGTGACAACTGAAAAAGGAGAAGAAGTGCCCATGCGATTACAGACGGGGTGGAGAGTTTGCATAGATTATAGAAAATTGAATTCAGTAATAAAGAAAGATCACTTCCCACTCCCGTTTGTAGATTAGGTTTTGGAGAGACTAGCTGGGCAAAACTATTTTTACTTTTTGGATGGCTACTCCGAGTATAATCAAGTTGTAATTTACCCAGAGGATCAGGAAAAGACAACGTTCATGTGCCCCTATGGCACGTTTGCTTTTAGACGAATGCCATTTGAGCTGTGCAATGCCCCAGCCACCTTTCAGCGGTGCATGATGTCTATCTTTTTTGAAATGGTGGGTGAATTTTTGGAAGTCTTTATAGATGATTTCTCAGTATTTGGTACTTCTTTTAAAAATTGCTTGGAAAATCTTACTCAAGTGCTGAAAAGGTGTATTGCATCGAATCTTGTGTTAAGCTGGGAGAAGAGCCATTTCATGGTAAGAGAAGGGATAGTGCTAGGCCATGTTGTGTCAAAAAGGGGAATTGAGTTTGACAAAGCAAAGGTCGATTTCATTTCTAATCTTCCTCCTCCCACATCTGTCAAGCAAATTAGTTCCTTCCTTGGCCATGCAGGATTCTATAGACGATTCATTCCAAACTTCTCTACCATTGCTCGTCCGCTCACTCAGATGCTTGCCAAAGACACTCCCTTTCAATTAGATGATTCTTGTCTCGAGGCATTCAATTCTTTAAAAGCGGCCCTCACTCAAGCTCCGATTCTGCAATCTCCAAATTGGTTGCTCCCTTTTGAAATTATGTGTGATGCCTCAGACTATGCTGTTGGAGCTGTCTTCGGTCAGAGAATTGATAAGAAGCCCTTGGTAATCTACTATGCGAGCCGCACCCTCGCTGATGCGCAGTTGAATTACAACACCACGGAGAAAGAATTGCTTGTTGTTGTTTTCACCCTGGAGAAATTTCGTTCATATTTGTTAGGGGCTAAAGTCATTGTTTATTCTGATCACACTACTATGAGATACTTGCTTTCCAAGAAGGATGTAAAATCCCATCTCATTCGTTGGATTTTATTGCTACAAGAGTTTGATTTAGAAATAAGAGACAAGAAGGGGTTGTTGAGTTATGATTTTGATGATTGTTGTGATTGTTAAGTTATGATTTTGATGATAACTAAACTTAATGTGTGATTAAGTGATGATAACGAAACTTGTGGTTGATTGCTAATGCTCTTGTTATCTATGTATGGTTGAGATGACAAATGGCAACGGTTACATGGTCTTAATCCTTGGTTTGCATATGTTGGTTTTACAAGAGGCAAGAGGTTTCATAATCTCTTTAATGTGAACAAGCATGGTTTTAACCTTAACTATCTTGCTTGCAGGATCAACCTTATATTTCCATGGCAGTCGCCTGATAAACCAAACATGTGGACAAGTACCTTGCTCCTCTACAATCCAAAACAGGTGGTATATGTCATGTACTGTCAAGAACCATTGGTAAGGCTCTTACCCTATTTTACACTTCCTATTATTGAGTGTTCCATGAGGTTATTTCATGAATAATTTACTTGGGATGATTGAGTTTTATCTCTTGATTCTTAGCCCAGAACTTGACCCTTACCTCAGAACATGTGTGTTTCAAAGTGTTCATATGCACCTAGTTCATGAGGTTTCAAGCCCTTGCATAACTCGCCATCGTGCGTCCTCGCACGCGGATCGACCTGCCCAGTCAGGTCGTGGGTGTCAAGGGGGCAGCGCCCCTTGCGGGGGTTTCTGGGGGCGGAGCCCCCAGAAGAAAATTTTGATTTCATGAAATGAAAATTGCTCAAATGATCTAATGCATAAATCAAGTTGAATCCAATCCCAAAATGCATGGAATAGATGAGGACATGAATATCTTGACTTATGGATATGTTTCTTTGGGCTAACACCTCATTTTTACAGGTATAGGTCTTTTCGGTCGACCAACACACCTTGACCGGTCGACCAGATTTTCCAGAGATGAAGAACTTCAGAATTTACAAGTTCCGGTCGACCAGTGGGTAGTGGCCGATCGACCAGTTCTTCCAGAAACGAAAAACTCCAGTTTTTACAGGTTTCGGTCGACAGCCACTATATGGCCGGTCGACCGGTTTTGCCAGAACCAAAATGTTCTGGCTGTAGCAGGTTCCGGTCGACCGCCCCATGAATTCCGATCGACCGACAGTCCCGAGGCCCCCTTTTGTTGACTTTTATTCCAACCTCGAGGAGAGGTCTTTCTACCCATTTGTTTAATCCCAATGACCCCAATTACACCATGATTTATGGATCTGGTCTGGGGGATGTCTATGGACCATTCAAAGTCTATAAAATACATACAAGAGGGTTAGAAACCCTAAGGATCCAAGATGGCTTCAAGGGAGATCAAGAGGAGGCTGTCCAAGTGAAGAAGAAGGAGGAGTACTGTAGCCGTGAACAGTACCTCGTGCAGCAACAATCTTCATCCAACTTCAAGCCATTCAAGGCAGATCTGAATCCAACATCCTCCCTGGAAAAGAAGCAAGCAAGGAAGTAATGATTCAAAGGAAGATTGCCCAAGGAATAAAGAAGAAGAAGCAAGCAAGCACGGATCTGAGAAGAATGTTGTACAAGGGTGAAAAGAGCAAGGTTTTCACAATCCACTTGAAGTCATTCAAGCAAGAGGGAAGGGAACATTCAGGATCAGCAGCATACGTTGAAAAGGAAGCCAAATCAGGGGATTTCTAAATTGTGCCTTATTGTGTTTCAAGTTCATATTCGTGTTTTATATAAACTGTGAAAACTTGTGTGTGTGTGGATCATTATTGGATCCGTGGTCATGTGTGTGTGTGTGTCATATTTGATTCGTGTGTGCGTAGGTCTTCTTAGATCTGCGTGTGTGTGTGGTTTTATCCATATCTTAGTGTTTGTGTGTGTGGAGTGCTGCACTTGTCGCAGCGTGTGTGTGTCTTGTTGATCCACTTGTTGGATCGTGTTGGATACCTCATCTCCGTGTGTGTGTATGTGTTGGGGTGCGTCCCCGTGTGTGTGTGTGGGCAGGTGTCATCCTGCGTGTGTGGTTGGAGCGTCGTCTCCGTTTGGGGTTTTATCCCTGAGTGAAGCCTCACCGGGTTTGGTGAGGGGTGGACGTAGGATTGCCGTCGTTGCATCCGAACCACCTTAAATCCGCTGTGCACTATGGTTTGATTTGTGTGGTTTGATCCATTTCATCTACCTCCATTCTACATGAGTGTTAGTATTTATTGTTGTTCCGGATTTATCTTCGTATATCTTGCATAATCTATATTATCATCAATTAAGTTTGATAAATCTAATTTGTATACAAATAGTTTTGAATCTCTTAACTAGCATTCTATCACATATTTTATAAAAGGCTAAAAGTTTTCTTAAAATTTGTAAACACCCAATTCACCCCCCCCCCTCTTGGGTGTCATTGATCGTGGGACTTCAAGGGTTAGAAAATGTTGTAACTGATCACCTGTCAAGGATAGTGATACCTGAGAGTGCTCCAATGTTTGATTCTTTTCCCGATGAATAAATTCTCTTTATCTCTCATACTTCAACCCCCTGGTACACTCACATTGTCAATTACCTGGCGGTAGGATAGATTCCGAGAGGGTGGACTAAGCAGGAAAAGGATCAGTTCTTTCAAAGGTCAAACACTATTTTTGGGAGGACCCGGAGCTGTTTTATATGGGTCCTGATCAGATTATAAGAAGATGTGTCCCATAAGAGGGGTAGCAATCGGTGTTAAATTTTTGTCATAATCTTGCTTGTGGGGGACACTTTTCTGGAAAGAAGACTGCGGCTAAGGTTCTACAAAGTAGATTCTACTGTCCCACATTGTTTAAGGATGCATACGAATTTTCAAAAACTTGTTTGAGGAGTCAAGCAGTGGACAACAATTCTAAGAAGGATATGATGTCGCTTAATCACATTCTGGTAGTAGAAATCTTTGATGTTTGGGGTATTGATTATATGGGACCGTTTCCACCTTCTTTTGGGAATGAATACATTTTGGTGGCGGTTGATTATGTTTCAAAATAGATTGAAGCAATAGCCACTAGGACAAATGATCACAAAGTGGTGATAAAATTTGCAAAGAGGAACATCTTTTCTAGATTTCGTTGTCCTAGAGCTATGCTTAGTGATGGGGGTTCTCATTTCACAAACTTTCAATTCAGAACTTTGCTTCGCAAATATGAAATTACTCATAAGCTTACTACCCCCTATCATCCCCAAACCGGTGGCCAGGTAGAAGTGTCCAATAGAGAGATCAAGAACATTTTGCATAAAACAATTAGGCTAGATAGGAAAGACTGGTCCGAGAGACTACACGATGCATTATGGGCCTATAGAACTGCATTTAAGACTCCCATTGGCATGTCCCCATACCGCCTCATATTTGGAAAAGCTTGCCACTGACCTGTAGAACTAGAACATAGAGCATATTGGGCCATTAAACAAGTTAATTTTGATCTCACTCAAGCTGGGTCCCAAAGAGCTCTACAACTCAATGAATTGGAGGAACTGCGTAATGAAGCCTATGGAAATTTTAATATTTATAAATCTAAAACCAAGGCTTTTCATGATAAGCATATTCACAGGAAAACTTTTTATGTAAATCAAAAAGTTTGGCTTTTTAACTCAAGGCTACGCTTGTTCCCCGGTAAGTTAAAGTCCAGATGGGATGGACCGTTTGTGATTGTTAAGGCTCTTGGGCAATGTTCTGTTAAAATTTTGAACCCTAATAATGGTCACATTTTCACTGTTAACGGCCAACGATTGAAGCCTTACTTGAAAAATGAAACATTGTCAAAAGAATCTATTGCTTTGGGTGATTTGAAATAAAATCTTTGTGAGCTTTCATACGTCTGGCTGAAGATGGAAAACTTAGCGCTTCTGGGAGGTAACCTATATTTTTTATTGTTTGATGTTTTTGTTTCAATGTGTTTCAGTAGGCAGGTTGAGAAGAAAGCGCTGCCGCCATTATTCTAAACAAGATTTCGCACCGCTCATCAGGTTGTATCCTTCTACCCCAACTATATTCTCTGTTACATTGTTCTATTGCTATCTATTTGCATATGCCATTGAGGACAATGTCATTCAAGTTGGGGGGGAGAGAAAAATTAAAATTTAATACAACTTGGCATAATTTCCTGCATATTTGAGTTTCATGATGAAATCCCCATTTAAGACTCCCGTTGGCATGTCTCCATACCGCCTCATCTTTGGGAAAGCCTGCCACTTATTTGTAGAACTGGAACATAGAGCATATTGAGCCATTAAATAAGTTAATTTTGATCTCACTCAAGCTAGGTCCCAAAGAGCTCTACAACTCAATGAATTGGAGGAACTACGTAATGAAGCCTACGAAAATTCTAAGATTTATAAAGCTAAAACAAAGGCTTTTCACGATAAGCATATTCAAAGGAAAAATGTTTATGTGTATCAAAAGGTTTGGCTTTTTAACTCAAGGCTACGCTTGTTCCCCTGTAAGTTAAAGTCCAAATGGGATGGATCGTCTGTGGTTGTTAAGGCTTTTGACCATGGTGCTGTTAAAATTTTGAACCCTAATAATGGCCACATTTTCACTATAAACGGTCAACGATTGAAGCCTTACTTGGAAAATGAAACATTATCAAAAGAATCTATTGCTTTGGGTGATTTGCAATAAAATCTTCGTGAGCTTTCATGCGTCTAGCTGAAGACGAAAAACTTAGCGCTTCTGGGAGGCAACCCAAGGTTTTGTGTTGTTTGATATTTTTTGTGTTTTAGTAGGCAAGTTGAGGAGAAAGTGCTGCCGCCATTATTCTAAACAATATTTCACCCCGCTCACCAGGTTGTATCCTTCCATCCCAACCATATTATCTGTTACATTGTTCTATTACTTTCTATTTGCATATGTCATTGAGGACAATGTCATTCAAGTTGGGGGGGAGAGAAAAATTAAAATTAAAATTTAATACAACCTAGCATAATTTCCTGCATATTTGAGTTTCATGATGAAATCCCCATTTTGAGTTTTATGATTCATGTTTCAATTGAAAGTAATTCTGGAATAGAAAAGACTCGGGAGTAGAATAATGGAAAATTTATTTCAATCTAGCTATGAAAAACTGATATAAGAATCTCTTTAAAGTACATGTGTACTTTTAGAAAAGAAAAGACACTTTGTACACTAATGAAACAAGCAGGACAAGCCTTCTGCTATTTTGGATATGTTGTCTGATACTCTGCACTTCTTAAGGAAGAGTTATTTTGAAAAAACTTTCTGCCATGTTATTTATCAAATAAGTGCAAAAGCACATTATTGAAAAAAAGAGTAGAAAAAAGAAAATAAAAAAAGAAACACCATGAAAAATATCCTGAATCTTAGTAATCGGGTCCACTTCACCTAACAAGTGTTGAGGTTCGCGTCAAAAGGAAAAGGGAACTTTGATCTGTGTAACCGGGCTTGTTTCTCCTAAAGTAAGAGTCGAGGTTTGTGTTAAACAGTGAAGGGTAGTGCAGCATCATGTGTGTAGAAAAATAAAAAGATCCCAAAGGGACAAAGTAATAAGGTAGATAAAAAGTTAGTATACTTAATGCTCTGATATAGGAGGTGCAGGTTTGAAAGGCACTTGCTTGGAATAGCAAATGGGGGATGCAATTGTCTATATTGTGGATTTAGTATTACACATGCACAAGTGCTACTGAACTTTGATTTGAATTCTTGATCATGTACCTTAATTTTCTACATAATACTAGTATGCATTAATGATTCTAGATTCCTAATCTTTGGTTGATTCTATGAATGGAGAGCTAGATATGAACTTTACAAACTCTTGTTGGTCCAAAATTTTAGTTTGTTTGCATTGCTAAGGGACTAGCAATGAGTAAGTTGGGAGGTGTGATAAGTACTATATTTCATATTATAAGTTGCATCACATTCATCACATTTGAGCATTTAACGAGCTTAGTTGTGCATTAATATGGCAAAAATCTCATTCTCACCATTAATTTGAGTTTGCTTGATTTTATCATCAATTTTGAGTCAAAACAGCAATGTGAGAAATATTTAAAAAAATACACAATTATTACAATTTATCTTGAAATGAAGAATATTGATTATTTTTAATTTTTTAAATTTTTAGGAAATAGCGACCGGTGGATCAGATGCCATTTCTGAAGCATTTTTATGAAAAAAAAAAAGATTGAGCGACTGAGCAAACGGGTGTCCATTTGTTTGACTGAAAAAAAGAAAAAAGAATGTGCGACCGTGTATGCAGGCACCCATTCATTTGATGAAAATAGAAAAAAAGAGAAAAGTAGAAAATAATGAGGAATGAGCGCCTGCTTGGTCGGCCGCTCATTCTTTTCCCCGGCAACGGCGTCAAAAATTGATGTACGTAAACACACGTCGTTAAAAATACAGTGCACACAATTTCAAAAATTACCGCACTCACTCACAAAAGAATTTTAAATCTAAGTAGAGTGGTGAATACAAGTCGATCCCACGAGGAAGAATATTTTCGCTTTTAATCAAGTTGGAAAAGTCTTGTGTTTTTTTTAGCAAAACTTTGGGTGATTTTGAAAAAGAAATAAATTAAGATTGCATAGAAAAATAAATCTATCTAGAGAATGTTGGAGGGTTGAGAAGAGAAATTTGGAGAAGATGGAGAGAGAAAAGAGATAATTACACCAATGAATTTTTTATTGCTAAGATGAAAGATTACAAGTGCATGAAATTACAACATGAAATCACTAGAGAAAAGGGAAGAAAATAGCCAAGTGATTGAAGAGTAGCACCACCCAACGTCTCGTCGAGCATTGGAAGTTCGCCCCGCCTCACCGTGGACACCGTCTTAAGAGGATCGAAGGAAGAAGATCCGCCTTTGGGATGTGAGATGAAATAAGAAAAGAGGGAGAGAGATGGAAGAAGAAGAAGAAGGCTTTAAAACGTGAACTGTAAAAACTAAAGATAGAACATTGAAAAGGAGAGAATAACTTGAAAACTAGAAGAAATTAGAAGATGACGAAGAAGAAGAAATTGTAGAAGACAGAAAAATGCACAAGTTTTATAAAAGGATAAAGATGAGAAGATGAGCAGAAGAGAGAGAAAATAGGGGAAGAATAGAGAGAAATGTTGTTTGAGAATACAGAGGAGAGAACAGTGAAAAATGAAGAATAAGTTCAAAACCGTGTAGAACTAGCTGAAGAAGAAGAATAAGAAATTGAGGAGCACTAAAAAATAAAGAATTTTTATGAAGATAACAAGACACAAAGAGGAGCAGAAAGGGGTAAAAAAGGTCGACCTAAACTAGGGGAAGAAAGAAGGATGGGATTTTAAGCTAAGAAGAAAAAGGAAAGGAAGAAAACTCCCTTTCCCCCTCTTGACAAAGGGTATTTATAGAGAAACTAGGTCAAATGGAGGGTGGAGATCATATTTGATGAAGATGGATGGCTGGGATTAGAGGAGATTAGGATTTGGATGAAGAGAGGAAAGGGGCTCCCCTTGACTTTCCTAATAAGGAGGAGATCTCCTCCTATTTTCTCTCCAAGAAATTCTCTCCAAGATAATTCAATAAAATCCTTTCCTTTATCTCCTTTCACATCAAAAAAGGAATGGCGGCTACTCCTTTGACTTGGTCAAGGAGGGAGGGGCGCCCTAAGGCATCCCTTGCCCTGATCTTGTGACGCTTTTGCCCCTAGCCCTTCTAGTAATTACCTTGGACGTCCTGCACACACACAATTTGGATTAAGCCCATTAAAAATTATTACTTTATGCACAAAAATCATAAATGCTTATAATTATGCAATGAAAAATTAATTCTCATGACCCTCAACCTCTTTTCAATAATTAACCACAAATTAAGTTAATTTACGTGAACGGCTTGATTAATGCAAGGTTGAGATTAACTGTAAAGTATGCATAATTGGCTAATTATGTGCATATGAAATGATATATGTGATGTGAATTATCATAAAGAAATGAGCACTCATCAGAGGAGAGTCAAGGAAGGGCTCGGATGGCTTGGTGGAGGTTAATGGTGTAATGGGTTTGGTTCATAGGAAACGTCGGATTTTGGTGGTGCGAGAGGTTTGAAGGGTAGGAGAAGGGTCATGGTGCGCCGGTGTGGATGATTGAAGTATCGACCCATCATCATAACACCAATTGGTTTCGTAAATAGGAGTGGGGATTGTGGCATCGTCCTGAGTAGGGGGTTCTTCGGGTAATAGAGGGAGAGGGAAGCATACAAAACTCGGAGTGGGTGTTTCTTTAAAATCTGTAGAGTACTCATCAAGTGCCGGCTCCAAGTCTTCATAATTCAAATCCAACTCAAGTGGACGCTGTGATGAGGGCATATTGGTGGATGAAGGAATATAATGTTGCGGAGGACTTTGTGTATATGGAGGCGCAGGGCAATATGAATGAGTGGTGGGAATGGATGGAGGTGGTGTGTAATGACATGGATGTTGGTGTGTATATGGAGGCGGATGTGGAGGCGGATGGCCATATGGATGAGTAGGGTGAATGGGTGGAGGGTGGAATGCGTCCACTTGTTTGTTGAACTTCATTGAATCATCTAGATCACTTGTGTATACGATGCCATTATCGTCTCTTCTCTCCTTCCAATCTTTCTTCATCTTGATAGTATTGTTCATAAATGCATGAAGGGGATTGACTTGAGAAGGAGGAGGAGGAGGCAGCGGGCTCGTGACCCTCTTTAATTGCTCCTCATGTTATGGATCTTATCAAGTAGAGCTTGTTGGAGGGGAGTGACTTGAATAGCGGAGGGTTGACATGGTGGCCTTGGAGGGGCGGCTTTACAAGAAGGCCATGGAGGAGGGTTAATGGGCTGACCCATGAAAGGACCCGGTCGGATCGGGGTGCAAGGAATACGTGGGCGTCGGGGCTGTGGAGGAGGAGAAATAGAAGGAGGCGGATGATAGACCACCCGAGGAGGAGTATGAATAGAGGGAGATGGGTGATGGGCCACCCGAGAGGGAGGATGAATGGATGAAGGAGGCAGTGATGGGCCACCTGTGACGGAATAGAAGGAGGATGAGATGAGGAAACTAAACTCTCAACAATGGCCTTAAGGGCCTAGGCTTGTTGAGGGGTGAGATGTAACTTTTGGGAGACGATCTCTCTAGGTGGAGGAGATGGTTCCGGGGGAATAGTGGCCCGCGATTGATGTAAGGGACCATAAGATTGAGAAATGCCCATGGGGCGGGCAAGACCATAAGAGTGAGGACGTGATCCCTTAGAAAAATTGTGGTGACAATTATGAAATTGAGGATTATATGAAGCGCTAGGTTGTTCATCCTCATGAATGTAAAATTTATTAGACATGTTGACTTGGTTATTCACGCGAAATATTATGCAAAGCAATCAATAATTCAATCAAACAATGTTGCAAAGATATCAAACAAGTGAGATGTTTACGCTTGATTTTTTTATAGTTGAACCTTGGTGAATTAAAGATTTTAGGAAAGTTTGGTATGATTCACTTAAGGGAAGAACCCAGTTTCAATATAGGGTCAACTCCGGTGCCAACTAGGTTGATTCTCTCACCATGTATAGGCCAACTAAACCCGGGGAGCTTCAAAGGTACAACCGGCCTAGCTTCCGTGAGGGAATCCACGGGTGCGAGGACTTACAGAGGTCTTGGAAAAAGAGATTCCGATCCAATGAGATGGAATACTCAATTGGAGAGTCCTTCCTTTCCCAAGAGAGGGTAGATATCTCCTAAAAGTGTGTGGGGTGAGGAGGTCTCCCAAACCAAATGCCCTAAGAATGCAATACTAATGCAAAAGAAAGGGAAAAGGTATGTATGAACAGAAATATGCAAGAATGATGCAAAATAGATCAAAGAATAAGGGTATTCTATGAAAACACAGAGAATTGGCGTCTGTCACAGTGGGCGCCAATTTTTAAATTGGCTGCCAATGCCCTGGACGCTATTTTTTTTTTAGAAAAATGGCCAGAAAATTTAAAAAATGAGAAAAAATCAATGGAAAGAGAAAAACACTCACAAACTCACAATATAACTCATGGCAATCATTAAGAATATGAAATAAAATGTGGCATGCTCAAATTTTTTTGATAAAGAAAAGGAATTTTCTAAAATCTAACAAATTGATAATCACTTAGGGAGGGGGTTGTACACTTGGTCCACAAGGGATAAAAAATAAGAAAAAAAAAGGGAAAGGAGAGTGCTATGCGGAGCACTAGGGGGGATGCACCGTGGGTGCAAAGGGAGAGGGCACACGCGAGTGCCAAAGTGGGAAGGGTAATCAAGAAAAATAAAGGTGCTCCTCTTCAATCGCCAATTTGTAGATTATAAGAAAAATCCACTAAGAAAAATTAATATGAAAAACTAAGGGGATGGAAAGGGAGTAAATGAAAAAGAATGGGAAAGAAGGAAGAGAGGGAGCATGCGCGGATGGTATAGGGAAAGGTGATCGCCAGAGGGATTACCTCAAAAGAATTTAACAATAAATAAGAGGAGGGATCACGAATAAATACCTTGAAATGTGGGGGAGATTGTGAAGTCCCCTTCTCTTCCAATCGACCGGCCGATGGAGAGAGTTTTCCTTTAGGATTACCCTTGCAAAATAAAGAAAAACAACAACCAGCAAAGGATATAGAATTAGAATACAAAGGTGTGTAGTGTCAAGTTCTTAATAAGAATAAACAATAAAACAAGAACATGAACATGAACACACCTTATTGGTGTTGACCTTTAGACCCCTATGCAAAGGGTGGATAAAAAATACATGATGCGATGAGGGAGGGTGCAAGTGTTGCACTAAGGAGGCTCCCAGCGTGGTTGAGATGAGAATAAAGATAAAGGAGGAAAGAAGATATGATGCATGCAATGAACAAATCAATGAATAAGCGAGAGGTGAGAAAGAATAAGCTTATTGGTTTATTCTCCAAAAGGGCTTCAAATCTTCAAGGGAGGAAGAAGATCTCCAAGAGGATGTAGCTTTGAGCATGGGAGACTCCCTCCTTGAGCCCTTGATCCAGCAGAACCTCCCCTTAGATTAGTTGTTCAGCCTTCAACAAAAGGGAGAGAGGGCCCCTATTTATAGAGGAAAATCCATGGGTTTAATTCCATAGAAAATAGGAAAACATGTTTTAATTGGAATTGGAGAGATAAAATCATCTGCCATGTGTCCTCTCAACCTTAGAAAGTGATAAGAACCCTTTCCCAAGTGGAAAATAAGCTTAAAAGGGGGAAAGAATGAGGTTCTGTTAGATTCAGAACTCTGTAAGAATTGGTGTCAGACCCAGAAGTCGCCATTTAATTGACATCAGCTTGAAGAGGTGCCAAATTAGAATTAAATATGGAAAGTTCAGAAAATTTTAAAATTAGAAAAGAATTGACGTCCAGGGGGTCAGACGCCAATTAGGAATTAATACGAATTTTGGACGGAGTTAAAAGCTCAAAATATAGAAATGGGATTGGTGTCATGGGGGCCGGACGCCAATTTATGAATTAGCAACTTTCCAGACAGACGTGGATTCAAGAATAATACAAATTCGACTCAAAATGTGAAGAAAAGAAATGGCGTCCACCGTCCCAGACGCCAATTAAAGAATTGGTGACCTCCCAAAGTGACGTTCATTCAAAATCACATGAATTTGGCGCGAAACGGGGCAAAAAATGTAAAAAAAAAAGAATTGACATCTTAAGGGGTGGACGCCAATTAAACAAACCCAAAATTTGATAAATTTGGAAGGAATTGGCGTCCGCTCGTGTGGGCATCATTTCTTAAGAACGCAGTCGCCTAGGTGACCGTGTCCTGATGGACGTGGTCGCCAAGGCGACCGCATTCAGGCGCGTAAAATACTTTTTTATTTTTTATTACATTCCTTGAAGACGTGGTCGCCAAGGCGACCGCGTTCAGCCCGACTCTTCCAAATTTTTATTATTATTATTTTTTAAATGGCGTTTAAATGGTTAACGTTAATTAAGAAAAAGGGGTCCATATGGTCTAACACTAATTCAAAAAGGCCCTGAAAAATTGGAGAAAATCCTAGAAAAATAAAAAAGGCAAAAATATGAGAAAGCTGGGGAAAGTTGAATAATAAAAAAGAATGAGGAAAATCACTTAACTAAGTTAATTTAAGGGTCAAATTGGGGCATCGCAAGGCGATAGGAGATGTTCTGAAAGTGATGTCAATTTTAGCGTGTCCACAGTTACAGGATGACTGGTGGTGGAAACCATTTATCAGAGGGGGAGCACCCAACTGTCTGCATATGTAGGGTGACCGACTGTGAATGTTGCTCGTCAGAGGAGCACGTAGACAGTGGTGGCTACAAGGTGACCAGCTGCGGATGCCACGACTGAGGGACCACCTGTGGCAAAGGTGTTTGGGAGCAACTGACGGCGGAGCCAGTGGATGGTCGTGGCCTAAGGATGCCGGCATAGGGAAGGTAAAGGCCATTAGTAGTTGGGAGGCGGGAGGCAGTGAAGCAGTGTCCTTGAAGGGAAAATGCGACTCGTCAAACACAACATGTCATGTGGTATAGATCCATCCCGCTGGAGGGTGGAGGCACTGGTATCCAAGATGACTGCCACTGTATCCCATGAAGATGTAGAGATCAGATCAAAAACCAAACTTACGGTTGTTGTACGGGTGGAGCCACAGGTAACACGTGCAGCCAAACACTCGCAAAAACTAATAGTCTGGGACAATGCAGAAAAAAACTTCAAGAGGAGTCTTGTTCTACAATAGCGGAGTAGGAAGCCGATTAATAAGATACGATGTTGTGGTTATAGTTGCATCCCAATAGATGAATGGAACTGAGGCAGTGCTAAGAAGAGCCAAGGCGGTGTTGATGATGTGTCGGTGCCGACGCTCGGCAGCCCCATTCTGCTCATGGGTATAGGGACAAGAGATCCGGTGCATAATCCCTTAAGAGTCAAGTTGAGTGTGCAATGAATGGTATTCACCTTCCCAATCTATTTGAATGGCCTTGATTTTGGTGTTGAAGTACCGCTTGACATGTTTTTAAAACCTTACAAAGACATCTAATACATCCGACTTTCGAGCAATGGGAAAAACCCAAATAAATTTACTTAAGTCGTCTATAAAATGAACATAATAGAGACATCGAGAGTGCGACTGAACGGGGGTAGGACTCCAAACATAAAAAAATATTAAATCTAAAGGTCGTGTCGAGATACTCGTCGTCACGAGCAGCGACTGAGGATGGCTCTTGGCCTATTGACAGGATTGACAAATGAAATTAAATGACTTAGACGACAAAGGTAAATGATAATTGGAGATGACTCGACAAAGAGTGTGTAATGTCGGATGCCCATGCCGCTTATGCCAGGTGGAGGAGGATGCTGGTACTCCGACAAGCGTTGTTGGAGAAGTTTTATTTTGTAGAAGAACTTGATAAAGCCCATGCTTAACTGGTCCTCAAAGAAGCAACGCCCTTGTGCATCGATCCTTGATGAGCACATGGTCGGGATGGAAATCAAATAAAGCATTATTGTCCTTTATAAATTGCTGAACATACAATAAGTTTTTAACCATATGAGGAACATGAAGGATGTTGCGAAGAGTAACGGGCCGACTAGTAATAGAAAATATGGAATCGCCCATGTGGGAAATTGACAAACTTGCCATTGCCAACCAAGACTTGATCAGTCCCTTGACAGGTTGTAGGATTGGAGAGCTGTTGATAATCTGGCGTGACATGGTGCGTAGCTCCTGAGTCCAACAGAGTCTGGAGTTGGTGATGAGCCATGGGCACATAGGTCCGAACTGGGAGTCCAGATATGGAATGCGGCAGGTGAGGCACCCAGAGTCAAAGAAGGCGCTATGGACTTGGATGCTAGGCTTGGACAGGCAGGAGCGCAGTGGCTAAACTGGTGACACAGTTGACACTTGGGGATCAGGCCTTGACTGTTGGGTCCCGCGAGGTGTAAACGGATCTAGAAGGGGGGGTTGAATAGATCCTATCAAAAGCTTTGGTCTATTTAAAACTCTTAGCTATCGAAAGCATGAACCACTCCTATAAAGTGAATGAATCACTTAGACACAATGCACAGCGAAATTAAGTAGAGTGGCACAGAGCATGCAATAGCTTGCAACAACCGTACGTGTGTGTGTGCTATGTTGATCACTCAAAGTTCATATGTGTGTGAATGCAGTGGTGATCAACTAAGGTGCATGCGAGTCTAAGCAAGGGAAACACTTAGCAATACTTTCACCTTGGCGCCTGTGTGCAAGGGTGCAGCAGGCCGCCCAAGGGATGCAGTCAAAGTGCTAAGCTCAATTAAACCGTAGATAAAACCGAAGGTGCAAATCTGAGTGCTTGAGTGTGTAAACAAGATTACCAAGTATGGAACCACACGAACCTGTGAATGGGGGTAGAAGATATAGAGCAATCACACACAATAAACAACCCACAACACAGGGATTTTTAAGGTGGTTCGGTTGCAACCCCGCAACCTACGTCCACCCCTCACCAAAACCCGGTGAGGCTTTCCTGCTGACTCACAGCTTGACCGGGGACACGCCCCAAACCACAGAACAGAGAAAACCCTCTTTCTGTCTTCCTACACACAAAGCCGGCAGGGACGGCTACACCGCAGATCGGAGAACTCCCGATTGCCTTCCTACTAACCACCGGTAGGGACGTCAACACCGCAAATCGGACAGCCTCCGATTGCCTTCCTACTAACCACCGGTAGGGACGATTCTCAATTTCAAGTGTTTGAAAGAAATGGAAAAAGAACAACTTATGAAAAACACTCAACAAGATATAGAATATGCTTAAGAGAAAAGATCTTGTCTGAGGTTTGCTGGAGCTTGAATCTCTTGAGGATTTGATGAAGAGCTTTGATTTTCCTTTGATCCCTTTGAGTTGATGGAGACGATATTGGATGTAGCTTGATCTTTTCTTGAATCTCCTTGAGTTGATGAAGAGGTGTATGGATGTAGCTTTGATCACCTTTGAGAGCCTTGAATGCTTCTTGCTTGCTTGGAGGTTGCTTGGCTTCAGATCTGAGCTTGAATCACCTTGGAAGGATGAAGAACTCCAGCCCGAAATACTGTTCACGCAGGTGCTACAGTACTTGCGAAATGGCCTCCCTTGAGCTCTCTTTGATTCACTTCATCAACTGCATCAACTAGGGTTTCTAACCCTCTTGTATTGGTTTTATAGACTTTGAATGGTCTATAGACAAGCCCCAGACCAGATCCACAAATCATGGGTGATTAGGTGACTTTTGGATTAAACAAATCCATGTTGAATGGCCCTTTTCGAAGTGGAAACAAAAGTCAACAATTGATGGCTCGGGGCTGGCGGTCGACCTACAGCTTCTGGCGGTCGACCGCTACTGAGAAATACTGTAGATTGGTGAGCCCTGGGATTTTCGATCGACCGCCCCTGTGCTGGCGATCGACCGCCAGCTGACAGACTTTCAAACTGGCATTCCCTGGCTGGGGCGGTCGACCGCCCCTGTGCTGGCGGTCGACCGCCAGCTGGGCAGACCCCCAGTTCAGCCGGGTTGGTTCGTTAGCCCTCCAGCTCAGTCGCTTGAGACCATTTGACGGCAGCCTGTTCAAGTCTGTAACTTCATCCTTGTAGAAGAGATTTGTATCAAGGCTTGGACGCGATCATATGGCTTTCACTTTGCCATGAATCAACTGAATGCACTGACTATGCACAGACTTTGTGTTGGAGCAACTATACATTGTACAGACTTCAACCAGACAACATATAGACTTTGTGTTGAAACAGCCAGTCAATGTACAGACTTCAACCAGACAATGTATAGACTTTGAGTTTGTGCTAGCAGCCAACGTACAGACTTTGAGTTTGTGCTAGCAGCCAACGTACAGACTTTATGTGTTTGTGCTAGCAGCCAACGTACAGACTTTGAGTTTGTTCTAGCAGCCAACGTACAGACTTTGAGTCTGTGCAATCAGCCAACGTACAGACTTCGTGTTGCAGGATGTATAGACTTACTGATGTATAGACTTGCTGGCTGTATAGACTTGCTGATGTATAGACTTGCTGATGTATAGACTTGCTGCTGAAGGATGTACAGACTTGCTGCTGAAGAATGTACAGACTTACTGCTGTATAGACTTGCTGTGCACTGAGCTGATGGATGTATAGACTTGATGTGCTTGCTAGAGCCGAGTGTATAGACTTGCTATGAAGATGCATGGAGAATGTATAGACTTTGAAGAATGTATAGACTCGCTGGATGTATGTATAGACTTGCTGAACTATGTCTCTTGATCTTGATCGTCTACACTGGAGGTATAATGACCTGAAATGTATGAATATTAACATTATCAAGTGCAGGTATAGCTCATTAATGACTACAGAGGCAGATATCATCAAAACCATAAAAGTAATCATGTTGCACACATATTCAACATTCTCCCCCTTTTTGATGATGGTAACTATGAGTCATTCTGAACTATGAGTCATTAGAGATTCACATGCATTAGTAAGTCACATGGAAACTATGAGTCAAAAACATTCTTAAGAAGAAGAGGATTCTCTCCCTATCCCCTTTTGACAATGACTCACATGGTTCTCACCCCCTTTGACACATAGAGTGGATTATTTGATTAATGACTCACAGAAACTTACCACATGCTGTGATTAATGACTCACATAAACTTCTCCCCCTTTGACAACATCAAAAGATCCAGAAAAGAGAAAGAGAGACTCACACAAAGAGACTTACATGACGCTCTGGCATCGCCTATGTGACATCATTACAAGCAACCATAATATGGAGAAACATGACATTGCAGGCAACAGTCCAGAAAATGATGTGGAAATACATGCCAATGGTTGTACACTTATTAAAGCTGACAAGATAACCAAAGAGAACAACCAATTGTGGAAAGCCAGTTATAGGACTGATATCAATGAATGATATGGATGTATCGAATATGGTGGTGTCCCGTGGCTTGGCAAAGACATTGTAAGTGTGAGAAATGGAGCCACAGCAGCATGATTCAATTTCACAAATATGAGATGGATAGAGCAGCCAAGGAGCATTTTTGTGATGTCAGATTTTGCAAGATTTTTAGTGGTTTTCTAGTTTTCAGATTTTTTGGATTTTCTATGCAATGCATGGAAATGATAAATGCAAGCTACAATTGTAGGAGGTGAAGACGTGCATGCCACCCTATTGCATGAAAGCATGATGCTAATGATGCGAGGACTTATGCCACATGATAATGAATGAGAAGCAAAGGGATATCACTTGACAGAATATACCAATGATTTTGGATTCGACTTGAAAGGAGCATCAAGATAATATCACTTGTTTGATGATACCAAGGTGATGTAATCATGGCAGATGAAGGCAAACAACAAGGAGCATCAAGATAATATCACTTGTTGGATGATACCAAGGTGATGTAATCATGGCAGCCTGAATGATTTATGTAGATATGGCAGATGAAGGCAAACAACAAGGAGCATCAAGATATGACTTCTCAAGAAAGAATGGAGTTTCTTTAATCTGAAACCAAGTACATAAATCAGAGTTATGGATTTTTCAGAATTTTCAGTTATAGAACCCAAATGAACCAGCTCTTATATTCAGATTGGCTTAATGCTAATGAATTCTGGCCTACTCAGTAGAATCACATGAAGACATTTGCATGCAAGTTTAATAGTAGTGAACCAGAAATTCATGTCAAAATAAGATTAACCTTCTCTTATCTTACTCATTCAGTTTCATTGGTTCCCTTGAGAGTGACCACAATAAGTATTGAGGCTAAACACTTAGATGACTTAGATTTGATTCATGAGAGCTACACATTCAGATTTTTCTTTTGAAATCATTTGAAAGATGATTGCTATCATTTTACGAGCAGTCAAGTGTAGCAACCACCTTTTGACGTGAGTGTGCACGTTTACCAGACGCAAGCACCCCCAGTTACTCAGTGTAGCTCACGATTTTGCTTCACTTAGAACAGAGATAGCATAGTCACCTCATGACATATCGAACCTCATTTTCTTTGATGAGGAGATATATTTCTCAGCAACAGTGCCATTGCTCTGCCTTGAGCTTACTTTAAGTATAGCCACTTTTTGAAATAAACAGATTCAACAAATGTTTAAAAACAGTACTTAGCTGAAGTTTCTCGATCAAGGATGCCTTTGTACTCAAAATTTTTTCAGATTCAAGACGGCATAACAAGTCAAAACATGAGAAACTAGTTTAAGTCTATTAAACCCGATCACAAACATGTTCAAGACCATCAAACTTCAAGACTCAAGAAATCATTAATGTTAAACCAAAATCATTCATGTTCAAGGCAATCACAAGACTCTATAAAAGAAAATTCTTCTTGAAGATTTACTCTGATAAACAACCTCAATAATAGATTGGGAATCCTCCAAGAAGTTCAAGGCACTTTGAATCCAAGTTGATCCACAAAAGGATTAAGCAATATCATGCAATGGCTTGGTTTAAGAAGAGAGTGTTGCATAACTGGTAGGCAAGAATAGATGAAGAACATTCTCCCTGAGGTTATGCACTGAGCTCAGACAAAAGTAATTTTTAGGCAGAAAGAAATGTGGGGTCGACCTGTCAAAGGAGTGAGGTCGACCTGTTGAACTGCAAGGTAGAATTTTGACTGGATTTTTATGATGAACAAGCTCCCCCTGAGAAGATGCATTCTATGCCATGATGTCAACAAAATGAAGATGAAACATATGCATGAATGCTGCAAAGAGACATCTCCCCCTTACTATATGGCCTATATGCGACATTGACGCATGGTACGTGGCGGAGGTGAAACCTCACGCATATTGAGTACTTCTAGGCAAGCATAACCTGCCTTTCCATACATCAACATTTAATATACCATGGCCATGCAAGAGTGAAATGATGTGAAATGATTCAGACTACATTGATGTTGACTCCCCCTTTGAGCAATGCTAACATGAATAACGATTTGGAAATGCAGCCATGGTATGCATCATCAAAACAAAATCCAAGCATTTCATGTAGCTGATAGCAAGACTTAAGCAACTCATCATCACATCAACTTCATCAGCATAACAAGTTTTTCATGAATTAAACAGCTAAAATCAAGCATGGTGTGAGCAAGTTATCAAGCTCAAAAGTTCATCTCACACCTTGGGGGTTTTACATTTCAAAGAGCAATTCAATTTACAGAATCTAATGACATTGAGCAGACGTATGATGCACTATCTACATGTCAAGACTAAACATGCAAGATGACTGAACTTAAAGGTTTATGTACATACCTGTGCCTTGAGCTTTTATTTACCTTATGATCCTTTGTTCAGCTCCAAGGCATCCTGCACCCAAAATTCTCATTTGGAATTTTTAGGTACCCAAGATTGCTTGGGTCCTTGTAGGTTAGCAGCTTTATCATATTCACCAATGTAGCTCATCTGTTTCAGTGAAATTAGATCATCCTTTCTCATTGTATGACAATCATACATGTCATGATCATTTTTCCCACAGTAAAAATAGCGCACAAAAGATTGAGCATTCTTTTTATGTTCATGTGCGTGTGCATATGTATTTTGTTTTTGTGGATAAGCATGGGATTTATCTTTCATGGCATGAAGGTGATGCTTTCCCTTCAAGTGCTAGCACTCTTGGACAGTAAGGCCAGACTTACCACAGTGAGAGTAGAAAGGAGGAAGATTTTTGTTTAAAGCCATGGAGAGTGCCGGCCTGCTTGTATGGGAGTATCGACTCTTCTGACTCCCCATGCAGTTCTGTGCAGATATCTGCTGAGTAGGTCCTCTGCCAGTATTGACATGTTTCTTTCCTTGCTCTTTCACCACTTGTTCTTCTGCTCTAAGCTCATCATTTCTCAAGATAAAACAATCATGCATAGTGTGACCATGTTTACCACAATAATAACAATGGACATTCATTTTGTGGAAAGCATGGTATTTAGCATAGGACATGTTATGGTGCATGTTTGGATGAGCATGCTGAATTTTACTTTTCTTTTGAGCAGTATGCCCTTTTTGGTGACCATAAGAAGTCGTGGCTTCCGGTGAGTCAGAATCTTGGATTTGAACAAACAATGACAGGAATTCATTCAGACCTTGAATTTCATTTTCAAGTGAGGAAATGCGCTGTTTAGATTCATCAAGGCCCTCTTCGCATGCTGCCAATTGCTCATTGAGCATGGCATTTATTGCTTTAAGATTTTGATTTTGTTGTTCTAAAGCATGTAAAGTTTCAGAGTGATCATCAATGACTGATTTACCTTTTTCATGTGCAACCAATTTTTTATGCAATTATTCTTCAGCTTTTTCATGTTCAATTTTCTTTTCCAACAACTCTCTATTCTCTTCTTTCAGAGAATCAATCAGTTTTTGTTGTCATTCAAGATCATCATGGAGACCAACATTTATGTTTCTCAAGAATGAACATTTTTCACATACAAAATTAGCAGAGCATGAAACAGAATTTTTGTTTCCTTCAATCAACTTCTTATGATAGATTAGCCCATCGGCCATAGTTTGATCATTAGAGATTGACTTAGGTTGGTTTTGAAGTTTTATTAGAATTTCTTCCAACCTAGTGATTTCATCATGAAGATTTTCATTTTCTTCCCTTAGACATGCAATACTTTGTTTATGCGTATCTAGATCAACTGAGAGAGTGTCGTTAAGCTCTTTAAAAATAGAACACTTTTTACAAATCGAGCTTTCATTTTGGTTAATTTTCTTGAGATCATTTTTCAAATTTTTGTTTTCTATTTTTACCTTTTTGTATTGTGTGATCAATTCATCATAGGCTTCCATAAGCTCTTCAAAAGTGAATTCCTTGGAGTCAGAGTTTACCTGTGATGAGGATGTATTGCTGGATTGTTCTGCACGGTCGGCCATGAAGCATTCTTGTTCTTGTTCCTTCCCTTCATGAATTTTCACCAACTTGTCTAATACTTGCTTAGCTGTGCTGCAAGAGGACACAAGATGAGTTAGTCTTAGATCAACTGCAGCTGTAATTAAGTTATATGCAAGACGATTATCATTGTGTTTGGTCTCATGTTCAGCTAACCAATCAATTGAATTTGATGGCAGCTCATGAGGACCATTGTATATAAGAGTCCACAATTGTGGATCTATGGAGCTAACATAGATGAACATTCTTCCAACCCATGTAGAAAAATATGAAACATCATAAATGGGCGGAGAAGCCATCGAAGCATGTGTAGCATATGAAGCCATCTAAATAACAAACACCGGGATCTTTCCCTGCAGATCGTTGGATCTGGGAATGACAGAGCCTCACTCTGATACCACTTGTTGGGTCCCGTGAGGTGTAAACGGATCTAGAAGGGGGGTTGAATAGATCCTATCAAAAGCTTTGGCCTATTTAAAACTCTTAGCTATCGGAAGCATGAACCACTCCTATAAAGTGAATGAATCACTTAGACACAATGCACAGCGGAATTAAGTAGAGTGGCACAGAGCATGCAATAGCTTGCAACAACCGTACGTGTGTGTGTGCTATGTTGATCACTCAAAGTTCATATGTGTGTGAATGCAGTGGTGATCAACTAAGGTGCATGCGAGTCTAAGCAAGGGAAACACTTAGCAATACTTTCACCTTGGCGCCTGTGTGCAAGGGTGCAGCAGGCCGCCCAAGGGATGCAGTCAAAGTGCTAAGCTCAATTAAACCGTAGATAAAATCGAAGGTGCAAATCTGAGTGCTTGAGTGTGTAAACAAGATTACCAAGTATGGAACCACACGAACCTGTGAATGGGGGTAGAAGATATAGAGCAATCACACACAATAAACAACCCACAACACAGGGATTTTTAAGGTGGTTCGGTTGTAACCCCGCAACCTACGTCCACCCCTCACCAAAACCCGGTGAGGCTTTCCTGCTGACTCACAGCTTGACCGGGGACACGCCCCAAACCACAGAATAGAGAAAACCCTCTTCTGTCTTCCTACACACAAAGCCGGCAGGGACGGCTACACCGCAGATCGGAGAACTCCCGATTACCTTCCTACTAACCACCGGTAGGGACGTCAACACCGTAAATCGGACATCCTCCGATTGCCTTCCTACTAACCACCGGTAGGGACGATTCTCAATTTCAAGTGTTTGAAAGCAATGGAAAAAGAACAACTTATGAAAAACACTCAACAAGATATAGAATATGCTTAAGAGAAAAGATCTTGTCTGAGGTTTGCTGGAGCTTGAATCTCTTGAGGATTTGATGAAGAGCTTTGATTTTCCTTTGATCCCTTTGAGTTGATGGAGACGATATTAGATGTAGCTTGATCTTTTCTTGAATCTCCTTGAGTTGATGAAGAGGTGTATGGATGTAGCTTTGATCACCTTTGAGAGCCTTGAATGCTTCTTGCTTGCTTGGAGGTTGCTTGACTTCATATCTGAGCTTGAATCACCTTGGAAGGATGAAGAACTCTAGCCCGAAATACTGTTCACACTGGTGCTACAATACTTGCAAAATGGCCTCCCTTGAGCTCTCTTTGATTCACTTCATCAACTGCATCAACTAGGGTTTCTAACCCTCTTGTATTGGTTTTATAGACTTTGAATGGTCTATAGACAAGCCCCAGACCAGATCCACAAATCATGGGTGATTAGGTGACTTTTGGATTAAACAAATCCATGTTGAATGGCTCTTTTCGAAGTGGAAACAAAAGTCAACAATTGATGGCTCGGGGCTGGCGGTCGACCTACAGCTTCTGGCGGTCGACCGCTACTGAGAAATACTGTAGATTGGTGAGCCCTGGGATTTTCGGTCGACCGCTACTGGCTGGCAGTCGACCGCCAGCTGACAGACTTTCAAACTGGCATTCCCTGGCTGGGGCGGTCGACCGCCCCTGTGCTAGCGGTCGACCGCCAACTGGGCAGACCCCCAGTTCAGCCGGGTTGGTTCGTTAGCCCTCCAGCTCAGTCGCTTGAGACCATTTGACGGCAGCCTGTTCAAGTCTGTAACTTCATCCTTGTAGAAGAGATTTGTATCAAGGCTTTGACGCGATCATATGGCTTTCACTTTGCCATGAATCAACCGAATGCACTGACTATGCACAGACTTTGTGTTGGAGCAACTATACATTGTACAGACTTCAACCAGACAACGTATAGACTTTGTGTTGAAATAGCCAGTCAATGTACAGACTTCAACCACACAATGTATAGACTTTGAGTTTGTGCTAGCAGCCAACGTACAGACTTTGAGTTTGTGCTAGCAGCCAACGTACAGACTTTATGTGTTTGTGCTAGCAGCCAACGTACAGACTTTGAGTCTGTGCAATCAGCCAACGTACAGACTTCGTGTTGTAGGATGTATAGACTTGCTGGCTGTATAGACTTGCTGATGTATAGACTTGCTGGCTGTATAGACTTGCTGACTGTATAGACTTGCTGATGTATAGACTTGTTGTTGAAGGATGTACAGACTTGCTGCTGAAGAATGTACAGACTTACTGCTGTATAGACTTGCTGTGCATTGAGTTGATGGATGTATAGACTTGATGTGCTTGCTAGAGCCGAGTGTATAGACTTGCTATGAAGATGAATGGAGAATGTATAGACTTTGAAGAATGTATAGACTCGCTGGATGTATGTATAGACTTGCTGAACCATGTCTCTTGATCTTGATCGTCTACACTGGAGGTATAATGACCTAAAATGTATGAATATTAACATTATCCAGTGCAGGTATATCTCATTAATGACTACAGAGGCAGACATCATCAAAACCATAAAAGTAATCATGTTGCACACATGTTCAACATTGACCACAGCCACGATCGTGGCTTGCATTCTGTCACGGTGCACGAGTGTTATCACGAATAGCCGGCGGAGTGCGAGAAGAATTAGCATGACTAGCGATGTTGGCAGCTGGTTGGGAAAACTTGTCAAGATGTTGTAGGTGTTGAAGCCAACTTTCATGCACCAAAAGCATTCCATGGAGCTCTTCCGAAGAGAAAGACTCCAGCCGGGTTGTCATAGTAGGTACAAAAGAATCAAATTGTGGTCCTAGGCCATTGAGAACATGTAGTATATGGTCAGAGGCAGATACTAGATGCCCGATAGCCATGAGTGTCGTTACCTAGTATATAGCTTTAACCCAGAGGGGGGTGAATGGGTTATAAAAATTATTCGTAATAGTGAAGTGATTTGAATGAATGCAATACGGAGATGAGCACTACTATAGTGATAGTGTGAACAGAATTAAAGAGATAATAGCAATCACATAAGAAGAAACATTAATTTTATACTGGTTCGGACATGACTCTCAAGTCAGTCCTATGTCCAGTCCTCAGCAACCACTGAATTTTCCACTAACTTCTCTCACTGAGAACACTTACACTAGGCTATTTTTTGCTAAGGTGTTCAGCCACACCACAGGCACTCTTCTTTCTAAGAGTCCTAGCTATTTTTACTTAGTTGTTCAACTACATCACGGGCACTCTTTCAATTATAGTCCCAACTGATTTTCTAGTATCAACCAAACTTATAGGAAACTGACCTCCTACTGGTCCCTCTTGCCCTCGAGCAAGAGATTCTCCCCTCAAGGAGAAAAGTACCACTTTTCAAATGGAGTTACACGATGATTGCCTCTTAAATAAGCAGATTGTGTACATTAAATGCAGGTGGTTCAAGATAGAAAGATAAGAATGCAAACAAATACTCTTGAACTACAAGTTCAAAGAGCCTTTTAAAGAGAAAGAATAAAGTATCACAGAAGGCTTAATGAAGAAGTTGAGAGAGGTGTAGTAGAGAGATTGCAAGAGCTTCTTCTTCTTCGCAAATGCTTTCAATGAGAGTGGAGTTGAGGACAGATTGAGCTTGTGTTTCTCTCAACTCTAGAATGTTGGCTTTTTGTTAGAAACTTGGATTTCTCAGATTATGCTCGCATCAAGTGCTCTCCATTGTGCATCCAGTCTGCCTCTTATATATAGCTTCCTTGAAAGATTCTGTTAGGCTCATTTGGTAGCCGCTAGGCTTAAATTTATGGACGTTAGACTCTTTCAGAAGCTCGTTAAACTTAAGTTGGTACTTGTCATACAGAGTTTTCTTATTTTTGCGTTCTTTGTCATCATGTCTTTCTTCATAAAATATTAAGCTCTTTTTTCGAGTATGTACGGTAATCGATCTTCCTTTGACTTAAAGTCTTTCTCGAACTGTGAGGAGATATGGTCCTTTTGGCGCTTGTCCTGCAGCAGAGTATCATTTTGAGGTATTCTTTCCTTTTTGTGCAGCTATCACTCTGCAGGGAAGTATTTGTTTAGTCTATTCAACAAATAATAAGTTAAAAATACTTTGTTCTTTTCTTCAGTCCTGATACGTGTCATGTACTGTTGATAGGTTTGTTTCTTCCTGAAAATAGACTAATAGAGTTGACCTTTCTAGGCCTTTAGATAAGCATATATATCATGAAAAGGGAAACATAACTTTCGTGTTCTTTCTCGACAATAAATGTCTACATGCATCACATTAAATGTATTTGAATTTTGAACTTTTGTTAAGATAGTCGATTAGAGATGAAATTTTATTATAAATTGATCAACTAAGTTTTTCTAACTATTATGATAGCTGATAACTTAATTTATATGCAGATAGTCGGTGGTGAGGTAAGATAGCCGCTGCTTTAGTCAGATAGCTAATTACTTTAAGTTATATGCGGATAGTCAATGGCTAGGTGAGATTTGTCAGATAGTTGATCTCCAGCGGCTAAGTTTATAGATAGGTGTCGAAGGTTTAAGATAGTCAATTGTCCAATGACTATGTAGAGATAGGCACTGTTACGTTCATGCGCCCATGTGAGTTTTCTTTCATGAGATAGTCGATTGTCGGGCGACTATGTGAAGATAGGTCATATTACAGTTCATGCGCCTATTTAGTTTACTTTTTATGAGATAGTCGATGGGTGTGTCTTTGTTTTAAATGCGCCTATGTAACTTTAACTGTGCCTATGTAGTTTTGTGCCTATGTGAGCTCAACTCTTGTTTTAACGACTATGTTTATCAAGATAGCTCCAACTACATTGTTTTAAGCGACTATGTTAATCATAATAGCTGCAACTACATTATTTTAAGCGACTATTTTAACATAGCGGCTAAATGAATTAATTTTTTGTTTTGCAACGCCTATGTGAGGATAGCTTCATGATCTAACCCCTGAGTGATACTTTTACGCCTAAGTGAATTTTATCTTTATTTCTAATGTATGTATTCACTATCCGCCTAAGTCAGAATTAGTGTCTATGTGACTATATCTTTTGGATTCTAACACCTATGTTATTTTAACTGCTAAGTCTTAGAATTTTTATTTTCATTATGAACAATCAGAGTTTTGTCATATTTGATATAATTTATTATTCTCAAAATTAAAAGGTTTAAGATAATATTTAGATCTACCCCCACATATACTCAACAAGTGTGTGTGCAATAGCCTTAACGTGTTGGATGTAGTCGGCGACGGAAGAAGATCCCCGATGAAGACCGTGCAACTGTACCTTTAGTTGAAGAAAGCGTGCCCTTGATGTAGAGGCAAAAGATCGACCCAGTGCCTCCCACAGCGCGTGGCATGTCCAGGTGGACGATGAGGGGCATCGAGGACTCCGAAATTGATGCAATGAGCCAAGACAGGAGAAGCTGATCTCGTTGAGCCCAACAAGCGTAGTCGATCGGGATTAGGTGTCAGCGGTGCATCTACGGAAGAAGATGGAAGTAACATAGGAGGAGGACTAATTGCTCCATAAACCAGGTCGAGCATGCCATGGCTTCGCAAGAGGGGAAGGAATTGAGCTATCCACAGCAAATAATTGTCTGTGGTAAGCTTGAAGAGAAGAAAGGTCAGGTAACATTTGACGAATAAGGGGAGGATGGGTTCCTAGCAGAGCGGCGACAGGTGTGGTGGGAATAACAGTGCCTGAGATGCCAGGAGTGGGAACCGTGGGATCCATTGTCGTGAGACAGGGGAGCTCTGATACCATGTGAAGTCTCAAGAGAGAGGGAGAAGAATATGGCGCAACTCACCCTCCCAGGATGAGAGGTGGTTGTTTATATAATCTGGGTAACAAGTTACAGGTGAAGGAATATGACCCTTGATTGTTGGAACAGCTACAGAGGATAGATTGATACAGGGGATAAAACAGATGGGTACATGGCAGAATAGAGTCCACATCTGTTAGCGAGAAATCCTCTCCTCAGGCAGTCCTCATCCTGGGAGGTGGCTGCTTCGAATACTGGACTATTCTAACATGCCGCTATTAGCCACATCATTTGGAGGCGACCCACCATTGTTTAAGCCATATCCATTAGAGCGTAGTACACGTACATGGAAACGGAAACCATCACATAATATTATTGGAGATCCTGTCATTTATACACAAGACATCTCTCCACCTCCAGGCAACCTAAAAGAGAGCAAAGCATACACCGTAATATATATCTTGAAGAACACAAGCAGCTAGGGACGAGCATTAGATCGAGGGGACCACTCCATAGCCGCTGTCCGCCATGACAGCCGCGGAGAACATCTGGTCCACTTCCAGCTCCACCTCCGTCCTCTTGGCGAACCGGCCCTTGATCCTTGGCCGCGTCTCGGCGTATGCCTTCCTTGACGCGTACCTGATCGTCTTCTCGAACTTCCTGGTCTTCCTCTTCTCGCGGTACCTGAGGACTCGGGCTTCCCTGTCCATGGCGGCGAACGGGGTGGAAATCTGGAGGGCGGGGCCTGCGAAGAGGTCGATGGTCCCCTTGGGCGGCCTCCAGTGGGGGGTGCCGGTGTCGCCCATGGAAGCGTCCGTCACAGTGCTGGCGTCCAGGGATGACAACGAGACCTGGGTTTGATGAAGCTAATTAGGATGGTTACTTATTTCAACAGTACCATGTCAGCAGTACTACACATGCACATTTAAGAAACCTGATCAAGAACCAGTTTCCAACATGGATTGAAGAATTATCAGACAAGAAAGTAACTGGAACCCATTTTTACTGATAAAAATAAATTGACAGACCCAAGTTTTATGTATAGAGATGCCCAGGAAAAGAAATGCGGAATAGAAAACGCACATGGTCTTTAATTACCTACAGCAAATAGCTAGCCAGCTATATATATATGTTCAGCCAGAAATAACAAGTTCCTGCCGTAGTCATGCAGAGGAGAAATCAAAGATAAAGACCGTGACGTATAGCCCAACTTAATTTGGGCATGAAATTTGACTAGATCACAGAAACTAATTAAGAACATGCATGCATATAATATATATATATATATATATATATACAGATATTTTTATAGCTGCATGAATGGTCAGCAAGTGATGCTAATCTATATGCTGATGAAGGTTAGATTAAATTACGTACGTACAGGCCGGTATCATTCGGAAGTCCAAACTAACAAGAATATAAGAAGCTGCGTAGAAGAGCTCACACAGTGGGTGAGGGAGCCAGTGTAGTTGAACCCGGCCTTGGAGGCTTCATACTGATCCATCTCCATGTGAAAGCCCTGCTGCTGCTGGATCTGCTGGTCGTGCCCTTCGAAGCACTGCAGGGGGACGACGCTGTCGCTGCCCTCCTGCTTCCCATGGCTCTCCTGGTTCTGGTTCTCCCCGCCCGAGTTGTACTCCACAAGATCCAAGTACTCATCAACCTCCCCACCGAACAAGAATCCGTTGTTCACAGTAGTGCTCTGGTTGCCGCTCTTGACAGGGTTGAGCAGAAGCCACGACGACACCTCGTTCTCCTCGTCATCGTCCTCGTCGTCCTCCTCCACCGCCTCCTTGCCACCGACCATGTGGCGGTGGCCCAGGAGGGGGCTCGCCCCGTGGAGGCGGTCGGCGGCCCCCACAGCCGAGATGGGCGAGATGGGGAGGCGGCAGTGGCGGCCGGCGAGCGGGTTGGCGGAGTGGACCCGGGCGTCGCAGGCGGCGCAGAGCGCGGCGGCGTCGGCCTTGCAGGTGAGGGCCGCGGGCGCGCGCTCGCAGGCCTCGCACACCCATACGCGCTCGTGGCGGGAGGCGACCCAATCGGCGGCGTGCACCCGAGAGTCGCAGCCGCGGCAGAGGTAGGCCGAGTCGGCCCGGCAGTAGACGGCGGAGGCTGCCGACCGGCACCAGTCGCAGGGCTGCGCCCAGTTCCCCTCCTCCTTCACCATCGCCGCCGCCGCAACCGCCATTACCACTTTCGAGGTCAAGCAGCTTCTCCCTGGAGGAAGAGGCGGCGAGGGGGGGGGGGTTGGTGATGGGTCACCAGGACCGGTCGAACACCATGGCTGGGGTGGGCTTCCCCTGTTCTTACAGACTACTGGCAGTAGCAACTGGTAAAGAACACCATAGTTTTGGTCTTGGAGCAAAAACGACCAAGACGGAGAGACTGGGGAGAGATAGGTAGAGAATCCAGCTGGGCGACACGTGGCAGCGGGTGAGAGGGGGGAGTGAGCGGGTGCACTCTCTTGTGGCTGTCCTGGGATCTGGGGAGGTTGAGGCGGGGGAGGTGCCCCTCTGTCGTGGGGCCACCTTGGGGCTGGCTCGCTTTTTGATGCTGATCTCTGCTTTTCCGACTTGGCAGCTGATGCAGCACTTGAAAGGTGAGTGGATGGAGGAGGATCCCCCGGCCTCCCTCTCTACCGGGGAACCTGGTTGGGCTTTAAATGAGATGGACCAAATTTAGAGGAATACTTGGGCTATCACATTTAGCGTTGCAATTTTTCTCGTCACTTTCATCTTTTCTCGGTTTAATGTCAAAACCATATGATTGAGATGTGAGAAGATAAGGGGAAATACATGGCACTATCAAAATTCCTGAAAGTATAATTAATAATGTGGCAAGAAAATAGGGTAAGAGATGTAACATTGTGGCATTCCATAGCTCCCTACTTAAATGTTTCGGCAAGTTATCCTATCTCAACGGTGTGTCCTGTTGGCAACGTGGGAATTTGAATTTCTACCGGCCAAAGATACGTGACATATTCAATGGGCCCGATTTGTTTGGGGTTATCCAAAATTATCCTCGTTTTGGTCCAAATTTAACTCATTTTACTTAGGTTCGGCGAATTTGGATAATTCACTTAAAAGTGACTTAATCCGACCTAAAATGGATTAACCTATCCACCTCCATAGGTGAGATAAATTAATCTAATGTCATGCCAAAATAAAAAAGAATAAAAGTGGATAAAGTAAATCCACTTGACTTTAGTCGGATTACTTTAATCTCGAACCAAAGCGGGGCTAGGAGACGTGAGATTTTTATTATATGATTTTATTTTCTCATATGATTTTTATAAGTATTGTAGAGGTGAAAAAATAGTTCCTAATCCTCGTACCACAGTTTTAAGATTTATTTGATCGGGGAAGAGTGAACAGTCACCCGAAGAAACCTGTAAGCAATAGGGAAACGACATAAGAAGGAGCCCTGAGTGTGACCCTAGGAGACAACTCTCCGATGCTTAAGTCAGAATAATCCTGAGGAATAAATGGAGAACGGACTAGACAGGGAAGAAGAGAGGAGGAGAGTTGAGAGCCTATATCTAAGAGAAGATGCTTGGAGAGTGCTCGGAGAAGTCCGAGATTACTCGGCCTCTGTGCCTTGCTCGGAGAGAATGCTCGGAGGATGCTCGAAGAGCACATCTAGGGAGTGCTCGGTAGACCTGGAGAGCACTTCTGGGGAGTGCTCGGTAGGCCTAGAGAGCATTTGGTATGCCTAGAGAGCACTTCTAGGGAGTGCTTGGTAGGCCTGGAGAGCACTTGATCAGCCTGGAGAGCACTTCTAGGGAGTCTTCGGTAGTTTTGGAGGACACTTGGTAGGCCTAGAGAGCACTTCTAGGGAGTGCTCGGTAGGCCTAGAGAGCAATTCTGGGGAGTGCTTGGTAGGCTTGGAGGGCACTTCTGAGGAGTGCTTGGTAGGCCTGGAGGGCACTTGGTAGGCTTAGAGAGCACTTCTGGGGAGTGTTCTGTAGGCCTGGAGAGCACTTAGTAGGCCTGGAGAGCCCTTCCTGATGGGAACATCTCTCGCCATTCCCTTTGGCTTGGGACCTCGATGCACGCCGACGACACGTAGTCTTGTTCGTCATCTTATTTCAAGCCATGTTGTGTATTTTCTTCTCTTTTTTTGAGTCATAATCATATAATTTTCCTTTTATTTGAGTCGTGTACCTGGGTTAATGGGTCATTTTCATATGTTTTCAGTCAATTGAGCCTTAATCCTTCAATTGGGCCCATAGTTACTCCCTTGGATAGCAAGGGGCATTTGCTGGTTTGTCTAGGGCATTTGTGTCATGTAAATTTTTGGGCTCCTATAAATAGGACCCCAACCCCACCTTAGAGAAGCTAATGAATGAATGAATGAGAAATTTTAGTATTTTCTGAAAACCCTCCTTGTGTATTTTCCTTGGTGAGAGGCCAAGTTGGGTGAGAGACCCAAGGGAGTGAGAGACACCCATTATCCCCCCCCCTTTAAACCCTCATCGCCCCTCCCTCAACCCCCCTCCAACCTACGCCCCATCCTCTCTCCACACCCCTCCACCTCACCCTCTAGCTCATCCTAACATACCACCTCATCCACCACTTCACCTTGACCCCTCAAAATCCCCCCACACTCATTGACTTCCCTCATTAACCCCATATCCCCCTAGACACCCCTCCACTCCCCAACGCACCTCTTCCACTCCCCAAGCCAACCCTTCACTCCCCTAGGCACCCCTCCCCATTCCCAAGCCACCCCTTGGCAGACCCAAGACCCCCACCTTCAATTCCCATCAATACCACCACCAACTAAGCTGCCACCACTTCTCTCTCCATACCCCTCCACAAAGTTATGACCCTAACACCCATTCCTCTCCACCCCAGCCCCATCTCCCTCTCCCAAGCTCCCCTAGACCACATCACACTCACCCCTCCCTCACAACCACCCCCCCTCTGCACTCCCAGCAGGAACCGCCCACTCCACTCCCTGCTCCTCTCCCTGCTCTCCCCCTCGTAGGTCTGCCTGCCTGCCCACCTACTCACCAGGGACAATAAGGGGATCTCCGGGCGACATCGGCTTCTGTAACGACCCGAGAATCCGATTATCAGGAGAGACCCGATAACTTGAGACTCAAACCGCAGCCCACGAGCCGGGAGGGCTCGAAAGGGCTAAAAGGAATGTGGAGGCACAAAGAAATAGGAAATAAAGCAGGACAATTCAATAATTAACAGAAATAAATAAACAACTACAGCTGCAATAGAGTCCAGTCCAACAGAAAGTACAGTCTAAAGTAGTAAAAGGTACCACATGTCGAGTGAACACTCGGCCCGGCGAGCTGGCAACTGAGAACCTCCGCACCGCGCCCTCGAACCTCGAGGAAGAAGAACCGCCACACCTGAAAAGTAGGGAATGAGTCTCCAAAATAGAGACTCAGCAGGGATCCTGCGGAACCCCAACTGGAAACAACGGTGGTAGCGGAAAGGAAGGCTACAAGAGCAACCGCAATAGTAGGAATAGTAAACCCGGTGGCCGGTCGAAACCCGGCACTACAACTACTCCTATTGTACCGGAAACACACCCCGAACTCACGGTCGGGGGCTACCGAACTACACTAGTACGGCTTACCGAAGTAAAAACCTACGGCAACCACGCCGTAGAGGCCTGTCTCCCAGAACACGGCCAACCTGGACACGATGTCCAAAGTGCAACCCTGACACCTGGTCACGGGTACTGCACGACAAGATGCAACCTCGGTAAAGCCACTAGCACTAGTCTCACGGCGCGAAAACCAACACACGCACCACGGCGAAACAACCGAAAACTCAACGGTCGACACGACCGAAAACCCGAATGTCAAAGTCACAGAAACTGACAGTCTGCCACTCTCTGTCCAGAATAGGAGTACGTCCCACTAGAAGCAAGGCTGAATGCGTCCATTGACGTCTTAATCCGCACCTCAAGTGTCTCCCTCAGGCCCAGTGGGAACTGAGACACCGTACATGTAACACATGTTAATTTTAAATAGAAATAAATGAATTTAATACCATTTATTAATTATTTAAGATATTTCCTAATAGTTAAAACTATTTTAAAACTTAAATATTATATTTAAAAGACACCAAATCATATTTTCATAAATTATAAAATCAAAGAAGTCAATTTTCATAATTTAATAAGTCAATTTTCTGATTATTTAGAATTTAGTAAGTTATAATTCAATTTTTCCAACTATATAAAATTATATAATTCGATTTTTTCAATTATATAAAAAAAATTTTAAACAATTTTCACCCTTGAAGTTATCATATATAAAGATTTTTCTCTTAATAAGATGGCTTCTTAGGGTAGTTGGTTAAGTAATGTGCCACCAATTTGAATGACCAGGGTTTAAATTCTACAACTCCCATTTCTTTTGCACAAAAATGGGCGAGTTAAAATGTGCATGGGGTATGCTGTCCAAAATAGGGTATGCTCTCACAAAAATGTGCACGGACCATGCATGACACAAAGCCAAAAGATGCACGGACCAAGCCCAAACATGCACTGACTTTCCTTCACTGCACGGAGTACAAAAACCGCATGGACTTAGCCAAATGCGGACTTAGCCAAATTTAACGGGCCTACGTGAATAGTGCCACATGAGAATAGTGCCACTTTTTTATTAAAAAAAATTCAAAGAAAATTATATGTAAAAATAGAGAAAAATATAAAGACCTCTCACATGAAATTTCATCAATAGACTCCATCAAATTTTAAAAATAAAAATCATTGAAGTATACATACAAAGAGGGATCGTGTATAAATGTGGGAGACAGACTTTACGATTTGGGCCATGGATTGGTTGTCCAAATATTATCCCTTATCTCTCCAGCCTGTACAAGCTGTAAAACCCCATTATTTCAGATTTTACCCCCTATCCGGTCATACCAGACCCTATAACATACCCTTTGCTACCCCCATTCTAGGTAGGTAAGACTGGGGCAAAGCTCTGCAGGGATTACACAGTCACCTAGAAGGGTTTTGCTACTGCTAGAGATCTTCCAACAAGGTAGGTGTTATCATCTTTTAACTAAACCAGTAGCTAATTAGCCAAGAAATCTAGGTAATTATGCTCATCTCCATGAGATAGTATTGTCTATATAGCACGTTTTATCCTGACTTGTAGAGATCTATCATACTTTTGTAATCCATAATCAATCATCTCTATAGCCAACCTGTGAGAACATGTTAGTTACCAAAGTTAATCGAAGTAAATCTTCATATTAAGTGTTTTAGGCAGACATGTCTGATCCAAGACATGTTTAGAAGTATATTTGAGTCACGTCTCTTATAAAATAAGAGCTCACATCTGTTATGCAAACAAGAGCTCACGTCTGTTATAACAGACGCTACCACAAACTTGTTTAACACAACATTACAATTGAATCAAATAATACGCTACAAAAGTTGACTTTGAGTCATTTCTATTGTGTAGACAAGTATTAAACTTGTTAATGTCATATCTATCAACATTTGCATTCACTGTTTAAACATCTTAAACCTGTCAAAGACTATTCACTATTTAGACAACAAATTTAATGTTTAGCCATCTTAATTAAACTTGTTTAGCCATGTTATGTGTGTAGCATAGTATTAAAATATTCTAAGTTAACCTAAAAGTATATTTCTATATTTCAGATATTATAATACTGAAAAAATTATTTTTGTATGACATAATTTTTATTTTTAGTAAATTAATTTCTGAAAGCATAAAAAATTAATTTAACCCCAAGGCGGACCTGCTGCCTTAGTATATATTAGAATATATATCAATCAGAATATGCTAGAAAATGTTATTAATAGTTAGCCAACCTGTAACTCTTAATAATTAGAAAAGTGTTAGAATATATACCAACCTGTTAGACTAGTTACCAACCTGCAACCTGTTAGAAAATGTTAGAATGTAACGTGCACGGACCTGCTGCCTGGTATATATTAGAATATATACCAATCAGAATATGTTAGAAAATGTTATTAATAGTTAGCCAACCTGTAACTCTTAATAATTAGAAAAGTGTTAGAATATATACCAATCTGAAATATGTTAGAATATGTTAGAATATATTACTAATTAGCCAACCTGTTAAACTGTTAGAATATGTTAGAACATATTAACCTGTAACCTGTTTGACCATGTTAGCGACCCGGCTAACAACCTATTTAGTTAGCCAACCTATATGTTAGAAAATGTTAGAACATATTACTAGTTAGACCACTTGCAACCTGTTAGAATACATTAGAATATATTACTAGTTAGCCAACATGCTAGAAACATATATATGTTAGAACATATTACTATCCATTTTAAGTGTTCTAACGACCTATTAGAATGTGTCAGTTACCAAAGTTAAGCAAGTAGTAAATCTCCATATTAATTGTTTAACCCATTCAAAATCCATAACTATTGAACTAAATCATGAAAATCTTACAATTTTTATACTGAGAAATAGTAACCCCCATCTAAAATGACGCCCCTGACCAGGGTGCCAATTTCAGAATTTAAGACGCCTGATAGCATCGTCAAAAAAAAATGAAATTTCATAAAATTGCACCAAATCACCCACTTGTAAACCTGCTTAACCCAAGGGTGCCAATTTGGTCTAATACAATTTATGATTTTAACTTGTCTCATAATTTGCATTGATTTTACCCTTTAACCTGTCGCATGATTTACATTGATTTTCCTACATAATGTGAGTTCTTGACTTCCATTCCACAAAATCTACCTTATATCTCCTGCTGGTCAAGCCTTGAAATTCTATATTGGCTATAAATGAGAATGGATGTCAAAATAGGACTAATGATGTGCATATAGGGCCCGGTCTGGTCCTGGGAGGAGCACCCGAAGGTACTTGTGCCCATGGGAGTTTATTGACCACATTGCGGTGTCTAGCATTACACCGGAGTACTTGATAGATTGGAGACATTCCACCCCTCTCTCTCTTTACTTGACTTGACTTGAGTGACCCGAATGGGCAATACATGACTTGAGATATTATTTGCTTAATTGAAATAGCCAATTCTTGTATACATAATTGAATTACTTGTTCACCATTGCTTGATTGATATAAGATCTTTATTGTTATCCCATTTGTTACTTTCCTGCTATTACCTCTACATTGTCATCTCTATATTGTTCTTATCGATTTTATAATTCCTTGACAACTACCTGTATGCATGCATTATTTACATCAAATGAACTTGTAATTTACTTAAAGCATGTTGAAATTTGAGATGTAAATCCTACTGAGTGATTCGCTCATCAAGTGGTTTTCTAACATTTCAGGTAGTTTGGATATCAGCCAACATTTGGATGGGGATGAATCTGAGTGATGAGTGTAGGATTGGAGTTGTATGTTAATTGTGTTATTATAATCCTGCTTATGTCGGTTGTATTCCTTTTGTCAAATGTCAGTCTTGTGGATTCATTATGTCAGCAGTACCAATTGATTAGAGTTAGGGATTGGAGCCTAGTTGTATGAATTGTAACATGTCGTATTTTCTTTCAAAATCAATAAAGTAGGTGTATTTGGCAAATTGAGTTGTTGAAATACATCAGTGGTTAAAACTATTGTAAAATTCTAAGTTAAGTCTTAGTAAATTGCGCACTCTATAATTTGTCTAAGGAAAGAAACTCCGCAATCTAGCTCGTTTGCTTTGGTTCTATATAAAGAACAATCGCGCCGCGGGTATGCTTCCGCACTCGGGACGTGACAGTACAAGTAACCACAAACAAGTGATTAGCTGGGGTCACGCCCGTCGACGTGGGTCCAACCGCCCCCAACCACGTGTGCACACACCGACCATCTACTCTAGGTCGGGTCCTCTAGCTGGTTTTCCCCCCCACCGGACTCTGGTGGCAAAGGCAAGGGGCCCTACAGAAACCAGCCTAAAAATCGTACTCAGGGTAGCCTCTCCACCACTCCCTGGTGGGTCCACTCGCGTGCAGGCAGGCTACGACTAGTGGAGGGTCACTGAGAGAGTAGACTCTCAAGATAATGGAAAACAACGTCCAAATCCGACGAAGTACGGGGACCGTCCCACGTACCATCACCGTCGCACGGTGACCACAGTCGGATAAGAAACGGGACTCACAGTCCACGGGCCGCATGCTCGGCCACGCAGAAACACGGAAACACGGTTCTCAAGGCAGCTCACAGGCTGCCAAACCAAATCCCACTCTCAGGGAAAGGCGGGAACCCTCCAGCCCCAGGCTGGGCAACTGGACTCACAGTCCAAGGCCATACGCATGGCCTACGTGGAAAGCACAGAAGCATGATTCCCAGGGCAATGCACAAGCTGCCACACTGATAACTGGACTCACAGTCCAAGGCCAAACACATGGCCCACTCGGGAATCATCTTCCAGGAAAACTCACGGCATGCGGGGGAGACCCCACCGCACCCCCACCGACACACGGTGACTCGGTCTAGTGTAACACGAAAGCCTGACATGCGAGAAGTCACTCGGACTCTCAAACCCACGGGCACGCTAAACGAGATAGCACGGTCCTCCCAACACCCTCAAAACACCAGCACAGAATCCCACGCGTGTCTGGGGCACTCACAAGACCGCAAGTCGACCACTGGGTCATGACCGGGTCGACTAGGGACCGACACAACGCGAAACGATCATGGAGAACACGAAAACTCATCTCGGCACCACATAGAGCCTGACGGTCTAACCTTGGCCGTCACAGTCTGTAACGGTCCAAGCCTCGACCGTCACAATCATTCTGACGCACCAACAAAGGGCCGTCAGACGCTCGGTGCAAAGTTGAGTGTGACGCGCCTACCTTGGTGCGTCACAGTCTCTGACGCGCAAGCCGTAGTGCGTCACAGTTTGTGACGCGCCAGCCCTGATGCGTCACAAGACAGGATGAAATCAACTGTGACGCGTCCCGCTCGGTGCGTCACAGGCTGTAACGGAACACTCCTGGTGCGTTACAAGGTGGGAACGCATCTGCTCTGACGCACCCACACAGGGGCGTTACAAGGCTGTGACGCGCCAGCCTTTGTGCGTCATAGGCCTTGACCCCGAACGGTCAAAACCAACGACCGGAAACCAACGGTCAGATCGTCCCTGACGGTCCAACCCAGGCGTGTCATAGTGCTGTGGCGGTCTGTCGTGGGACCGTCACACCCACAGACCCCAGTTGGCTAAAACGATCCCTGTGACGCACCCACCTTAGGGCGTCACAGGCTGTAACGGTCTCTGGAAGGACCGTCACACCCGTCCGAGAGCGAAACGGTGGGAAATAGCCCAAAAATCTGATCCACGCCCTGATCACCCTCGGGTGATGGGGAAACAAAGGGGAATCCATCCCCAAGCCCCTAGGCATGCATCTAAACCCCTGGATTGGCCAAAAATGCCGTAAAACGAGAGATCCGGCTCACTTCCCCAAAACATGGATTTTCCCCAAATCACCCCGATTAGCCCACTCAGCTCACCACGGCCTACGAAACTCGTGGAAAAGGAAGAGCACGAGCTGGGGGTCTATCTCCATACCTCCACCGAAGAAACAACGCACCGTGGACGCCGATCCATGAAGAAGACGCCGTGAAACCCTCGCCGCTCCACGAACCCGCGGCCGAGCTTCCACGTGCCACCTGCCCTAGATCCTCGACCTGTTCCCCGTTCCTCGCCTCCCGCCATCGCCGCCTCTCCCTCCTCCTCCACCGTCGGCCGCCCGGGGAGAGGGGGAGAGAAAGAGATGAGAGAGAGTGAGAAAGGGAGAATGAGAGGGGGAGAGAGAAAAGGTTAATATATATAGAAAACCTGGAAATTCCAGAAATTCAGAAAGTTACAAAAAATTGCCTCCGGGATCCTTGGGAGGAACACAACGCAGTGGTACTGTCCCGGAGTCGGAGAATGCCACAGTTCACCCTGCACAGAGTTCCAAAGGTACATCAGGGAAAAACGCGTGTAAAGCACAGAATACACTCCGAGACCCACTAAAATAATCTGAAAAAAATCCGGGGCATTACAGCCCTCCCCCCTTAAAGGAATTTCATCCTCGAAATTCAGGACTAGCACCAACTGACAACACTGTCAGGGCCCCAGCACAGAAAACCTCGATTCTTACGAAAACACCGATCCTGAAGGACACAGCCAGACTTACAATCACAAACAACACCTCGCTCCACGTGCCATACACACCGGCCATCAGAGCAGGTATATACCCGAGGACACAGTCTGGCATCACCTCGGACACCACAAAAACCAACATGGCACCACTGCCACCATCTCGCCCACCGAGGAAACACACCCTCGACACGAGCAACAACTACCGATCCATCCTATGGTCGACAGACAAAACACACATCAGGTTCACAACCAGCTGACAGGTTGTACACCCTTCGCAAGGGAACAACTAACACAGAGCCTCCATCGGCTCACGCAGCCATCTCGACAGACCGCAACCAGGACATCGGCTCAGCACCAAGAATCACCTCACACCTGGCAAGCTGAAACAAAGACATATCTCTGAGCCAACTCTTGTCAGAAGATAAACTTCGACAAAGCCCAGATCCTGTCCGAAAAGGCACATCATAGAAACGACCACCAATGGTCTCGCTGGCACATGGCTCTCACCGCTCACGATGCACAACCAACAGCATCTTCTATCTATGAAAAAACCATCTACTGGTCGCCAGACACACGTCAACGGGAAACCTCCACCTGCCCAACGGGCACGATCCAGCCCCACAGTAGGTCATCTGCTGACTTACACACAGACCGATGCCACATCTCGAGCTGAACTCCTCTCGGACACTGCATCCGATCTCGATCATCGCACCAACTCGACCCTCTCGGGGAGCACGATGAAACCAAATGACAAGATCCTGGTCTCTTCAGTCATCACCTCACTCGACTCAGACTTATAGAAGAACCATCCCATGCTAGTCACCAAACCAGGGATAACCATTGCGACACCAACGTCCCATCAAGGACCACCCTCCGATGCCAATCTCACAAAAAGGCCTCCGCCCACAGGCGTCACTCTTCCATCTGGTCTCATCAAATCCTTCGATCAATCCAAGTGGACACCTGCTAATCCCGATTACGCCCTTACCGTAGAGCCACGGGACACCACCTGAACAATGCTCACGGGTCCCCAAGCAACATACATCTCACCGTGTTCGGCTACGAGACTAGCCTCACCAGTCACACGCAGCTACCAACACGAACCCACAGCCTGCCAGAGATCACTTCTCCAAAAATGATCTCATCCGAGGACACGACTGGGAACACAAGTCGGGCACCAAGCCACCGACTCTGACCAACACGTCCTCGACCTCCGTCAGGCGACATCCTCAACAACCCCATCCAGGTCTAACACCGACGCCTGACACGGCTTTCATCATAGGAACAGGGTACTCATGCGGCACACCTGCCAACATATTCCCCAACACTCCATCCTGACCGTGCCAAGAACCATAATACCTCGAGCAACGGCACAGCAACAACACGTTTCACACCGAGGAACCAATCCTCCGATGCTCAATGCAAACTCAGGAATCCGCCCATAGCAACCAACGCTATGATCCCGAACCAGTGGGTCACAAGCCCACCACGCTTCCGCTGCGCACTCTGATCCACGCGCGCACAGTCGAGAAAGCAAACACCGCCCAACCGGCACTCATCCTTCCGGAACAGCGCTAGCACCCTTACATGACAAGAGAATGGACGCAACTTCTCACAGGCAACCACCTTGCCAAGATAAGGAGCACGTCTCACACGGACTTCATGGCACACAAGGCCAACCAATCCGAACACACAATGCAAGACGACGAACCTTAGCCCAACACAATCTCTCCAACCAAAGGAGAACCTGATGGGGACATCACTTACCACTTCTCATTTCTCCACGGGTCCCGTTGCTTGCCAGCTATGCGTCATCATGTTCGCGGCATTTTTTCTTAATCATGGCTTGTAATTTTTATATTTTCTTGAGTCATAAATTATGTAATTTCTCTTTTATTGAGTCAAGTACCTAGGTTAAAGAGTCATCTACCTAGGTTAATTGTCATTAGAGTGGTTAATGAGTCAGTTGGGCCCAATTAAGTGGGCTAGGCCCATAGGCACCCCCCTTTCCCCTTGGTTTATTGTCATTAGTCAAAAACTCAGGGTCTTTTGTTAAATTGTGGGTTTCCTATAAATAGGACCCCAATTCCCCCCATTTGGAGCTAATGAAGTATTGATAGAATTTGCCAAGCATTAGTGCACCTCTCTCTTTCTCTCTAGCTCTCTCTCTCTCTTCTTCTCTCTCTCTCTCTTACTCTCTCTCTCTCTCTCTAGGGCGCCACTTTCTCTCTCTTCCCCCCAAAATTTTGAAATTCTCTCTCTCTCCTCCTCATTCACTCCTCATTAAACCCCTCTCCCTTCCCTATACCTCCCATTTACTCCCCCCCCCAACCTCCTAGGTGGAATACCATTCTCCTAGACACCTTTCCCCTTCCCCATTCACCCTTTCACCTTCCCAAGGGGGAATCCATTCTCCCAAACACCTCTTCCCCTCCCCAAGGGAACCCTTCCTATTCTCTAGGATACCATTAATCTCTTTCCATTAAACCCATTCCAAATCCAAAGGAGGGAAACCATTCCCCCCCCCACCCACTTGTGCCCCCTCACCTTCCCCCTTTCCCTCCAAGCCCAATTTCGCAACTCCCCTCTCAGTCACTACAAACACCTCCTTCCAGGCCTCATTCTCCCCCTCCCACTTCTTGGAACACCCCCTCCCAGACCCCATCACAGCCAAGGGTCATCTCCATACCCATCCACCTCACTTCCCCTCCCATAAACCCCATTTTCCCCCCCATCTTCTTCAAATTACAGCTCTCAGTTCGAGTGTAGCAGAAAGGCTCAACTTGCAGAAGCAATCACAGATTCATACGGAGACGTCTGAGGGCGTACTATACCTTTCTGGAAAGGTCATCCAATCATCTTTGCAGGCGAGGTGATCCCATCCCATTCTGAGTTCGGGGCTGTCCGGGAGAACCATTCTCCTCCGACTGCGCTGGACTCCATCTGCAGAGTACCTGAACCCGATTAGAAGCTGAACCACGACAAACGGAGGAAGATTCAGACCAAGTGCCATTCTACAAAGTTCTTCCTCCTCCAGTCCTCGATCAGAATCAAGAAGCAGAACCGCGTTCGGTGTCTGGAGGCCAAAGTTACCATTTTTCTCCCTCGGCTGCGCGGGCCTGCCTCCCACAGTCTGCAACGACCTGCCTCCACTCTTCTGAGCCCCCCAGTCCTCTCCGACATCAGACGGCTTCCCCGCCCATTTTTCTGCGAAGAGGGCTCGTCCACGGTTCCAGAAACGCCGGCGTTTAGTAATTCGGAGTCCGGGAGCCATCGGGACAACCTCTGCAATCTTCTGTCAGAAGCCTGAAGTTGCCTCGCCCAGAATCTGTCACCCTGTTCGGACCTCCACCTGGACCAGCTTCGGCATCAGAAGAATTCCACAAAATTCTGAGGCATCCCTGCCCCAGTTACGAAGAGTTCCTCGCTGGTCTCATCATCGGCAAAATTCCAAACCGGGAGTTATGATGTCAACAGTGACTGTCAGTCATCCCCCACAGAAAATAGGCAGATTCGACATCGGCGTCTCCTTTCGCGATTTCGGCGAATCTCCCTTCCCCGCCTGGCCGGCTTACCGCCCCTCCCTGCGTGGAGGTAGTGTTTGCGTGTAAATCAACATCCCCACCCCAAGTCCACCCTCCTGTGTGAGGTGTAGTGCTTTTAATTACTTAAACAGGGTTCAAGCTTCACCAGCGCAGTGTGCGGGGAACCCACACTTCCCCGCTCGCCCATCGTCTCCGACCGGGGTTGGTATCTTCAAACCAACCAGGTGAGCTTCTGCCCTTGCTCCATTTACTTCTGTTCGTTTCATATCCGTACAACTTGTTCCCCTGGTCGGTGAGAGAGTGCTTGTTCCCGGACCCACCGACTCTTGTGTGGTCGCCGTGGCAATAGTGAATGAGTGACCTAGTGCCCCCAAGGCACCCGGCCGCCCTTGATTGTGGGCATCATACCTTCGGGAGGGTGAACCTTAGTTGTGCTGGCCCTCTACCAGCAAGGGTCTTTCTCCACCACCTCGACTCGGCATCATCGAGTCACCACGGGTTACGGGTGTGCACGGTGGTTCGGTCCAATTTCAAAGAAATCTCAAACCTTGAGTTGTGTTTAACGAACTAAGTCCGAGGGAGCATAGTGTCTTGCTGCATTCCCATTATTGTGTCACATCAGAACCCAAACGCACTTCCGACCAACGGAAGAACTCCACGCTCGACCTGACCTCAAACCTCACGCATGCTGGGAATAGCACCTTCCAGCACCGAGAAAACCATCACCACGTCAGGTCAGCGCCTCCGACACACTCAATGAGTGTCACGTCGGACCACAATCACAGCATCTTTCGATGCACCACCATTGCAATTCCTCAAACTGCAGCGCACCACACCAAGAGCTGCTACACGAGCCATGATGACAACCGCCGACGCTCATCCTCGAGTCCCGAACTCGCCGTGGAGCCTTCACATCTCAAGCCAACTCCAGGGCGAACACAACCCATCCACTGACAGAAATGCAGAAGCAAAGACTTACTGGGACATCTCTGCCAAATCCTGCCTCAAAATCCACAAAATAATTAGGACCGACACGTCATTCTGACGCCAGAGCGCACGACAAGAACATCAGGCTCGACAAAATAGCAGCTCACCGAGAAGATATTCCGCTCACCCGAGCGCACTTCTCGATCAGAACACCCGCTCTGCCACCTTAAACTACGACCTGAACACCTCAGGGGCTGGACAAATCTCAAGCTGGAGTGGCCAAAACTGACAGCAGCTCCCTCAGAGCACGCTCACGGCCACTTAACCATGAACAATCCTCTCCAACCACCTGACCAGGCTGCAGATTCCTCGAACGCAGCACCACGAGCTAACACCTGCCAGCAACCTCTGCCTAACGCAGCATAACCAGGGCCACCACCGATGAGGGAGAAGGCTCTCGACCTCGATCCTTAGACCCCATGCTCACGAAAGCCGCGGACAACAACCACCTTCACAGCGCCGCACAGCGCACTCAAGCTCTCAAGCGAGAAGCTAGGAGGAAAGCGAACACAAAACCCTATGCCAGCTGCCGACTGTACTGGACTTTATGGACTCTGATCACTGCAATATCTCGAATTCCCATGTACGTCCACAACCACTGCTCTGATACCAGCTGTAACGACCCGAGAATCCGATTACTGGGAGAGACCCGATAACCCGAGACTCGAACCGCCGCCCACGAGCCGGGAGGGCTCGGAAGGGCTAAAAGGAGTGTGGAGGCACAAAGAAATAGGAAATAAAGTAGGATAATTCAACAATTAACAGAAATAAATAAACAACTAGAGCTGCAACAGAGTCCAGTCCAATTGAAAGTACAATCTAAAGTAGTAAAACGTACCACATGTCGAGTGAACACTAGGCCCAGCGACCTGGAAACTGAGAACCTCCGCACCGCGCTCTCGAACCTCGAGGAAGAAGAACCGCCACACATGAAAAGCAGGGAATGAGTCTCCAAAACAGAGACTCAGCAGGGATCCCGCGGAACCCCAACCAGAAAACAACGGCGATAGTGGAAAGGAAGGCTACAAGAGCAACCGCAATAGTAGGAACAGTAAACCCGGTGGCCGGTCAAAACCCAGCACTATAACTACTCCTACTGTACCGGAAATACACCCCGAACTCACGGTCGGGGGCTACCGAACTACACTAGTACCGCTTACCAAAGTAAAAACCCACGGCAACCACGCCGTAGAGGCCTGTCTCCCAGAACATGGCCAACCTGGACACGCTGTCCAAAGTGTAACCCTAACACCTGGTCACGGGTACCGCACGACAATACGCAACCTCGGTAAAGCCACTAGCACTAGTCTCACGGCGCGAAAACCAACACACGCGTCATGGTGAAACAACCGAAAACTCAACGGTCGACACGACCGAAAACCCGAAGGTCAAAGTCATGGAAACTGACAGTCTGCTACTCTCTGACCAGAACAGGAGTACCTCCCACTAGAAGCAATGCCGAATGCATCCACTGACGTCTTAGTCCGCACCTCAGGTGTCTCCCTCCGGCCCAGCGGGAACTAAGACACCGTACAAGTAACCATAAACAAGTGACTAGCTGGGGTCACGCCCATCGACGTGGGTCCAACCGCCCCCAACCACGTGTGCACACACCGACCATCTGCTCTAGGTCGGGTCCTCTAGCTGGTTTTCCCCCCCACCGGACTCTGGTGGCAAAGGCAAGGGGCCCTACGAAAACTAGCCTAAAAACCGTCCTCAGGGTAGCCTCTCCACCACACCCTGGTGGGTCCACTCGCGTGCAGGCAGGCTACGACTAGTGGAGGGTCACTGAGAGAGTAGACTCTCAAGACAACGGAAAACAACGTCCGAACCCGACGAAGTACGGGGACCGTCCTACGTACCAGCACCGTTGAATGGTGACCACAGTCGGAGAAGAAACGGGACTCATAGTCCACGGGCCTCACGCTCGGCCATGCAGAAACGCAGAAACACGGTTCCCAAGGTAGCTCATAGGCCGTCAAACCAAATCTCACTCTCAGGGAAAGGCGGGAACCCTCCAGCCCCAGCCTGGGCAACTAGACTCGCAGTCAAAGGCCATACGCGTGGCCTACGCGGAAAGCACAGAAGCATGATTCCCAGGGCAACGCACAAGCTGCCACGCCGATAACTAGACTCACAGTCCAAGGCAAACACATGGCCCACTCGGGAATCATCTTCTAGGAAAACTCACGGCATGCGGGGGAGACCCCACCGCACCCCCACCGACACACGGTGACTCGGTCTAGCGTAACACGAAAGCCCGACACGTGAGAAGTCACCCGGACTCTCAAACCCATGGGCATGCTAAACGAGATAGCACGGTCCTCCCGACACCCTCAAAACATGGACACAGAATCCCACGGGTGTCTGGGGCACTCACAAGATCACAAGTCGACCACTGGGTCACGACCGGGTCGACTAGGGACCGACACAACGTGAAACGATGGCGGAGAACATGAAAACTCATCTCGGCACCACACAGAGCCTGACGGTCTAACACTACAAGAAAAAGCGGTTTTAGCGACGGCCATATTCCATCCCAAATTCGTTGCAAAATCCGTCGCTAAACATTTTTGCGACGGATTTGCGACGGAATTCAGACGGAATATGGCCATCTAAAAAAAGGGTCACAAATAACCGACGGATTTTATTCCGTCCTAATATCCGTCCAAAAGTAGCGACCGAAAAATAATTCATCGCAAATTTCGTCGATAACGAAACAAATTCGGACAGAAACTTCCGTCTACAAATCCGTCTAACTATTGCGACGGAACAAATCCGTCTCAACATCCATCTGAAATTTCCGACGCAAAATAGTTCCCGTCGTTATTTCCGTCGCAAATTATACACGGCAATAGAGACGGACTAAATTCCATCTCCCTATCGCTCTAAAACTTCTCTAAAATTCCAACATAAATTTGAGACGGCCTAATTTCCGTCGTTATTTCCGTCGCTACTTTCGCACGGTTATCATTTCCGTCCCTAAATCCGTCTACAGTTTGAGACGGATCCGTCTCAAAATCCGTTCGAAATTTATTTTCTTCTTTTTTAAAAAAATTACAAATTTGTATTAAAAACCTGTTTACAAAATCATCGAAAATAAAAATACATACGAACAAAAATCTGAAATCAAACTTAATTAAAATTACATCAAATATCAGAATAAACTCATCAACGTTACATAAAAAAAATACAACAAAATCAACAAATGTCCTCCAGATCGTCCATATCTTCATCCCCACCGCCCTGCTCATCCCCTCTGGTACCGCTCGCAGAAGGATCCTCCTATATTAAAAAAAACATACATAGATAAAAAGATTAGTATAAAGATAAATTAAATATTTTATTAGATTACATGAATTTAAATCAAACATAATATCAAAGACTGTAAAGATATCAATTGTAGAACCTACTTCTTTGAATTATTCTAAACTAAAATTTGAAAACTAACATAGTTTTAAATTGAGTTATTTTAACGCGGGGCTCGAACCAGATGTCCGATTTGAAATCCGTCAGCTCTGACAAGTCACGTCTACCTCCCAGGTCGTGTTGGAACGATCGGAATGCCGGTCGGATCAGTATTTCACATTCTGGAGCCCCGGACCCCGACTGCTTTGATTTGAAACCAAGTGCATTTACAAAATACACTTTTGAGCGTGGGGCTCGAACCGGATGTCTGATTTGGAATCCGTCAGCTCTGACAAGTCACGTCTACCTCCCAGGTCATATTGGAATGATCGGAATGCCAGTCAGATCAGTATTTCACATTCTGGACCCCCGGACCCCGACTGCTTTGATTTGAAACCAAGTGCATTTACAAAATGCACTTTTGAGCGTGGGGCTCGAACCGGATGTCCGATTTGGAATCCGCCAGCTCTGATAAGTCACGTCTACCTCGCAGGTCATGTGGGAATAATCAGAATGCCGGTCGGATCAGTATTTCACATTCTGGACCCCCGGACCCCGACTGCTTTGATTTGAAACCAAGTGCGTTTACAAAATGCACTTTTGAGCGTGGGGCTCGAACCGGATGTCCGATTTGGAATCCGTCAGCTCTGATAAGTCACGCCTACTTCCCAAGTCGTGTTGGAACTATCGAAATGCCGGTCGGATCAGTATTTCACATTCTGGACCCCCGGACCCCGACTGCTTTGATTTGAAACCAAGTGCATTTACAAAATGCACTTTTGAGCGTGGGGCTCGAACCGGATGTCCGATTTGGAATCTGTTAGCTCTGACAGTCACATCTACCTCCCAGGTCGTGTTGGAACGATCGGAATGCCGGTCGGATCAGTATTTCACATTCTGGACCCCCGGACCCCGACTGCTTTGATTTGAAACCAAGTGCATTTACAAAATGCACTTTTGAGCGTGGGGCTCGAACCGGATGTCTGATTTGGAATCCGTCAGCTCTGACAAGTCACGTCTACCTCCCAGGTCGTGTTGGAATGATTGGAATACCAGTCGGATCAGTATTTCACATTCTGGACCCCCGGATCCCGACTGCTTTGATTTGAAACCAAATGCATTTACAAAATGCACTTTTGAGCGTGGGGCTCGAACCGGATGTCCAATTTTGAATCCGTCAGCTCTGACAAGTCATGTCTACCTCCCAGGTCGTGTTGGAATGATCGGAATGCCGGTCGGATCAGTATTTCACATTCTGGACCCCCGGACCCCGACTGCTTTGATTTGAAACCAAGTGCATTTACAAAATGCACTTTTGAGCGTGGGGCTCGAACCGGATGTCTGATTTTGAATCTGTCAGCTCTGACAAGTCACGTCTACCTCCCAGGTCATGTTGGAATGATCGGAATGCCGGTCGGATCAGTATTTCACATTCTGGACCCCCGGACCCCGACTGCTTTGATATGAAACCAAGTGCATTTACAAAATACACTTTTGAGCGTGGGGCTCGAACTGGATGTCCGATTTGGAATCTGTCAGCTCTAACAAGTCACGTCTACCACCCAGGTCGTGTTGGAATGATCAGAATGCCGGTCGGATTAGTATTTCACATTTTGGACCCCCGGACCCCGACTGCTTTGATTTGAAACCAAGTGCATTTACAAAATGCACTTTTGAGCGTGGGGCTCGAACCGGATGTCCGATTTGGAATCCATCAGCTCTGACAAGTCACGTCTACCTCCCAGGTCGTGTTGGAATGATCGGAATGCCGGTCGGATCAGTATTTCACATTCTGGACCCCCGGACCCCGACTGCTTTGATTTGAAACCAAGTGCATTTACAAAACTCATATAAACTGAACCCATAGAAAAGACCCATGGAAAAGAATCACCTGTGCCGCTTGTGCCGTGGTGGTGGATGCATGAGGGAGAATTCCCGCTTGGGAGAGCAGGGCAGTGAGTGCCTGCAACATGGTAGACTGCTGGGTAGACATCTCCTCTCGGAACTGTCGCTGCATCTGCAACTGCAAATCAAAAATCTGGCTATACATCTCCGATCGGACGATGTCTCTGACGTCGCTACCAGAAGTACTGGGGGCAGAATGAGGTATACTGAAGGCAGAAGTACTGGTTTGGGCAGAGTTCGAACTCGCACACGATGATATCACCGCGCTAGAGTCCATGCTGTCCCCAAAACCATATATTCGGGCCTTCTTCGATACACCAGCTGCGGCCACCCATTCTGCCAGATCCAAGTCTGGCTGCTCCCCCTCTCCCTCCCCGTACTTCTCTATCACAGCTCTGCTATATGTTTCCTACAAATAAAATAAAATAATTAGTCAATTTCATATGATTCAATCTGAATTAAATGAACGGTAGAAGTTACACACGAAGATAAACTTACCGCGACTGAACGAGCTTTCGTACTCACAAATTGACATGTCGCCTTCTTTTTGTGTGTTCTGTCGAACACCTCGAGGAACGTCGGAGCTCGATTAAGCTCCACAGCATGTTATATAGTTCATAGTAAAAAATTGTCATATATGTTAATAAAATGTAAGAAGATTTGAAACATTACTTACCATTTTATTTTTATGAGTCGCAAAAGAGACGGACCCACATGTATGCAAATTTGCCTCCGGCTGTGACGCCCGATTTGATTTGGCTTTTTGGGACTTTTCTATCCACTTGGGGTCGGCAAATTTGTCACATAGTATCTCCCAATCCTCCTTCCTCATCCATAGAGGACGGTGCTCCTTCCATAGCTGTCGGTCTTCACTCCCACCAGCAATTTTTTGGGCCTTATTCTGAGCCGCATATACTCTCTTTCGATAATTTGTCTGCACAGTGGACTCCCAGCCAGAACGACATCGTGCCGCATCATGTCCACCAGTGAATCGATAAGTCCGCTGTAAATGAATTAAGCTTCACAATTAATAGACTATTGTGAAATGAGTTTGGAAAATACTTGAATTAAATGACATAGTTACTTACTAAGAACATGTCGAACAATGAATCGCGGACACCCATCGGAAATTCTTTGTAAGACAAATGTGGCACGGGCACATGTGCCATTACTAGGCTAATAGCATGATGGACAGCGGTGCAAAGTTCTAATTTTTTCCTGCAATTGCAAATGTCAAAGTATTCATATTAGAAACTTACCGCTAATAATTAATGAATGTAAACTAGCCTTAGAAATATACCCGGAGATCCAGCAGGGGCGACGTCCATCATGGACAGTGCCTCCCTCGTGATGACTGCTGGCATCGTCAACTGGCTGCTGAGTGGTGGGGGGGCCTGTAGAAGTCAGAGGTGGTGGGAGGGTTGTAAGAACCAATTTTCATAAGTAAATGCAACATGTTATTGAAAATTAAAATAGATATACATGTAGCGACAGGTGGTGGGAGGGCACTAGGACCTGTAAAAATTAATTCACATTAGATAAATGAATATTTTGGTGGGAAAGCATTAATTTCCATAAGTAAATGCAGCACGTTACTGAAAATTAAAATAGATATGCCTGTAGCGGGAGCTGGTGGGAGGGCACTAGGACCTGTAAGAATTAATTCACATTAGATAAATGAATATTTTGCTGGAAATTCAAAGAAATACATAGGTGGGAAAGCATTAATTTCCATAAGTAAATGCAGCACGTTACTGAAAATTAAAATAGATATACCTGTAGCGGGAGCTAGTGGGAGGGCACTAGGACCTGTAAGAATTAATTCACATTAGATAAATGAATATTTTACTGGAAATTCAAAGAAATACAGAGGTGGGAAAGTATTAATTTCCATAAGTAAATGCAGCACGTTACTGAAAATTAAAATAGATATACCTGTAGCGACAGCTGGTGGGGGTGGCGTCGGGACAGGTGGTGGGAGGGCACTAGGACCTGTAAGAATTAATTCACATTAGATAAATGAATATTTTGCTAGAAATTCAAAGAAATACATAGGTGGGAAAATATTATTTTTCATAAGGAAATGCAACATGTTACTGAAAATTAAAATAGCTATACCTGTAGCGGGAGCTGGTGGGAGGGCACTAGCGGGAAGTGGTGGTGGCGTCTGTACATGTGGTGGTGAGCCGACACTTGAACCTATAAAAAAATTCTTTTAAGTTAGTAAACAATTAAAATATTCATATAGCTAACTTATTGATCAAATATACCTGTGTCTGAAGAAGATGCTAACGAGGAGGGAGTAGCGCCCCTCTCACTGCCTTGTCTCCTCCCACTCCTAGTACGACCTCCTCGCACCATTTCCTTATTAATAACAAAACAATTAATACATATTAATCCAAAATTATATAAGGCTAGACAAATGTTATTTAAAATTATGCTTAAAAAGTTAGAATCAGCTTACTAAATTATCAAAACATGCCTCCCTCATGTTGATATATCTAGCTCATCATCATCATCTTCGTCATCCATCGTAGTCTCATCAGATTGGAACTCTTCCTCTTCATCTGACTCCTCCTCCCCTCTAACATGAACATTTAACTCCGTCGGATCGATTTCTTCCACTTCATCTTCCTTACGTAATGACAGTGGCTCATCAGATTCATCCAGATTAACATGTGTGGAGCCGATAAGGCCAACTTCATCTGATTGAAAATATTCGACGTTGCCAAGCTCTGAGACATTTTGACACATATTTAACTCATAAGTGGGAAAATATTTTGCTTTAACCCTGCAAACTGCCCACCAATCTTTATTCTTAGACGATGGATACCTTGAATAATACACTTGGTGGGCTTGTGCGGCTAATATGAACGGTTCATAGGTATTAACTTTGTACCTATGTTTGACATCGACAATCCCAGTAGACGTGTCATGTCAAACTGAATTAGGATCAAACCAATGACACTTAAATAAGTATACATGATTATCTCGTCCCAAATACTGAAGTTCTATGACTTCCTCAAGAATACCATAGTTGTCTAATTCCACTTCATTGTATACACTTCCCTTAACAGCTACGTCGCTGTTCATCGTAGACTTACTTCGTCCATAATCCCTCGTATGAAATCTGTATCCATTCACAATATATCCTAAATAGGCACGTGCAACGTTGGAGGGGCCATAACTTATCTCTTGTACTCTCTGATCACTAATGAGACCTTGTTCAACCTATATGTCAAGTAGAGTAGTTAAACATTTTTGAACAATTACGTCAACATTAGTAAATGCAATCATATATATTGAACGATCGACACTAACTTGATATCTCAACCATTTGGCAAAAAACTTCTCGCGTTCTTTTTCAATCTCTACGTCCTGGATATTTGGACATTTTTGTGCTAATTCTGAATCAGATTGTCTGCAATATAAATGCACTACTACTTTAATTGAACTACAGAAGAAGGATGAACAAGTCATAGCATTGCTGGAAATGTGAGTTAAGAACCTACTCAACATAAGGTTCAATCTCAGTACAATTCAGAAGAATATATATCTCAGCAGCGTACAACTCTCTATCTTCGAGCGTGCGGGTCGAGCAACATCCGAAAGCACGTCCAGGATGCTTAAATATGGAATGCCAATCTGACAAATCATCAACTCCCCCGTCATCATTACGTGCAGGTCGAGTATGATGAGTTTGAATATCTGGCTCAAAGTACATGGAACAGAAGTTCGAAATTTCTTCAATAACATATGCCTCAACAATCGAACCTTCCACCTTTGCCTTGTTGAAAACTTCCATTTTCAATTCATGCATGCACCTACAACAACAGTTCAGATGGCAATGACATGTAGCGACCATGGACAACATGAATGTCTTCATGAAAATTCTCGCATACCTCTCAAATGGATACATCCATCGGTATTGTACTAGCCCTCCGACAATAGCCTCATATGGCGGATGGACGACCAGGTGCTCCATCGAATCAAAGAATGCCGGAGGAAATATCTTCTCTAACTTGCAAATAGTTTTGACCACATTTTCTTCAAGAGTTTGTACGTCCCGAAGTGTGAGTTCTGATGCACATAAAATCTTGAAGAACTGACTCAGCTCGATCAGTGCTCCCCATATAGGCTTCGGCAACAAATCACGAAATGCAATGGGCAGTAGCCTTTCCATGAACACATGACAGTCGTGACTTTTCAGACCATATATTTTTCCCTCGTTAACATTCACACAACGGGCTATGTTGGATGCATATACATCTGGAAATCTCAATTGTTTCACCCACTGGCACACTTCCTTGATCTGTGTATTATTAAGCACGTAAGCTGCTTTTGGCTGCACAACCCTTCCATTTATGTTTTGTAGTTCCAGTTCTGGATGTTTACAAAGCATCTTTAAATCCATGTGCGCTTTGGTGTTGTCCTTTGTTTTGCCTTTAACATTCATGACCGTGTTGAATACATTATCAAAAAAATTCTTCTCGATATGCATGACATCTAGATTGTGTCGTACAAGAAGAGTTGACCAATAAAGCAATTCCCAAAAAATACTTTTTTTGTTCCAGTTATGATCCTTTCCAAAACTATTCAGTTGTCGTGTGCTACCAGATAATTGTACTACATCTGGTAAATTTTGCACCCGTGTCGCCATATGTCGACCCGACACCCGTTGCAAGTCTGCTTCATCTACTTCAACAATATTTTTTTAAAAGAGTCTTTTACCTTCGAAAAGGATGGTCACTTGGTAGTAACCGCCGATGGCAATCAAACCAGCATGCTTTTCCACCATGTTTCAATACAAATGATTTGGTATCTTCCATACAGTAGGGACATGCTAACCTCCCATGTGTGCTCCAACCAGATAGCATTCCATATGCAGGGAAGTCACTTATTGTCCACATCAGTGCAGCTTTCATAATACAATTTGCTTCCTACGTGTATCATAAGTAACAACTCCATCACTCCATAAAAAATTAAGCTCATCAATCAACGGCCTGAGATATATGTCCAAAGTTTTTTCGGGACTTTTTGGACCAGGAATTACTAAAGACAAAAATAGATTTTCTCGCTTCATGCACATCTCTGGCAGAAGGTTGTACGGTGTCATGAACACTGGCCAACAAGAGTAAGATGCCACTGAACCACCGAATGGATTAAAACCATCTGTGCATAAACCCAACCTAATATTACGTGGCTCCTTTGAGAAAGCAAGATGAGTACGATTGAAGTGGGTCCAAGCTTCACCATCGGCAGGATGACTTATTATATCATCGGCACGGCGTACTCTGTCATTGTGCCATGTCATATGTACAGCTGTCTTTGAGGACATATACAGCCACTGCAGCCTAGGCACAAGAGGGAAGTATCGCAATGCCTTGTAATGTACATCTTTTCGCTTTGAATTGACACCTCCCTTAGGTTTGAATCTGTCATGGCCGCAAATAGAATATGATATCTTATCTGCATCATCTTTGTAATATAACATACAATGATTCGGGCATGCATCTATTTTCACATATCCAAGTCCCAGCTCATTGACCATCTTTTTTGCACGATAATAAGTTTCTGGCAACTTCTCGTCTCGAGGCAACATACTCTTGATCAAGAGGAGGAGACGGTCAAAACAAGTCACACTGATGTGAAATTCAGATTTCAAGTTCAACAACTGTGACACTGCAGACAATCGAGTGTGCTTTTCACAACCATCCCACAGCGGCTCATCAGCATCCCTAAGTAGTTCATAAAATCTTCCGGCTGTCTTATTCGGCGCTTCCTCATGAACATTAAAACTAGGACCAGCAGCATCTACAACCATATCCACGTACCCACTTGTACCTGCAATATTGTCGGGCTCATACCTCAAGAATTGCTCACCATGACACGTCCAATTCGTATAACCATCCACAAACCCTTTCTTGTACAAATGATGTTGCACATCCCATGGTGAACGCCACCTCAAGTTTCTACAACTTGAACAAGGGCAACGAATGTGACCGTCGCGGTCTATTGATGCGTTTGGATTCCCCAATGCAAACTGAATGAAACTCTCAACTCCATGCTTAAAATCATCCGACACCACCCGGTCAACTATTCTACGATACATCCATGAACGATCTGTCAATATTTTACCTACACCCAATAAATGTTAATACACAAGTAACGTTTAAATCATTACTCTTGAAAATAAACCCGACCCATTCCTCACATCGTTGGTCGCAGACCATTTGTAGTTGGATGAGGACTATTATTTAGATTATCACCTTTTAACCCATCCATGAAGGTTTGATCGCACAATCAATTACTATATGTGTTGCACAATTTACTGAAAATTTCGGCAGCATCTTCCCACACTTCTTCGATATATCAAAAATATTTATTGATTTTAAAGTTTTCTTAAACACTTATAAGTAAGTGGTTAAGAAAACACTCAAAATCAATAAAGGTATATCGAAGAAGAGTGAGGAGAGGCAACCGACATTTTCAGCAAACCATACAAACACATATAGTAAATGACTGCCTAAGTGCGATCAAACATTCACAGACTGTCCAAACGGGACAATTCAAGACTTTGAGGTAGATATATACATTCTCATAAAAAAATGAGAACATACACATCAATCTCAAAGTCTTGAACGGGAAGGTTCATTGACACGGGTTTAACACGCTCTCATGAGGTGCGTGTAATGTTAGGTCGCACCCACGCACCTCAGCTCACATGGAATACCCCATGTGTTTATATAACATAAAATTAAATAACATCGTACTTAACATTCTGCATACATCCATCTAAATAATATCTAATTTAAAAAAATACTCACATGAAGAACATCAAAGCTAAACAATCCATATTTTTGAGTCAGGTCAACATCAAATTTCTGTGCATATCCATCTAAAAACACATTTATATGCAATTAACATTCACAAAGTTTGAAAGCACAAGCATAATTTTTAGAGTATTTACCTATTGCTATAAGTCGACTGTTGCTGTGGACGCACTAAATTTTAAATAATAATTTTTTTCATCTATTTATCTAGTTGTTTCGTTTGTTTAGTGCGAGGGCAGCCCAGAGGGTCCCTTTTTTTTGAGGTGAATGATCTCATTTAAATGAGTTCGGGTGTGCCGACCTAGGGAAGGGGCAGCCTAGAGGGTCCCATGACCTGGAGATCTGCCGCTATGATTCCCTCTTTTTTTCTTCTTTCTCTCTTTCTCTTCTCTCTTTCTTTTTCGTTTTACACAAAGCAGAGAGGGGAGGCTGTGCAACTTTGTTTATTACATTAACCTTTGCCTTATATGTGAGCACATGGCTCCTTTGCTGCCTGCCATTATATCCCAAGGGCAAGGAGCTTTTGTCAAAGGACATTTCATTCTGGATAACATATCTCTTTCCAGACAATTGGTCAGGGATATTTATAGGAAGGTCCATGGTCATAATGTCATTTTCAAGTTAAACATGGCAAAAGCATATGATAGGATGGAATGGGATTTCACTCTTTCATCGGATGCGATATCCGCCTCCGCTATTCTGAAAATAAAGCGACCCTGATAAGGGAATCTAATCAATTGTTTGCAAGGTTAGCATCAATGTTCTTCTGCTTAAGTTTGCATTGGCGTCGTGTTTTTATTAATAACAAACGCTAAAATTAACCCTATCTATGTTTTGCTTAGAGCGTTAAAGCCAGTTCTCGGCTTTTATTAATAACAAAACGTTTGTTTTGGAGTTGAAACGTCAAACGTTTCATAATTCCAAGAGGGGTGAACCAATTGGGATTGGATGCCGGTGACATTTCTCTACCATCTTATGTTGACAAATTTTCGAATATAATATAATCAATTATAAAAGATTACGATTTCTCTCACTCATCGGCTTTAACATAATAAATCACCAGCATAGATCAAACCGTCCAAGTTTGTCCCGATACTCCGGAGTCTCTTATGAGCTCTCATGTGGGCGATAAGGCCAATCTCAACCGACATATCCAACATAATAAAATAGAAACACCAATTTATAATTAGCTTTCGTAAAAATAATCTTGTGAGAATAGAATCTTATGTTTGTATATATATGTATATATATATACATGCCATCTCAACGCAGACAACGCGAAAAGAAGATAATAAGGAATAAGCTGATAAGAGTTTATATATATGTCACACGGTTACTAGATATACATAGAAGATAGAACCCAACTGGCCAGTGCCATCAAGAAAAACACATACCGGCCATCTGCAGGCAAATTAAACATAATATCTCTGTTTACTGAAGAAATTAAAATTGAGGATGATCTGCCAAATGGGGCCATCACACAAGAAAATTAGGTTTTACACGTTGAAAAATGACTCTTACTTGATTACATATCAACTAAGTTTCAATCACCCAACTTAGCTTTGAATCGTTGCCAAGTGTTGATAGATTTATTTTTATTTTTTGACTGCTTAATTTGGATCCTTTAATGGAGGGGGAGGGGGGTGCGGTGGAGGGGGGTGGTCGCAGGAGGGGGAGGGGGGTCGCATGAGGGGGAGGGGGGTCACAGGAGGGGGAAGGGGTGCGGTGGTAGGGGTCGCAGGAGGGGGAGGGGGGTACGGTGGAGGGGGAGGGGGGTACGGTGGAGGGGGGTCAACAGGCAGGGGAGGCCTGTCGGTGGAGGGGGTGGCAGGAGGGGGAGGGGGTGCGGTGGAGGGGGAGGGGCTGCGCTCGGGGAGGGGGGTCAGCAGGAGGGGGAGGGATGCTGGTGGAGGGGGTGGCAGAAGGGGGAGGGGGGTCGCAGGAGGGGGAGGGGGGTGGGGTGGAGGGGGGGTCGTAGGAGGGGGTGCGGTGTAGGGGGAGGGGGTCGCAGGCGGTGGAGGGGGGTCGCAGGAGGGGGAGGGGGTGCGGTGTAGGGGGAGGGGGTCGCAGGCGGTGGAGGGGTATCGCAAGAGGGGGAGGGGGGTGCAGTGGAGGGGGAGGGGGTCGCTGGGTGAGGGGGGTCAACAGGAGGGGGAGGGAGGGGCTTACCAGTGGGGGGAGATGAGGCCGGTGGCGACGGCGTAGCTCCTGCGGCGACGGCGGCGATGGCGCACCTCCGATGGTGATGGTGGCGACGGTGTGAGAGTGAGAGGGAGAGGGAGAGCGGGGGGGAGTGAGAGTGGGAGCGGGGGGGAATGGGGGGGCGTGGGGAGTGAGAGTGAGAGGGAGAGCGGGGGGGAATGGGGGGGAGTCGAGTGAATTTTTGCGACGGTATTTCGGACGAAAAAGATTTTCATCTCAAATTTAAGACAGAAAATAATTCGTCTCAATATCCGTCTCTAATTTCAGACGTCTTAATTTTCGTCTAAAAATCCGTCACTAATTGCGACGGATATTCAGACGAATAATTTTCTGTCTTAAATATTGAGACGAAATAGGTCCGTCTAAATTTACAGACATATTTGCGACGGATTAATATCCGTCGCAAAATGCCGTCGCTAAATCCGCTTTTCCTTGTTGTGTAACCTTGGCTGTCATAGTCTGTAACGGTCCAAGCCTCGACCGTCACAATCATTCTGGTGCACCAACAAAGGGCCGTCAGACGCTCGGTGCAGGGTTGAGTGTGACGCGCCTACCCTGGTGCGTCACAGTCTGTGACGCGCCAGTCCTGATGCGTCACAAGATAGGATGAAACCAACTATGACGCGTCCCGCTCGGTGCGTCACAGGCTGTAACGGACCACTCCTGGTGCGTTATAAGGTGGGAACGGGTCTGCTCTGACGCACCCACACAGGGGCGTTACAAGGCTGTGACGCGCCAGCCTTGGTGCGTCACAGGCCTTGACCCCGAACGGTCAAAACCAACGGCCGGAAGCCAACGGTCAGATCGTCCCTGACGGTCCAACCCAGGCGCCTCACAGCGCTATAGCGGTCTGTCGTGGGACCGTCACACCCACAGACCCGAGTTGGCTAAAACGAGCCCTGTGACGCACCCACCCTGGGGCGTCACAGGCTGTAACGGTCTCTGGAAGGACCGTCACACCCGTCCGAGAGCGAAACGGCGGGAAACAGCCCAAAAATTCGATCCACGCCCCGATCACCCCCGGGTGATGGGGAAAAGGGGAATCCATCCCCAAGCCCCTAGGCATGCATCTAAACCCCTGAATCGGCCAAAAACGCCGTAAAACGAGAGATCCGGCTCACTTCCCCAAAACATGGATTTTCCCCAAATCACCCCGATTAGCCCGCTCGGCTCAGCACGACCTACGAAGCTCACTGGAAAAGAAGAGCATGAGCTGGGGGTCCATCTATCTACCTCCACCGAAGAAACGACGCACCGTGGACGCCGATCCACGAAGAAAATGCCGTGAAACCCTCGCCGCTCCACGAACCCACGGCCGAGCTTCCACGCGCCACCGGCCCTCGATCCTCGACTTGTTCCCCATTCCTCGCCTCCCGCCATCGCCGCCTCGCCCTGCTCCGCCACCGTCGGCCGCCTGGGGAGAGGGGGAGAGAAAGAGATGAGAGAGAGTGAGAAAGAGAGAATGAGAGGGGGAGAGAGAAAAGGTTAATATATATAGAAAACCCAAAAATTCTGGAAATTCAGAAAGTTACGAAAAATTACCTACAGGATCCTCGGGAGGAACACAACGCAGTGGTACTGTCCCGGAGTCGAAGAACGCCACAGTTCGCCCTGCACAGAGTTTCGAAGGTACATCAGGGAAAAACACATGTAAAGCACAGAATACACTCCGAGACCCACTAAAATAATCTGAAAAAAATCCGGGGCATTACAGCTTCTCTCCCCTCAGATCCAAAAAATGTCCACCCTCACCTCGTGGGAGTGCTGGGGCCATCCTCCCTCCATCCGATACCGCCGCTGTAAAGAGAGAGCTTCCAATCAAGTCAGTTGGTTCGTTGGTGCAGCCAGTCCACCTCGACACTCTACTTCCCCGTCCTCTCGGTCTCCAGCTACTACACCAGGCCTTGGTACCCTTCGGACCCTCTCCACGACCCCTCCTACCATTAGAGGATCCTGCCTCGCCATTCACCCATCCCCGGGCCCCCCCGCTCATCACCGACGGCGCGCTGTCTACTCCCAAGGGCAGTCTGCACACCCAGAACAGAACTGCCTCTGGTCGACCGGGAGCTGCCCCATCCGGCTTCTGCGGAGTCCGGCCCTTCTGTCGGACGTTCCAGCACTGTCCCCGTCCCTAGCAACAGCCAGAGGAGCTGACGGTGAACCCGGAGGTGGCTTGCTATCTGACAGATTCCCGTCTGGACAGACTTGATCACCTTGGCGTCCACCAACTAAGTAGCTACACGGATGGCTCCTCCGAAGCTACTTCGATGATCTAGAGGTTCGTGACTTGATCCCATAAGACTTCTATAGTGCCCAATCACTCCCACGATGAGCTGACGATCAGCAGCTACTTCTGCAAGTGCCCGTGTGTAGTCTAGATTAGACCGGTCAGATCTAGTCTGTCCCGGTTTCCCCTCCCCACGCCTGGCCAACTGAGTGCCCCTCCATGCGTGGAGTTATACTTTGGTTGTAACTACTTTTCCCCCACCCCTGAGCCAACCCTCCTGCGCGAGGTGTAGTTTTGTAACAGCATACTGCAGGTGAAGCGTCAACGGCGTAGTATGTGGGATCGACCCATACTTCCCCGCTCGCCCTCATCTCCGACCGGGGTCGATTATCTCTAACCGACCAGTTGAGCGCTGACCCCCATTCCTGTGTTTCTTCTATTCATTTAGTATCTTCTTTCGCTCCGCTAGTGAGGAACGCGAGTGCCCGGCCCCATGATTCCACAATCTGTGAGTGGCCACCGCGGATCAGGAGAGTGTGTGACTTCTGTGCCCTCTAAGGCGAGTGGTCCGCCCCACTGCGGCAGGTGCTCTGAGCCTAAGGGAGGGACAACCTAGGCCTTGCTAGCTCCCTGACCAATAGAGGGTTGTTGCGAAAGCTATTAGTCACCCCGGGAACGGTTGTTGTGAAATCTGTCCACCGAAAAGAGTGTGCGCTCTTGCTATTGTGTTTACAAAGCTAGGTCCGAGGATCGTTCGGTCTATCCCACTACATCCCTAGGGTGTCTCACATCACTTCTGGGGAGTGCTCGAAGAGGTAGGGGGAGAAGAACCACAAAGGGACCTCCCAGACCCTACTCCCCGGGTGGAGATTCTTCCCACCACAGAGGTCCTCTATCCTCCTTGGTGGGGCTATATTGGCCCGAGTAGGCTCCTTACTCTCTCTATGTGTCTATGTCTGTGGCGTTGTGTCGTAGTCCCTCCTCCTTCCTCCTTGGCATAGAGCTCAACTAGCATGAAGATGCCTCTCTCTCTCTCTCTCTCTCTCTCTCTCTCTCTCTGTGTGTGTGTGTGTGTGTGTGTGTGTGTGTGTGTGTGTGTGTGTGTGTGTGTGTGTGTGTGTGTGTGTGTGTGTGTGTGTGTGTGTGTGTGTGTGTGTGTGTGTGTGTGTGTGTGTGTGTGTGTGTGTGTGTGTGTCTTTGCATGACTATGCCTATCGAGGTGCCTCTTTCGGTGTTCTTCCCTCCCTTCTGGGTCTGGTGGGGACCTATGTATATAGTCCTCGGTGGTACTGGCTATTCCTCGGTTGGGAAATGATGTAGATTGTAGAGTGACGTTTCCTTGATCATGGGGGTTGCCTGTTGTGCGCTTGCTCATTCCTAGAAGCGAAGCTTCATGGCAAGAATCTCGACAGTGTGGGTGTGACCCAATCCGTGTTGGGGAAAGCCTTGTGAGGATGGTGGCGACGCTAGTCTGTTGGCGAGTTTTGTGGCATCTGAAACTTGCGTGCATAGTATTTTTACATGTGGGCTGGCGGTCCTTCACAGGCTTTGCCGATCCATGCTGCGCTGAGCTTGGAGATATCGAGCCGTGTTGAGCCTGGCGAATTTTACCCTTCTCACTAGCCCCCCACTCTCGAGCGTCGAGTGTGCTCGACGCTTGGGAGGAATCATACAAGGCTCGATGAGGGAGAAAATTTGGTGAAGCTTTCGTGAACCTTCTCATCGCTTGCTGCCTTTCTTGGTGCGCAAGGTAGCCCCCCTTGCACATGTAGGGTGACGTCACCGGCGTGGCGGTCGTAGTTCTAAGGATTAGTCCTCGACCGGGCCGAGCTCCAGCCTCTGAGGGGCATATCTAGCTCTCTCCTGAGGAAGAGGGATGCTCGGGCTCCACCCTCTAGGAAGTACCCAAAAAGGCACACCTGTGGACTAGCTGGTAGCCTATGGTCGTACTCATGACCAGTGAGACCAAGAGATGACTAACTCCATTTTAGAGGGGGGTTAGCCTCTCTTTAAGAGGTGGAGACATCTCGCCTTCATAAAGCCACCTGTTGTATTTTGGAGGCGAGCACACGTCCGTCTCCTGAAGAGGAGAGGATTGTTGCTCCCTCTTGTAAGCTCGGAAGTCACCCTTTATATTTTGGAGGTGAGCATACGTCCTTCTCCTGAAGAGGAGAGGATAATTGCTCTCTCTTGGAAGCTGAAAAGTCACCCTTCGTATTTTGGAGGCGAGCATATGTCCGTCTCCTGAAGAGGAGAGGATCATTGCTCCCTCTTGGAAGCTGAAAAGTCACCCTTCATATTTTAGAGGTGAGCGTACGTCTGTCTCCTGAAGAGGGGAGGACTATTGCTCCCTCTTGGAAGCTGAAAAGCTACCCTTTGTATTTTGAAGGTGAGCTTACGTCCGTCTCCTGAAGAGGAGAGAATTATTGCTCCCTCTTGGAAGCTGAAAAGTCACCCTTTATATTTTAGAAGTGAGTTTACGTCCGTCTCCTGAAGAGGAGAGGATTATTGCTCCCTCTTTGAAGCTGAAAAGTCACCCTTAGTATTTTGGAGGTGAACGTACATCTTTCTCCTGAAAAAAAGAGGAATATTGCTCCCTCTTGGAATCTCAGAAGCTACCCTTCATATTTTGGAGGCAAGCGTACATCCATCTCCTAAGAGGATAGGACTATTACTCCCTCTTGGAAGCTAAAAAGCCACCTGTATCCCTGTCCGAGCAGACTTCTGGTTAGTGTTTATCCTCTTATAAGGCTGCTGCATAGTCCTTCATAGACTTCATGAATAGCTTGCTTTACTTCGGAGAAGATCTAGCATTTGAAGAGGGGTACCGATAGTGAACGCCTGAAGAGGCATCCATTAACAAGCGTAAAATGCATCGCTCGGGCTTTTGATTGTCGGGCCTTTGAGCGATCCTTATGCAATCTTTGGTGAAGAAGGTAGTCGATGATGGGGTCCATTCTTGATGGTTCATAGTCGATGGCGTTCACTCGTGCCTTGGGCACTTGCGGTCGGGCTGACTGGCCTGGGACGCTTGGTTTAACGCTGCGTTGTTCTCCTTGCAACTGGCGTACTTTTGGGCTAGGGTGAAGAGCTCTATCAGTGTCATTGGAGACTTCACTCCGAGCACCCTTCGAAGGAGGGTGTCTCGGATGCCTAGCATCAGCGCTATCGCGGTGATGTTGACGTCTAGATGAGGAATGCGGAGGGGCTCCTTACGGAATCGGGCGACGAAGTCCCACAAGGGTGGCCCTGCCTGATGGCGAGAAGGCTCACCACAGATCTGACCATTTTTTTACAGTCGATGAAGTTCTCCTTGAATAATTTCTTTGTTAGGAGCAAGACAAGATCTAGAAAGAGGGGGTGAATAGATCCCCTTATAAAAAATTATTCTCAAATCAAAACCACACCCACTCAATTTAAATTGAACTAGACTGAAGATAAATGCAGATAACTAAGGTTGTAACCAATTAATAGTTCAAACATAAATGTTCTCAATGGTCTAGCAGTAAGTCAGTACAGAACTGATCAACTTATATCAATCATGAACAACAATTCAGAATTCAAGTTGATAGTTGATGCTTCAATCAGACACAATATCAAACACTTAGTGACTGAATCAGTTCCGAACAATGAAGCGAACATAACACACAAACCACCCTGTGAACTGAGGTAGAAGAAAATGAACAATCACACAATACAATAACACTACACCACGATTTTTAGGTGGGTCGGTATGCTACCCATAGACCTACGTCCACCCCCCACTCAACCCGAGTGAGGATTCCGCTGACTCACGGCTTGAATCGCTGATCCACAGTTTCGAGGGAACAAATCCCTTACAACCTGCTGAGCCTCATAGGTTGCTTAACCATTGAGCCTCGCAGCTTGCTTAACCGCTTACTAACAGCTTGACGGGGAACTCAGCCCCAAACCATTGATACACAGCTTAACCCGACCTCCAAACAGAGTATCGGAAGTAATCGAAGGAAATGAAAATATAACAAAACAAAATGTTGAAAGAAATCAAAAAAAGATATAGCTCCAAAGGAGCAGAATGGCTTGGATCTGATCCAGAGGCCAAAACACGGTCAAATCTTCAATATAGCTCCGGTAGCACTCAAACCCTCATCTCAGGAACTTCTAAATCTGGGCTCCCTATCTCTCTTTCTCTTTTCTCTTCTTCTTCTCACAGGCTCTCTCAGATTTTCTTCAAACTAAATTTCTCGCTCTTCTCTTTGATAATTCTCTCAGCCCCTTCTTCTGAACAGTATATGTAGCACCCTTCTCCGGAGGAAGAAAACTCTATTATATATAGCAGAGCTCCGAAATTCTTCAGGATAAGATAAACTCATTTTACCTTTTTCTCATTTGTCCATGTGTCAGGAGAGAGAATATTCTTCTGTCAAGTAACCTTGGATCACGTGCCAAATCATTGGCCTTCGAACTAGGGAGTGTGACAGACACAAGATTTCTGAAAATCAACATTTCACACTATTTGTCAGCCTTACTAGCTATTTTACACCCTTAACGTCTATTTTTCTGCCTTACTTATCTATTTTTCACCCTTAGCCGTATGAGCCATCACCTTTGATATTTTTCCTCTTGCTTTGAGCCGTCGCCTTATCTATTTGTCACTGTTAGCTTCTATTTTTCACCTTTGAGCGCTATTTGTCACCGTTGTGTGCGTATTCTTCACTATTAATGCTCATTTGTTACCGTTAGTCGGCATTTGTCTCCCTTGTGACCATTTTTCACCCATATCAACCGTGTGATCCATTTTTTGCCCCTGTGACCCATTTGTCACCGTTAACAACCTTTTGTCACCCATATGAAGTATTTGACACCAATATCAGTCCTCATGCACCTCACTTGTAACGACTCAAGATCCGGATGCCGGGAGGAGCCCGATACCATTCCAATCCTGGCCCGCCGCCCACGAGCCGGGAGGGCTCGGAAGGGCTAAAAGGAGTGTGGAGGTACAAAGAAATAGGAAATAAAGCAGGACACTTCAACAATTAATAGAAATAAATAAATAACTACAACAGAGTCCAGTCCAACAGAAAGTACAGTCTAAAGTAGTAAAACGTACCACATGCCAAGTGAACACCCGGCCCGGTGAGCTGGCAGCTAAGAACGTCTGAACAGTACCCTTGAACCTTGAGGAAGAACCGCCGCACCTGAAAAGCAGGGGTGAGCCCCCTGTCACTGGCTCAGTAGGGATCCCGCGAAACCCAAACAGAGAACAACGGCGGTACCGGAAAGGAAAAACAGCTACAACTACAGCAGGAATAGCGAACCGGTGGCCGGTCAAAACTCGACGCTACAGCTACTCCTACTGGTAACGGGGAAGAAGGAATTCCCGATCTCACCATCGGGAACTGGACCACACTAACATCACCTACCGATGCAAGAACCCACGGTAGCTCCGCCGTGAAGGCCTATCCTCCCAGACAAGGCCAACCTGGACCACGCTGTCCAAGGAAACGTCACGACCACGCTATCGCGAACACAACTCTAACAAGACGCAACCTCAGTGAAGCCACTTGCACCCTAGCCACTACCTACGAAACACCGGACGGTCCAGAATACCACGTCTCGCAGACGAGAAACGAAACTAGAACAGGAGAGTCACGTCTCACGTGACAAGAGTACCTGCCCACTAGAAGCAAGGCCGGATGCGTCCACTGACGACTTAGACAGCGTCTCAGGTGTCCCCCTCGACCCCTTGTGGAATGGGGACACCGTAAAAGTAACAAAAGAACAAGTGACTAGCTGGGGTCACGCTCGTCAGCACGGGTCCAACTGCCCCCAACAACGTGTGCACACACATACCACGCATCCTAGGTCTGGCCCTCTAACTGGTTTTCCCCTCAGCCGCACTCTGGCGTCAAGACGTGGGGCCCGTCGATAACCATCCTAAAAACCGTCTCTCGGGGTAGCCTCGCCACCACTCCCTGGTGGGACCACTCGCGTGTCGGAAGGCTACGACTAGTGGGGAGTCACTGATGTGACCACTCTCCTAAGAGAAACTTCGAGAACCACGCACGCACCCTGTGCGAAAGTCGAGAAGAACCAAGTGGCGCCGAGCCACTGGACTCTAGAAAGTCCTCTAGACTCACTAAATCCAACGGCCCTTGAGTCACAAGACTCGGGGTCAAGACCGTCGTACGCAACGGCACAATGCCGTTAATCTAGCCTAATCTCTAAGTCTAAAATCACGGTAGCATGAATACCAAGGCAGCTCACGAGCTGCCGAGACCATCCCCTCAAAAGGGAACTCAAGAGACCTCTAGCCCTAGGCTGGGTGATTGGACTCATAGTCCAAGGCCACACACATGGCCCACGCGGAAAGCGCAGAAGCATGATTCCCAAGGCGGCTCATAAGCTGCCATGCCGATTCCCCATCCCAGGGAAAAGTGGGAAACCTCTAGCCCCAGGCTGGATAACTGGACTCGCAGTCCAAGGCCTTACACATGGCCCACTCAGAAACGGCTTTCCGGAAGAACTCACAACGTGCGGGGGAGCCCCCACCGCACTCAAGCCGATACACGGCGACTCGATCTAGCGAGAACACGGAAGCTCGAAACACATGGGGTCACCCGGATCCCCAAAACCCATGGGCACGCTAATCAAGATAACACGGTACCTCCAGACACCCCAGAAATATGGTCACAGAACCCAAGGGATGTCCGGGCCACTCACGAGGCCGATGGTCAACCACTAGGTCACAACCGGGTAGACCGGAGGCCAACACAACCGGAGCACAAGAGGGTCGCCCTGACCCTTAAGCCCACGGGCATGATAAACAAGGGTAAACTGAACCTCCAGACACCCAAAAACAAGCTCGCGGTACCCACGGGGAGTTTGGGACACTCACAGGGCCATAGGTCGGTCATTGGGTCTCAACCGGACTGACAGGGACCCAAAACGGGCTTGCCCACTGAAGTTCGGTCGACCTGACCCCTGGGGTCGGTCGACCTAACAGGGTCGGTCGACCGGCCCAGGGCGGTCGGTCGACCAAACCGACACGGTCAAAACACCCGCTGCGAACGTCGGCTGGTCGACTGGACTGCGCGAGTCGGTCGACCGAACACGTCAAAAAATCGAACGGAGCCGCCCTATGGCTCCGATTTCCACACCCTCTCGACCCCAGTCCAGGGGGGAATACACTGGGGATCATTCCCCTGGCCCCAAAACCCAAAAATGGGAGAAAGAAACGGAGGAAATGGCGCTCGTTCCGTGAAAATCGTCACACGCCCTAAAAATATGATTTTCCCCCAAACGGCAATAAACCCATGCTCGACTCACCACGAGCTACCAAACTCGCGGAAAAGGAAGTACCGGGGTTAAGGATCCATCTCCCTACCTCTACCGAAGATTTCACGTGCCGTGGATGCCGTTCCGACGCGAAACGCCCACGAAACCCCCGCCGCGGCACGAACCCGCGATCGCGCTTCAGCGTGCCACCGTCCCTCGATCCTCGACTCGTCCTCGCTCCTCACCCTCGCAGCATCTCCGTCTTGCCCGCCATCACCTCCGTCGTCCGCCCGGAGGAGAGGAGGAGAGAAAGAGAAGAGAGATGGAGTGAAAGAGAGAATGGGGAGAGAGAGGGGGGTGAGTTGATTTATATAGAAATGAATTTGGGATTTTATAAATCCGTAAAATACAAAAATAGGGAAAACTCACCTCCCTTATCCTCGGAAGACGCACAACGTAGTGGTAACATCCCGGAGTCAGAGGACGCAATGGTTTGCCCTTCACGGGGTTCCGAAGGTCCGACAGACGAAAACACACGTAAATCACAAAACGCGGTCCGAGACCCACAAAGGCGTTCCGAAAAATCCAGAAAAATACCGGCAAGCTCCTCGCAATGGCACGAACCTAAGGAAATTCATGGGCACACCCCAATGGGTCCGACAATCTGGTATAAAAGGTCTGAAACTCACTCGGACACGATCCGAAACCCACGGATCTTGATCCGATAAATATCTGAAAAATCCAGGGCATTACAGCCCTCCCCCCTTGAAGAAATTTCATCCTCGAAATTCAGGACATACGTGGGAACACATGGGAAGAAAGCCTTAACCAACTGACAACGCCGTCAGAGCCCTAGCACAGAAAACCCCAATTCTCACGAAAGCATCGATCGTGAGGGACACAGCCATACTACAATCACAAACGACACCTTGCTCCGCACGCCGCACACACCGGCCATCAGAGTAGGCATGCACCGAAGGACACAGTCCGGCATCACCTCAGACAACGTGAGAACCAATCATGGCACCGCTGCCACCATCTCGCTCACCGAGGAGACATAGTCCTCGTCACGAGAAATAGCTACCGATCCATCCTATGGTCAGCGGACAAAACACACACCAGCTTCACAACTAGTTGATAGGTCCACGCCCTGCTCAAGGGAACAACTAATACAGAGCCTCCATCAGCTCACACGGCCATCTCAACAGACCGCCATCAGATCATCGGCTCAGCGCCAAGGGTCACCTCACACCTGGCAAGCTGAAAGCCAGACATATCACTGTGCCAACTCTGTCAGAAGATAGATTCCGACAAAGCCCAGATCCCATCCGAAAAGGCACATCACAGAAATGATCACCAAAGGTCTCATTGAAACATGGCTCTCACCGTTCACGATGCACCACCAACAACATCTTCTGTCAGTGAAAAGACCATACGCTGGTCACCAGCTGCTCGTCAACGGGAAACCTCCACCGGCCCAACGGGCATGATCCAACTCACAACAGGCCATCTGCTGACTCACACATAGACAATTACCACATCACGAGCTGAACTTCCCTCGGACACCGCATCCGATCTCGAGCATCATGCCAACTCAACCCTCTCAGGGGAGCACGACAAAACCAACGACAAGACTCAGGAGTCTTCGGTCATCACCTCACTCGACTCAGACTTACAGGGAAATCCTCCCATGCTGGTCACCAGACTAGAGATAACCACTCCAACGCCAACGTCCCATCAAAGACCACCAATCCGACGCCAATCTTACTTAAAGGCCTCCGCCCACAATCATCACTATTCCGTCCTGTCTCATCGAAACCTTCGTCTCAATTAATCCAAGTGGACACCTACCGATCCCGATTCCGCCCTCACCACAGAGCCACGGGACACCACCAGAATGATTCATGGCGCACATCTCTAAGGGAGGAAAGTGCCATCCAAATATTATGGCAACCTGGTCGACGACACCACGACCAATGCGCACGGGTCTTCAAACGACACAGATTCCAACATAGTTGGGTGCCGCCCATCACAATCTGACATGACCATAACCTACAGATGCTGCAGTGGTCGATCACATTGTTAGGCTCACTAGCCGCTCACAGCTACCAACAGGAACCCATAATCTTCCAGAGATCACTTCCTCAAAACATGATCTCATCCGAGGACAGAATCTCCAATACAAGTCGGGCACCAAGCCACCGACTCTGACCATCACGTCCTCGACCTCCGTCAGGCGACATCCTTAACAACCTCTTCTGGGTCTAACACCGATGCCTAACACGGCTTCCATCACATGAACAGGGTACTCAAGCGGCACACTTGCCGACATATTTTCCCAACACTCCATCCTGCCAGTGCCAAGAACCACAATACCTCGAGCATTGGCACGGCAACAACACGTCTCACACCGAGGAGCCAATCCTCCAATGCTCAATGCACGCTCAGGAAATCTGCCCGTAGCAACCAACGCTACGATCTTGAGACCTGTGGGTTATTGGCCCACAAGGCTTCTACTGCGCACTCTGATCCACGTGCACAGCCAACACGGCAACTCGGGACTTGCCATCCCGACAATCTACAACTCGGCTGGCCAACTTTAAGAAATAGGGTGAGGAAAGCTCCCTTACCTCGAACCCCAAGCACAGATTCACTCCCAAATCTGGCAATCCTCTGCAACTCTGCAGGCTCCAAACCGCCACGCATCGAAAAATCACGACACCAACCGCAAATTCTCAAGAACACCGCCCAACTGGCACACGTCCTTCCGGAACATCACCAACACCCTTACACCCCATGGGACATGGGCACAACTCTCACAGGCAACCACCTTGCCAAAACACAGGACTTGTCTCGCACGGACTGCAGGGCACACACAGGGCCAACCAATCCGAACACACGAAGCAAGATGACGAACCTTAGCCAAACGCGACCTCCCCAACCAAGGGAAAACTCAATACACTTCCGACCAACGGAAGGTAAACTCCACGCTCGACATGACCTTAAACCTCGTGCATGCTGGGAACAACACCAAGAAAACCATTACCTCGTCAGGTCAGCACCTCCGACACACTCGGCAAGTGTCACGTCAGATCACGATCACAGCATCTCTCGATGCACCACCATGCAATTCGTCGAACTACAACACGCCATGCCAAGAGCCGCAACATGAGCCATAATCGGCAACCGCCAACGCTCATCCTCGAGTCTCGAAACTCATCGCGGAACCTTCACATCTCAACCAAATCCAGGGCGAACATAATCCATTCGCACGCAAGAGCGCAGGAGCAAGGACTCACTGGGACAACTCCCGTCACGCCCCGAGCCTTTATTACAGCGGAAGACTAACTCGGGGAATCGCGAACAGCCGGCATGGTAAGCCTCTTGCAAGCAAGAATGATCAGAACGTAAGACAATCACACATATAAATGTAATTGCATAATATTTACTCAAATTTTAACTTTCATTTCTGTTATCAATCAAATATCAAATACAATCACTAATTCAACTTTCTTCATCATACTAGACTCAAGAATAAGAAAATTACAGAGACTTAATCTAAACATGTAGACTTCCTAAGTCTTCACTCATTCTTCATTCACTCTCGGACCTGCTATTTGAATATTCTGAATCGGATCCTGACTCACTTCCATCTCTTGAAAAGATTAGAAATAGGTAATGAGCACACTTGCCCAGTAGGTATCTTCGCATCATCATGAAGACACTATTAAAGTAATTAACATTTTAGCTCTAGAGGAATAAGGTAAAATCATGCGAATGCGATAAATCACAAGTAACCAAAGTAACAAGATGATCATGTAAGATAGAATGAACAAGTATGAACTAGTAAGAATGTAACAAGAATGGCCTTTCATGAACAAGAATGTACTAGCAAGTCACATACTCATCACCCAAACATCTTTTGCTTATGAGCAAGTTTTTGGTGAATTTCTGTGGAATATCATGTAACAAGCAAGAAAGTCATGTACGTGTATCGTGGATTTCACTTATTTATAGAGAAAGTACTCCCAGTGCAATGCGACGCCAGTAGCATCATATCCCATGGTTTACAGTATATTTCCGACAATCAGCCGAGGGGACTAGCATAGAGCCCTTGAACACAATCAGTGCTCGATCGCATCTTCAAGTATAAATCAAGCTATTTCCACGTTTCAAGCAATAAAATATGGCCAAGAATGCAAATAAGTTCTTGATAACAATAATCAACAATAAACGCTTCAACTTAGGACATGAGAGATCAAGAATGATTTAAGACGATGTCATGCTCATGGAAATAATTCAGCAGCATAACGGTACATTTATTATCATTCATAATTTAAGTTAAGTATCTTTAGACAATATGTCAAGTCCTAGACCATCAATACTCCATCCAGGAACTTAGAATATCAACCCTTTGGTCAAACCTCGGGTTAAAAAATTTAGAACTGTGACGGTCTAATACTGGGCCGTTACATGAACATAACGGTCGAGTGTTGGGCCGTTAGAAAGGTTGAATCCAGAAGAAAATAGATATGGACTCAAACAATGTGACGGTCATATATTGGACCGTTATATGTGCCTGACGGTTGAATATAGATCCGTTACTTATCCAGAACCTGAAAACATTGATAGTGTTTTCTAACAATTGGGCTTTCATGGTATAACCAACTCGGCGTCCTAGTGGGAATCCTAGGCTCGCAGAGAATTACGGAGGCCTTGAAATAAGATTTTCTATTCCATTGAAAGGAATATCCAATAGAGAGGTCCTCAAGTTCAAGAATATGTTCCTATAGTGCAAAGTGTGAACTAATGGCCATATACCGGAATATATGCCATGTATTTAAAGAATTGACTCTATAGACAGAAAGAATGTATAACGATATAAAATCATGATAAAACTCATCAATATCTTTTCTAAATCAAGTTTTAAATACAAAACTATAGTGCTTTGGGCTTGAAATTATCATCTACTTGAAAATAACTCCATAGTACCATAAATCATGCAATTTCTAACATGAATCAACACCTGAACTTGAAAATCATGAAAATAGGTTAAGATCTATTTAACTAAGCACATATATATATAAGCTATTTGAGCCAATCTTAATTCTGCCTTAAGTTGACAGACACAGTGCTTTGTAATGGACTTGTCTGGGCGCGTCACAATATGGTAACGGTCCACTGTAGGTCCGTCAGAGTTCTCAGAACTCTGCAATCGTTTACAGAGGTGTAACGGATCAAGGTAGGTCCGTTACACTTCCCTGGCGGTCTTACGATAGACCGTTAGGTCCTCTGCTACCAGAAAAAAATAGAAACAATAAGAACTATAGTTTAAAACACGCCATAGACTAACTAATCATGACAATGAAATAAAGGTCATCTAGATGCATAAGTGACGTGGAATTAACAAGAAAATATCTTTTATTTTGGATTTAGGCTAAGGATTGTGCATGTATGCATAGGACTATCAAAACATGAAATCGATAAACCATGATTCATGAAATCCAATAAAACTAGAGGGCTTTAATCCCTAATAAGGTGTTTTTGCCGTTCATGAGATAACCTACCTTTTAACTGGGCTTTAAACTTCTAATTTGAGTCTTCAAGGGTCGCCCTAGTTCTTCTCTTCCTGTGATTTTTCAGTAACTTCACGTTGCCCTATCTCTCCAATCTCTTGACCTAAAGATGTGAAATTTGGAGGGTAAGAAATATGATACGAGGAGGAACAAAAAGTTCTAAAGCATCTAACTCTAATTACCTCGTTTAGGCTCTCTAATTTCCCGATCTTCAACACCCTGTCGCACAGTTTCCTGGGTTGGCGTGATGAAACCAGCAACTTTGGAAGATCCTAACTCCTTGGATACTCGACCTCCTAACATGAAATTTTGAGAGTTGTCAGACCTTAGTATTATAAACAAAAAGTTCCAAAGGACTTACCCGAGATTCTATCTCCTTACCTTGTTTCTTCACGAGCCAAAAGTAAGGGTTGCTCAGTTCAGAATTGGGTCCTATTTATAGAGTTTTGGCTAGGGTTCAAGGATTTGAACGATTTTAGAGTCCTTAATTGGCAAAAATCTAATCTCTAAGAGTCCTTAGTAATGTTATAAGTTCTCCTAAGTTGGTCTCTAGCCAAGAGAATCCCAAAGTTCCAATCTTTTTGCAACTTCTTCTTCTCACGGAATCCACTAAGTGTAACAGACCAGGACTGTTGCGTTACGTGACTGTAGTGGTCACCCGATAGAACGTTACATCAACTGGGCATGGACATTCATCTTAATTCAAACTCTTTGGTTAATTATCCACTAAATTATTTAATAAAATGGTATTTATCCTTAAAATTCGTGAATATGCTAAATAACCTTCTAGAATATGGGTCATGTTGGGTCCCGTAGTGCAGGAACACGGATCTAGAGGGGGGGTGAATAGATCCTACTGCTAAAAACTATGTCCAATTCAAAACACAAACTATCACACAACGGAATTTACAAGATTGATAGGATTGAGGAAATTAATCTAAACAAGTTTAAACTTAATTCACTCAATCTCACCGAGCTCACACGATTACATAACCAGAAAGTCGAGAACTCACAATCACACAAATCAAACCACAAGACATGAGGATTTTTAAGGTGGTTCGGGACCACGACGGGCTCCCTACATCCACCCCTCATCAAATCGGTGAGGCTTCACTACATGCTACAAAATGTAGCAACACGGGGACGAACCCCAACACACACATGCTGCTTTCGCAGCAAACCACACACGAGGCCTTGCCTCAAACTACTGCCACAGCAGCACACACACACACAACGTTGGGAAACACACCCCGAACAAGATACCTCACATGGAGACACAACTCCGTCCACACACACATAGGGCAATGCCTACACAACCACACGGGAGTAAACTCCCAACCACACACGCGGATATACTCCGCAGAAATCGACACACAAGAGACCACACACACACTCGGAGACCCCTTTCTCCGAACACCCACACGAAATATTATCTCAAATGTATATGAATCAACAACACATATATGCTATGACCCCCAAACAAATTATAGAGATGAAAACTGGAAAGTTGCATCAAGAGTAAGAATCCCCCTTCTTCAACAAAATCTGATTCTTCTAGGCTCTTTGATGGATGATCATGGTCTTGACATCATCTTCTTCCACTCGAACTGATCCTCTTTTCCTTCAAATCCTAGCTCCAATCAAACCTTCATACATCAGAAAAATGATTAGCCTCATAAACCTCTCTTCTCTTCAACCTTGTGTCCGCACTCCTCCTTCTTCTTCTGCAAGAGAAAGGAATGTATTAGCTCTTGTTGTTGCTTAGTATGAAAAACACAACATTAATAAGAGGGCAGCAACTAGATGAACAAAAGTGCATTTATATATATGTTGCATCTCTTAGATAATGCATTCACAACCTTGAACAATCTCAAACAAAAAGATATAGAAGTGAAAGATCAAGATAACTCCCTCATGAAATGCTTCTGTAGGATGAAGAACGTTCTTGAAGCAATTGTGAAGAAATGCAACACAAACAGAGGTTGGATCTTGATTTCGGATGCCCCTTTCAGTTGTATATGATCTTGGGCCTTGATTCAAGCTTCTTCCTTTCGATTTCAGCTTCAGAGCAATGTGGAAGAGGGCTTGGAAGCTTCAACTCCGAACCTGCACACCAAAGAATAGTTTTCAGCCCTCTCCTTTGGGTTTTCACTCCAATAGGATGTTTTATAAGCTTAGAACGGTCAAGGGACAGCTTGGAGACCAGATCCACGAATTAGGGAGTGATATAGGGCATTAGGATGTGATTGGTAGGACTTTTGGGGCAAGAAAACAGCAGTCAAACATGGTGGCTGGACGTTCAACCGGAAGGGGTCGACCCCAGGGTTGACCCTCGGGCACACAGAAGCCAAACAGAACCAAAAATTTGGTTCTGGGTCACATGGGTCGACCCCAGGGTCGACCCTTTCAATGGGTCGACCCCAGGGGTCGACCCTCGTGCTTCCAGAACCCAAACAGAACCTTATTTAAGGTTCTGGGTTACAGGGGTCGACCCCTTTCAGCAGGTTTCACAAAAAAGAAAAAAATAGCTCTGCGCGCTTCGGCGACAGGAATTAATTCTCCTAGCTCCGAACTCTGATCGAAGCAAGACTGGAGGCGTTGGAAAGAGGACTCCCAGAGATACAACATATAATTTTTAGAGGGAGATCCAACGGTTGGATTGAAAAAGGTGAAGACTGTAAGACAGTTTGAGTTTGAAAAATAACTAAAACCTCCATGAAACCAAAGGGAAACAATTGATTAAATGTTACCATAATCCCATGAAGATCAACAATGATTTTTCATCCTGAAAAACATGATAAAGCAAGGTGTTAGTTGACAATTAAGTTCTTTACATCAAGCATTAACACTATGACCATGTTCACAATAAATTGCTTCGTTGAACCTATTCCAAGAGTGAAAGATGGAACTTACAACATTATTTTACCTGAGTTTCACATTGTCCTTAAATGCTTGTTCTTTTGTTGAATCGTTCATGTAAGAATCATGGAGTTCCAATATTGAATTACCATTGCATGATTAACAAATTTGGAATCAAGGTACGCATAACAATGTTGAGTCACATTCCATGTGATCAATCCACAAGCTCATCAAACCACATATCATTCCCTCCATTCATTTAGCATTACCAAAGTACACATTCATGATATGTGGCTCAATATGACATGATGCTCAATGTGAGAGGCTCAATATGACATGATGCTCAAAATGACATTTATCCAAGTATGTTTTTCACAGAGGCTTCTCATTAAATACAAAGTAATCTCACCAAGTTTAGAGACAGTGTATATGCAATGTTTGTGCTAACTTCAAAGCACGTATGCATCCACATGATGATAAGCCTTGTAGAATTACAATTCATCCACATGATGATAAGCCAAAAGAAAGAGTTTATGATCATTTCCACAACCAGTTCAAGTGAAGAGCATTCACGCACAAGGCTAAGCAACAAAGGCATTTTGTAATCATCAAAATCACATACACAACAATCTCCCCCATTTTGATGATGACAAAATATTATGCTATAATTCTCTCTCCCCCTTTGACATAATCAGAAATGGGGAGCATGATGGGAAATCCAGAAGGGCAGGAACCCATGGACAACCGGATTATGAAGAGAACCAATGTGGACAATAATGCATGAACGAATTACAGAACATTTGGATACCAATTGTTGAAATGAAACTCTTATACCAATTGTCTAATACCAACTGTGGAAAGTGGAAATACAAATGTGGACAATATGGTCATGCAAGATGACAAAACGATATGCAAATGCACATGAGTTGCAGCAATTGGAAATGGCGTATGGCATGAACAATGAGGAGGCAGCAAATAAGCACTCAAACACCAATAGAAAGGTATTGACTCATGCAAGACCTGATGAGTTAAGCAGATAAAATTACATGCAAAGCTCCCCCATTGACATTGACACATTAGATGACTGTTTTTGATTTTCAAATTTTTGATTTTTAGTTTTCTTGTGAAATGCATGAAACATGATGTATGAAAATGATGAGACATGAAATGCATACAATGTAATCAAGCAGATATCTATAGATACATGCAACATAACTCCTTCACAAGAAGTGATACCAATTGATATACAGTGAGGAGATATGTGTAGGAAAAGTACAAGTGAGTCATTAAGTTCAGAATGCTCATGATTACACCTAGAGGGTTATGCAGATAAATAGGAGAAGACGTACAGTAGGTCAAGTAATTGATCAAATTTTCAAAATACATATCAAATCAAATTTCCATGTGTAAGTGAGTAACATGAGTATGAATCTTAGCCATATGGATAACCGGATTTTCAAGTAAACACAATAGCAAGTTCACAAACTACACTTCAATTTAGAGGACAGCGTATTGGAGGCTTCGCTCTACCTCAATCAAATATATCATCAGAAATTTTCATACTGACAATCTGAATTTTTCTAAAAAGGATCAGGTTCAAAATAATTCCTTTTTACGCGAGGAGACACATGGAGCTCATGCCAGAATCCCCGGTTACTCAGAATACTGAACCTTGTCACCTCATTTGAACAGAGATACTGTAGTCAACACTTTTCAGAAATGAACCACATCACGTCTCAGGTGACATGTGCCCAGTTTACTCAGTGAGACTTAGCATTGCTCTGCCTTTCATATCAATCATTTTTTGTATGTGGAGGCAGGCAGCTTTTTTCTCAACTGTCTCTTATCATCCATGCAGCAAGTTGAATTACTTTAGAGTGTTGAAATGAAATTCCTATATCCTTATGAACAACACTCAATTTCACATTAAAGTGCATGAAGTGTACGAATTTGATTTAACATGTATAGAGAAAATTTAACTTAGAACGGGATAGTGTAGCTCCCCCTATGTAAATGCAATAAGCATGAAATGCTCCCCCTTAGAGTTTGACATGAAGCACACTTGTTAAGACTCAGATGTAACATTATTTAACAATGGAGTAAACGGTCTTAGAAGTTTCAAGGAAGGGGTTGAATAGCATATAATAATATGTAAGCATACAATGGAGATATGCATATGCAATGCAAAATGAAAAGAAAGGCACTATATGCATGCTAGGAATGCCAACTATGCAACACGACACACGATGAGTTTCATCTCTCAAAAATATATGTGAATGATATGCAGAGAATGATATGCAAAAATACAATGTGATGCACGATTTCAGATTTCACATGACACTCCATATGCACCTAATGCAACTGATGCAGGACATGCATTACCAAATGTTAACATGTGAGGAGATAATTTTATTCTGAAAATAGAATTCAGAAATTCATTCAAAGCATCAAAATCATCACATGAGTATTTTTTCTTGAAAACATTTGCTTTTATCCAGAAGGATGAGTGGCACATTGGTAAAGATCATGGAACATTGATCAACTTCAGTCCTCAAGATGTTCAGCCACAACCACAATATCATCACGCTGAGAGAATGAAAAACATCATCTTCAAAATTTTCAGCATGCAAAACTCCCCCATAATCAATGCATGATTTCAGAAAATTCATTTAAGTTGGATGCCATGTGCATAGATGATTCATGGTACCGGGCGGAGGAATGTTCTCACGCATGGTGATAGCTTTCAGACAGGCTTGACCTGCCCTTCCACATGTCACCATTTTATATACCATGTAATCATTAAAATGATGATCAGAAAAATACAATGCATTCTCATATGACATCGAGGGTTTAGCAAAAGGCATTCAATGGCTACACTCTCATATATACTGCTCAGATGTTACAATACCATTCAGCCAAGCATTCATCATCCACATTGTCAAAAGCAACCAAGGGGTATTCAAAACTTCAAAATCATTGTCTATCAAGATATGGCATTAACATCAAGACCAAAGAGCTTCTTACAAACACTTCATTTTCTCACCTTTGTCTTGAGTTACCTTTATTGACATTTTCAGATTCTTTGCTTTATTTCGCTTGTTGTAATCTTCATCAACATGCTCCTTTCTTTCTCTCCTGCAAGAAATATATCGATATCAGCTAAAGGAGTTCCATTGAGACCCCAAATTCGCATTTCATATAAGGCAGCACATAAGGATATGACAAGATCAAGAATCCCATGCCAAAACCCTTCCAAAACTCCTTAGGATAAGAAGAGAAACTCTAAGGGCAATGGGGTAAAAGTTCAAACCAATCGGTCCTCAAGATGGGCATTTCGACACCAACTGAGGAACAAGCAAAACTGCCTAAGACAGTTAATCTGAGCCCAGAAATACCAAACATGAATTAAACTCCATCTAGGCACATGGTGATACATTCAAACATTTGAATTCTTACCATGATTTTAGGGGTTGATGGTCATTATCAAACCTGCACTGTAAAGAGCTCAATTCATGTCAATATCAATTCAATACAAATGAGAAGGCCAATATCAATGCTTTTCTTCCACAAGACAATATCCTATGAGCTGCAAGTATGAATGATGAGCTTCAAGTATCAACTCAGGGACAAGCCCATGTTCACCAAGGCATCACACCAGAACTGGCCAAGTCGACTTAAAGCCTTCCCCTTGACCTCAATGCAATCCTGCAACAAAGTTCTCATTTGGTTGTTTTGGGTACCCAAACCTTCTTGGGTCCTGGATGGTTAGTTGCACCTCTAGAGGGTGCCTTTCACAGTTCTTGGGCATGCATATCATCAAAATACATTGAGGAGCAAACATGCATGGTATGCCCAAACTCACCACAATAATGACAACCACCAAGAGACTTCACAGAATTCTCATAAACATGATAATCAAATTTCTGTGATTTAGCATGAATGTTATCATTATAAGCATGGAAATTTTTCTTCTTCACAACAGGATGTGCATGAAATTTCTGTGGGTCTATAGAGATGTTATCATTTTTCAAACTAAAGCAATTGTTCATCCTATGACCGAACCTTCCACAATGAAAACAGTTCAAAGGAGCAAATCTTTCAAATGGTCTTCTTGCATGAATATAAGAGTTATCAAAATTTCTTTTTGAGTTCAGAAACTTTCTTGGCTTTGTGAAGCCATTCATTTTCTTGCATGCTTCTAGATCTTCAGATTTTATCAAAAAGTAATCATGCATCATATGGCCAAGTTCACCACAATAAAAACATGAGATTTTCTTTGTGGATGCATATGTATGTGCAACAAGATTTTTCATGGCATTCATCGTGACACCAGCAACATTTTTAGCCTTTTGATGCAAGTTTTGTTTCTTTTTCAGACTTTCATTTGATTACTTTGTTGTTTGAGGAACAGATTAATTTGGAGACCCATTGGATGTGCTGGTCATATTAGAACTATGGACAAATGATGTGTAGACTTTATTTTCAAAGTTCTTTTTGTTCACAGGATTATAGCCCAGCCCCTCTTTTTGGAAATTCACCTTAGTCCCCAATATCTTATTCAGATTTTCTTTCCCATTCACAAACTTACACAAAGAAGCATTCAAATCAAGAATTTCTTTTTCCAGTGATGAAATATGCAATTCATAGGAAATGATCTCATTGTCACAGGAAATGATTTTTTCATTCAATTGGGCATTGATGGTTTTGTAGCTCTCCATCATTTGTTCTAGCACATGCATCTTTTCAGAATCATCAACAACCAAACTTTTCCCGTTTTCAAAAGCAAGTAATTTTTTAGACATGGTTGTGTTTAGATGTTTCAGTTTTTCATTTTCAGATTTTAACAAAACATGTTCTTTTTCAAGAACCTTCATGCTGCCTTCAACCAGAGATGTCTGAATCAATATAGCACTGTTTTCCTTTTTAAGTTCTTCATTTTCATTTGTAAGTTTATCATTCATAATCAATTCAATGCAAATATCCTGATCAATTGAGTTTGATTCCATTTTATTTCTTAGATCTTTTTCAGTTTTCTCCAATTGATCAATTTTATTCTTGAGTGCAACATTCTCATTTCTCAAACAAGCAATGGTTTCTTTGTGACATTCAACATCATGCTCTAAAAGTTCATTGAAGTTAACAAGCTCAGAACATTTATCACAAGAACTATTTTCATGGACCAAGTTTTCAGATTTCTTTTTCAATTTTCTATTTTCTGACTTGACTTTCTTATATTGTTTTGCCAACTCATCATAAGCTTCAACAAGATCGTCAAGAGTAAATTCTTCAGAATCAGAATTTACCTCTTCTGTATTTTTGTCACTTTGTTGATCAACATCATCGGCCATGAGACATTTTTACCTTTCCTTCTCTTAATATTTGATTAACTGGTCCATGAGCTCCTTTGCCGTCCTATAAGAAGATACAAATGGATATTCGTTAGTACTTACAGAAGCTTTCAATAAACTCAAAGCAGTAACATTATCATGATGCATCATTTTATCCTGATTAGACCACTTGGTCTCATCTAGAGGTAATATGTGTGGACCATGACAAATCAATTTCCAAAGACTAGGATTAATAGAATTGATCACCACACACAATTTACCTAGCCATGAATTAAAATTCAAACCAGTGAAGATGGGCAAATAGTTCATTGATATATGTTCAGTAGAAAAATTCATCATTGTGGAATGCACTGGGATCACTCTGTAGATCGCAAGATCTAGGGACAACAGAGCCTCGCTCTGATACCAATTGTTGGGTCCCGTAGTGCAGGAACACGGATCTAGAGGGGGGGTGAATAGATCCTACTGCTAAAAACTATGTCCAATTAAAAATATAAACTACCACACAGCGGAATTTACAAGATTGATAGGATTGAGGAAATTAATCTAAACAAGTTTAAACTTAATTCACTCAATCTCACCGAGCTCACACGATTACATAACCAGAAAGTCGAGAACTCACAATCACACAAATCAAACCACAAGACACGAGGATTTTTAAGGTGGTTTGGGACCACGACGGGCTCCCTACGTCCACCCCTCACCAAACCGGTGAGGCTTCACTACACGCTACAAAATGTAGCAACACAGGGACGAACCCTAACACACACATGCTGCTTTCGCAGCAAACCACACACGAGGCCTTGCCTCAAACTACTGCACAGCAGCACACACACACACACACACACACACACACACACACACACACACACACACACACACACACACACACACACACACACACACACACACACACAACGTTGGGAAACACACCCCGAACAAGATACCTCACATGGAGACACAACTCTGTCCACACACACGTAGGGCAATGCCTACACAACCACACGGGAGTAAACTCCCAACCACACACGCGGATATACTCCGCAGAAATCGACACACAAGAGACCACACACACACTCGGAGACCCCTTTCTCCGAACACCCACACGAAATATTATCTCAAATATATATGAATCAACAACACATATATGCTATGACCCCCAAACAAATTATAGAGATGAAAACTGGAAAGTTGCATCAAGAGTAAGAATCCCCCTTCTTCAACAAAATCTGATTCTTCTAGGCTCTTTGACGGATGATCATGGTCTTGACATCATCTTCTTCCACTCCTCGAACTGATCCTCTTTTCCTTCAAATCCTAGCTCCAATCAAACCTTCATACATCAGAAAAATGATTAGCCTCATAAACCTCTCTTCTCTTCAACCTTGTGACTGCACTCCTCCTTCTTCTTCTGCAAGAGAATGGAATGCATTAGCTCTTGTTGTTGCTTAGTATGAAAAACACAACATTAATAAGAGGGCAGCAACTAGATGAACAAAAGTGCATTTATATATATGTTGCATCTCTTAGATAATGCATTCACAACCTTGAACAATCTCAAACAAAAAGATACAGAAGTGAAAGATCAAGATAACTCCCTCATGAAATGCTTCTGTAGGATGAAGAACGTTCTTGAAGCAATTGTGAAGAAATGCAACACAAACAGAGGTTGGATCTTGATTTCGGATGCCCCTTTCAGTTGTATATGATCTTGGGCCTTGATTCAAGCTTCTTCCTTTCAATTTCAGCTTCAGAGCAAGGTGGAAGAGGGCTTGGAAGCTTCAACTCCGAACCTGCACACCAAAGAATAGTTTTCAGCCCTCTCCTTTGGGTTTTCACTCCAATAGGATGTTTTATAAGCTTAGAACGGTCAAGGGATAGCTTGGAGACCAGATCCACGAATTAGGGAGTGATATAGGGCATTAGGATGTGATTGGTAGGACTTTTGGGGCAAGAAAACGGCGGTCAAACATGGTGGCTGGACGTTCAACCAGAAGGGGTCGACCCCAGGGTCGACCCTTGGGCACACAGAAGCCAAACAGAACCAAAAATTTGGTTCTGGGTCACATGGGTCGACCCCAGGGTCGACCCTTTCAATGGGTCGACCCCAGGGGTCGACCCTCGTGCTTCCAGAACCCAAACAGAACCTTATTTAAGGTTCTGGGTTACAGGGGTCGACCCCAGGGTCGACCCACGGGTCGACCCCTTTCAGCAGGTTTCACAAAAAAGAAAAAAATAGCTCTGCGCGCTTCGGTGACAGGAATTAATTCTCCTAACTCCGAACTCCGATCGAAGCAAGACTAGAGGCGTTGGAAAGAGGACTCCCAGAGCTACAACATATAATTTTTAGAGGGAGATCCAACGGTTGGATTAAAAAAGGTGAAGACTGTAAGACAGTTTAAGTTTGAAAAATAACTAAAACCTCCATCAAACTAAAGGGAAACAATTGATTAAATGTTACCATAATCCCATGAAGATCAACAATGATTTTTCATCCTGAAAAACATGATAAAGCAAGGTGTTAGTTGACAATTAAGATCTTTACATCAAGCATTAACACTATGACCATGTTCACAATAAATTACTTCGTTGAACCTATTCCAAGAGTGAAAGGTGGAACTTACAACATTGTTTTACCTGAGTTTCACATTGTCCTTAAATGCTTGTTCTTTTGTTGAATCGTTCATGTAAGAATCATGGAGTTTCAATATTGAATTACCATTGCATAATTAACAAATTTGGAATCAAGGTACGCATAACAATGTTGAGTCACATTCCATGTGATCAATCCACAAGCTCATCAAACCACATATCATTCCCTCCATTCATTTAGCATTACCAAAGTACACATTCATGATATGTGGCTCAATATGACATGATGCTCAATGTGAGAGGCTCAATATGACATGATGCTCAAAATGACATTTATCCAAGTATGTTTTTCACAGAGGCTTCTCATTAAATACAAAGCAATCTCACCAAGTTTAGAGACTGTGTATATGCAATGTTTGTGCTAACTTCAAAGCACGTATGCATCCACATGATGATAAGCCTTGTAGAATTACAATTCATCCACATGATGATAAGCCAAAAGAAAGAGTTTATGATCATTTCCACAACCAGTTTAGGTGAAGAGCATTCATGCACAAGGCTAAGCAACAAAGGCATTTTGTAATCATCAAAATCACATACACAACAGGTCAAACTTAATGGGCTTGGTCCATAAATTTATTGGGTTTTAATTATCAAAGCTGGATTAGTTATTTAACATAATTGGGCCTTATAATCTCAATATTAATTTATTTGTTAATCTATTTTGGCCTTTATAAATTCTTAAAAAAATCTAGAAATTATTTATATAAATTTTGGGGCACTACACCCTCCCCCACTTAGAAGAATTTGATCCCCAAATTCAGTACATGGATTTATGGAGAGTGTAATTACAGTTGAATAATTCTGAAAATCTTCTACGCATAGATTCTTCCGTCTCCCATGTTGCTTCGTGTGGCCATTGCTTCGTCCGTTGGACTTGGACCATAGGAATAGTTATATTCCTTAGTTGACGCACTTCTCGCTCCCGAATTCTGACCGGTTTCTGCTCGTATGTCAGGTCCTTTTGGATCTCCAGATTATCATAAGTAATGACATGATGAAGATCATATACATATTTCTTCAACATAGAGACGTGAAATACGTCGTGAACTCCTGCTAATTGTGGAGGTAAAGCCAGTCTATAAGCCACTTCACCGACCCTTTCGAGGATTTCAAATGGGCCAATGAACCTTGGAGTTAGCTTTCCTTTAATGCCAAATCTTCGAATACCACGGCCGGGAGAAACTTTCAGATATACATGATTTTCCACCTGAAATTCCAAGTCGCGTCTTCGATTGTCAGCATAAGATTTTTGCCTATCTTGAGCCATCTGTATGCTGTCTTGATAACTGTTGTTGTATGCAAATTCTACCAGAGGCAAGTGGTCATGCCAACTTCATCCAAAATCAATAGCACAAGCCCTGGGCATATCTTCTACTACCTGATTTGTTCTTTCAGTCTGACCATCAGTTTGTGGGTGAAATGCTGTGTTAAAATTCAATCTAGTCCCTAGTGAATGTTGTAGGCACTTCCAGAATTATGATGTGAATCGAGGATCTCTATCAGATACAATAGTGACAGGGACACCATGTAATTTGACAATTTCTTTCGTGTATAATGCTGCTAGAATATCCACAGACCATCGACTTTTTATTGGTATGAAGTGTGCGGATTTAGTCAATCGGTCTATGATCACCCATATACCATCGTGTCCTCCCCTGGTCTTAGGTAAACCCATGATGAAATCCATTCCTATACTCTCCCATTTCCATTCGGGAATATTCAAGGGATGCAATTTACCTGCGGGCCTAAAATGTTCTGCTTTTACTTGTTAGCAGGCGAGACAACGGGACACGAAATCAGCTATTTCTCTCTTCATATTGGGCCACCGGAAGTTTCTTTTGAGATCTTGATACATCTTCGTACCTCCTGGATGAATGGCGTGCTTGGAATTATGTGCTTCTTCTAGGATCAGTTTCTTCGTATCCTCATGATCTGGTACACACACTCGGCCCTTAAATAACAAACTTCCGTCATTGGAAACAGAGAAATCTAGCCTTTGTTCAATATTGGCTTTAATTTCCAGTAACACGGGATCATCATTTTGCAACTTGACCAGATCCTCTATCAATGTAGGTTGAGCTCGAATATTAGCCATGAAACAATCATCTTCCCTTATGTCAATATCTAAGTTCATCTGAGCAAATTGAGGAATATGATTAGTCATACTAATCATAAGACTTGATAGCATATCCATTGATTTTCTGCTGAGTGCATATGCTACAGCATTAGCCTTACCAAGATAATATTGAATAGCAAAATCAAAGTCCTTGAGATATTCTAACCATCTCCTCTGCCTCATATTAAGCTCCTTTTGAGAGAATAAGTATTTCAAGCTTTTGTGATCCGAGTAGACAGTGAACTTTTCTCCATAGAGATAATGACGCCAAATTTTTAAGGAGAAAATAACGACTTCCAATTCTAAATCATGCACGGGATAATTTTCCTCATGACGTTTCAATTGTCTTGAAGAATAACAGATTACTTTTCCATCCTGCATGAGAACGCATCCTAAGCCAATGCCAGATGCATCCGTATATACTTCGAATCTACCACCTTCCACCGGTAGTGCTAAAATAGGAGTTGTAGTAAGGTGATTCTTAAGAATTTGAAAACTCTTTTCACATTCCTCTGACCAGACAAAAGGATTTTCTTTTCTTGTGAGTCTAGTTAAAGGAACCGTAATTTTTGAGAAGTCTTTAATGCACCTCCTATAATAACCAGCTAGACCCAGAAAGCTTCTTACTTCTGATATAGTCGTTAGCCGGCTCCAATTTCTGACAGCTTCGACTTTCGAAGGATCCACAACGATACCTTCCTTTGAAATAATATGGCCTAGGAATGAAACTTCCTTGAGCCAGAATTCACATTTGTTAAGCTTGGCATAAAGTTTATGTTCTCTAAGTGTTTGCAAGGCTATCCTCAAATGTTCTTCATGTTCCTCTTTTATCTTGGAATATATCAAGATATCATCAATGAAGACGATGATGAACTGGTCCATATATGGTTGAAAAACACTGTTCCTAAGTTGCATAAATGCTGCTGGGACATTTGTTAACCCAAACGGCATTACCACGAATTCATAGTGGCCATAACGACTTCGAAAAACTGATTTATAAATGTCTTCTTTTTTAATTCTAAGCTGATGATAACCTGATCTGAGGTCTATTTTAGAAAAATACTCTGCTCCTGAAAGCTGATCGAAGAGCTCATCAATATGCGGCAATGGATACTTGTTTTTGATTGTAAGTTGATTTAGTCACCGGTAGTCTATGCATAGCCTGAGAGAGCCATCTTCTTGACAAATAGCACCGGCGCACCCCAAGGGGATGTGCTAGGTCTAATGAAGCCCTTATCTAGTAGTTCCTGCAACTGCCTCTTTAGTTCCTTAAGTTCCGTGGGGGACATTCTGTAAGGGGCTATAGAAACAGGTGTTGCTCCTAGAATGAGTTCAATAGTGAAGTTCACTTCCCTCTCAGGTGGTAAACTGGATAATTCGGATGGGAATACATCTGGGAACTCATTTACAATAGGAATGTTTGCTAGGACAATTTCCTTGGATTCGGTAACAATGACAGAAGCAAGAAAAGCTTCACATCCTTGCGAGATGGGTTTGCAAGCGTGAAGAGAAGATATGATAGTGGGATGTTTCCTATACTTGATGCCAAGGAAAGAGAATCTTGGAAGACCTGATTTTTCAAAGGATATAATCCTATTTCGACAGTTAATATCAGCATCATAATCTATAAGCCAATCTACCCCTAAGATGACATCATAACCTTTCATGTCAAGACATACTAAGTTTGCGGGGAGATTGTGACCTTCTACTATTACCTCGCTATCAGGGTAATATCTAGTAAGTTTTGCTTCAGAACCTAGGGGTATGGTTATAGCAAGATCTGAAGGTAGAGGAACTGATGCAATTGGTAATATTTTCACAAACGTAGTGGAGATAAAAGAATGAGAGGCACCAGTATCAAATAGCACAAATGCAGGACGAGAATAAATTTGAAGAGTACCTTCCATAAGTCTACCATCCTTGGGTGCTTCTTCTTCCTCTAGAACAGCGTTGAGGCGAGCCTGCCTCCTGCGTCCACCACCAGATGACTGGTCCTTCATAAGGGGGCAATCCGGCATGCGATGCTCCCTGCTTCCACAGCGTAAACAAGCACCAAGGCACTTCCAACACTCTTCAGTCGAAAGGCCGAACTTTTCACAAAAAGTGCAAGCCGTGGCGACTTGCTCCTTCTCCTTAATCTTCTTGTTTTTCTGGGAACTTCCACTGTTCCCGCTCCTAGACCGTTTCTTACTATCATGGCTTTTATGAGGCTCCGTGATGCTGAATTTTTCTTTCTTATAACGCCGATCTGATCGTCGGCTGGACTATTCTCCTTTCCCTTTCAACTTCTCGACCTTTTCTAAGTTCCTTTCACATAAGTATGCCCGTTGAACCATCTCCGCATAAGTACGGATGTTTTGGGTCCCGAGCGGCTGAATGAAATCGGGTCGTAACCCGTCCATAAACCGATTAGCATTCAATAGATCGGTACTGATTAAATGCGGTGCATAAGGTGCTAGTCTGGAGAATTGAAGTTCATATTCCGCAACTGTCATCATTCCTTGTCGAAGAGAGGCGAACTCTGTAGTGCCCCAGAAATTTTAAATAATTTTCTAGAAATTATAAAGGCCTAAATAAATTTATAAATGGTCTATTTGATTAAATAAGTCATTAAAAGGCCAAATAGTGTTGATCAATTAACCCAACCCACTTAATTAAAGTCTAAAAGGTTTTTAACTCAGGCCCATTAAGTTGGCCCACATTCCAGAAGGTATTTAAGCCTATCCACGGATTTTTTTAGGATAAATACTAATAATATAAGATAATTAACAAAAGAGTTTTTATAAATTGAAACTCTAAGCTACGATGACTGTAATGGTCTATCGTAAGACCGCCACATCCATGTAACGCATGGGCACTCGACCGTTACATCCTGTTAGTTCCGTAAGTGAAGGGACTCATTAAAAGATTGGAACTTGATGTTCCTATCCACTATGGATCGACTTGGGAAGGATTGTGAAAACTATAAGGACTCTTAGATATTAGGATTTGATGAAATAAGGACTCTAAACTCGATCTAATCCTCAAACCCTAGCCTAAACTCTATAAATATGGCATAGTTCTGAACTGTGCAACCCTTACTTTTTGGGCATAAGGAAGCAAGGTAAGGAGTCACTATCTCAGGTAAGTTCTTTAGAAGTATTTGATTACAATACTTTAGACTAACTCCCCTCCGAATTTCACATCTGTAGGTCAAGAGGTCGTGGAGTTAGAGCCCAAGGAAGTTGCTGAAAAAGTCACAAGAGAAGGAAGGGATCTAGGGCAAGGTTCTCAACCAAATTCAGAAACTACAGTCTAAGTAAGAGGTATGTTATCTCATGAACGGTAAAAACAACATGATAAGACTAAAAGCCCTCTGGTTTGATTGAATTCCATGCATTATAGAGCATTGATTTCATGTTTTATTTGTTCTATGCACATCATGCACCTCTTAGCCAAATTAAGAAATTAAAGCATGACTATTCATCTATTCATGATTACCTATGCATGTAGATGGCCTTACTTCGTTAACATGACTAGAAACTCATCATGTTTTGATAAAAGACATGATGTGAGTTGATCTCTTAGTTTCTATGATTGTTTTCTGTTAGCAGATACTGTAACGCACTAGCATAGGACCGTCACTTTCAAGTAACGGCCCTACTACAGACCGTTACAAACTCTGTAGTATTTGAATTACACGGATGTTTCTAACGCGCTTGGACAGACGCGTAACATTCAAGTAACGGCTTGATCATGACCGCCACTTTCACTGTGACGCCCCCTCTTAAGACCGTTATATCCTGCGTTCTGTCAACCCTAAGACAGAAAATAACTTGCCAATATTATTTATTGATTAAGCATAGTTACTTGAATTTTAACCTGATTACATGATTTTTAGGATATCTGATTGTGCCTGATAGGTATTGCATGTTTTGATATCTTAGTGATATTTTAAGGATATGTTAATTTCATGCCAAAATTCTATAGTTTTGTACTATAAAGCATGACTTTTTAACATTGTATTGACGGAGTTTTTATCATGATGTTCACATTGATTATATATATCTCTCTCTGTCAATAGAGTCAATTCTATACGTACATGGCACATATTCCGGTATGTTGTCATTAGTTCACACTTTGCACTATAGGAACACAATCTTGGACATGAGGACCTCTCTATTGGATATTCCTTCCAATCGACTAGGAAATCATTGTTTCAAGGCCTCCGTAATTCTCCGCGAGCCTGGGATTCCCACTAGGACGCCGAGTTGGTTTTACCAATGAAAGCCCATTAATTAGAACACTCTATCGTGGTTTTTGATTCTTGAAATGTAACGGCCTTGAACTGGACCGTCAGGCTTACGTAACGGCCTAGTGCCAGACCATCACATTCCTCTGAGTCTATTTTTATCCTTCTGGACTCGGATCACTGTAACAGCCCATTACTGGCGTGTTACATAATGTAACGGCCCAGCAAATGACCGTTACATAGCTTGTTTATATTAACCCAAGGTTTGACCAAGGGTTGATATTCCTATAATTCTAGACAAACTTTGATAATCTAGAACTTGTCATATTGCTTAAATTGATCTAAAAGAAATGGAAGTTAAGGAAAATACCGTTATGCTGTCGATTTATTTCCATGAGCATGACATTGTTTAAAGTCTATTTCTTGACTCCTTCATTCTTACGTTGAAGCATTCATTCATTGATTTTCGTTATCATTGAATTATTGGAAGTGCTATATTATTGGCCATACTTTACTGTTATATTGCGTGGAAGTATCTTAATTTATAACTGAAGATGCGATCGAGCACTGATTGTGTTCAAGGGCTCTATGCTAGTCCCCTCGGCTGATTACCTGAAACATACTATTTTATAAACCATGGGGTATGATGCTACTGGCGTCGCATTGCGCTGGGAGTACTATTTCTATAAATAAGTGAAGATCCACGGCACGACATGACATTCTTGCTTGATATTCCACAGAAATTCATGAACTATGTACTCAGACTAGTGTGATGAATATGTGGCTTGCTAGTACAATCTCGTTACATTCTTGTTCATGGAAGGCCAATATCATGTTCTTGTTATATTCTTGCTAGCTCATTCTTGATCATTCTATCTTACATGGTTATCTTGTTTCTATTGATTTGATCGCATGATTGATTCGCATTCGCATGATTTTACCTTATTTATTTAGAGCAAAAATGTTAATCACTTTAATAATACCTTCATGTTGATGCGAAGATACCTACTGGGCAAGTGTGCTCATGACCTACTTTCCAATGTTTTTCAGGAGATGGAAATAGTTCGAATTCGGATTCGGGTGATTCAAGTAGCGGGTCCGAGAGCGATTAATTGTTATTATGACAAGAGTGAAGACATAGGAAGTCTAAATTATCTAGATTGAGTCAATGTAATTTTCCTATTTCTTGAGTCAATAAATTAAGAAGTAGAGGCTATTGTATTTAAAGATTGATCATTTATGAAATAAAGTTGGAGTTTGAATATTATTGTGCAATTGCATTTATTTGTGTGATTGTCTTACGCTCTGATTGATTCTTGCTTGCAAGAGGCTTACCATGCCGGCTGTTTACGCTCCCCGAGCGAGTCTTCAGCTGTAATTAAAGGCTTGGGGCGTGACAGTTAAGTTGGTATCAGAGCCTAAGTCTCAAGACTTAGGGAAAAGAGTCATGTCATAGGATAAGTCCAAGGTTAAGGACCCATACCTATGAACTAAGGAAAAATTCCACACCCATGTGGGGATTGGGTTGAACCCGGGATCAGATAGCTAATTAGTTTAAGAATTATTTTGCTTATTTCAATTTCATGAGAAATAACAAGTTGTTATTTTCTCTCATGTACCTTATTATTCTTATCATGGCTCATCGCGTAGATTGGGACGGTATGCAACAAACTATTGCCGGCCTCACCCAGGCACTGCAAACTATAGCACAAGGTGGTGCGGGGGCAAGGGCAGGAGACCTTCATCGCAATTTCCGGAGTCTAAATCCTCCGCGTTTCTATGGATCTTCCAATCCAGACGAAGCAAAAAATTGGATCGACGAGATGAATAGGATATTTGACGTTATACAATGCACTGATCAGGAGAAAGTCCATCTAGCGACGTTCCAATTAAACAAGGATGCTTGCACTTGGTGGAAATCAGTTCCGGCACCTCCGGCCGATGCGCCACATACATGGAATGTTTTTCTCACTTTATTACGTGCCAAATATTTCTCTGAGCATGTAAAGGAAAGGAAGACTATGGAGTTTGCCTCCCTTCGTCAAGGGGTGATGTCCGTGGCAGAATATGAGTTGCAGTTTTCAAGGCTAGCACCGTATGCACCACATTTGATTAGTACAGACTTATTAAAAGCAAACCGATTTATGGACGGGTTACGGCCCGGTTCCATTCAACAACTGGGGACACAGAATATCCGCACTTATGCGGAGATGGTTCAAAGGGCATATTTATGCGAGAGGACCTTAGAGAAGGTCGAAAGGTTGAAAGGAAAGGGGGAAGAATCTAGCCGGCGCTCTGATCGGTATTATAAGAAGGAGAAGTTCAGCATCACGGAACCATACAAAAGCCGTGATAATAAGAAAAGATCCAGGAACGGGAACAATGGAAGTTCTCAAAAGAGTAGTAAAAAGGTGAAGGAAGAAAAGGAGCAAGTCGCCTCGGCGTGCACCTTTTGTGAGAAATTCGGCCACTCGGCTGAAGAATGCTGGAAGCGCCTAAGTGCTTGTTTGCGTTGTGGGAGTAGGGAGCATCGTGTGCCAGATTGCCCCCTTATGAAAGACCAACCAAATAATGGAGGACGTAGGAGGCAGGCTCGCCTCAATGTAGTTATAGATGAAGAAGAAGCGCCCAGGGATCAAAATGATGGGCTCATGGAAGGTACTCTTCAAATCTATTCTCGTCCTGCATTCGTGCTATTTGATACTGGTGCTTCTCATTCTTTTATCTCCACCACTTTTGCAAAAACCTTACCAACTGCATCAGTTCCCCTACCTTCAGATCTCGCTATTACTACACCTTTAGGATCTGGAACTAAGCTTACCAACTATTATCCTGATTGTGAGGTAGTGGTAGAAGGACACAATCTCCCCGCAAACTTAGTATGCCTTGACATGAAAGGATATGATGCCATTTTAGGGGTAGATTGGCTTGTAGACCATGATGCTTACATCAACTGTCGAAATAGGATTATATCTTTCCGAAAGCCCGGTCTTCCAAGATTTTCCTTTCTTGGCATCCAATATAAGAAACATCCTACCATCATATCTTCTCTTCACGCTTGCAAACTTATCTCGCAAGGATGTGAAGCTTTTCTTACTTCAGTCATTGTCACCGAATCTAAGGAAATTATCCTAGCAAACATTCCTATTGCAAATGAATTCCCGGACGTGTTCCCATCCGACCTACCTAATTTACCGCCCGAGAGGTAAGTAAACTTTACCATTGAACTCATTCCAGGTACGGCACCTATTTCTATAGCCCCTTACAGGATGTCCCCCACAGAACTCAAGGAATTAAAGAAACAATTACAGGAACTTCTAGACAAGGGTTTTATCAGACCTAGCACATCCCCCTGGGGTGCGCCGGTTCTATTTGTCAAGAAGAAGGATGGTTCTCTCAGGTTATGCATTGACTACCGGCGATTGAATCAACTTACAATCAAGAACAAATACCCATTACCGCGTATTGATGAGCTCTTTGATCAGCTTTCGGGAGCAGAATATTTTTCTAAGATTGACCTAAGATCAGGTTATCATCAGCTTAGAATCAAAGAAGGGGACATTTACAAATCGGCTTTTCGAAGTCGTTATGGCCACTGTAATGCCGTTTGGGTTAACTAATGCCCCAACAGCATTCATGCAACTTATGAACAGTGTCTTCCAGCCATATTTAGATCAGTTCATCGTCGTCTTCATCGATGATATCCTGATATACTCCAAGACAAAAGAAGAACATGAAGAACATCTAAGGATAGCCTTGCAAACACTTAGAGAACATAAACTTTATGCCAAACTCAATAAGTGTGAATTCTGGCTCAAGGAAGTCTCATTCCTAGGCCACATTATTTCAAAAGAAGGTATTGATGTGGATCCTTCTAAGGTAGAAGCTGTCAGAGATTGGAGCCGACCAACGACTATATCTGAAGTTAGAAGCTTTTTGGGTCTAGCAGGTTATTATAGAAGATTGATAAAGGACTTTTCAAAGATCGCGGTTCCTTTAACTAGACTTACCAGAAAATAAAATCCTTTTGTCTGGTCGAAGGACTGTGAAAAGAGTTTCCAAAGTCTTAAGAATCATCTTGTTGTATCCCCTAGTTCGTGTTTGGTTTCAATGATATCAAAACGATTGTGATTGTGTGTGTATGTGTTTCATTGAGCAACATGTTTTATATCTTGATTCGATGAGTTGAAAGATGGATTTAATGTTCACTCTTGAAAGCCATATGAACCTTTGGTGTTTAAGGAACTAATGCTATCTTTATGTTGATTTGCAGGTATACAAATCCATGGCTCATACTTGGAATCTAACGTGGTCCATCAATGAAGCTCTTCTTCTAAAAGGGAGTTAACTTTGTTCATATTTGAAGGTCATATGAATGATTTGTATTTAAGGATCTCAAGCCTTGAATATTTTGGTTTGCAGGACCACATCTACGGTTCATGTTTGGAACTCAAAGAAATGTATCAATGGCGATCTTCTTGCAAAAGGGAGTTAACTCATTCTTCACCTTATGTCGACTCTCACTTGTAACTTGGAAATTGATGAATGTGACCTTAATGATGCTTGCTCATTATTTGGATTCATGACCACTTGATTTGGTAAAAGGTTGATGTGTTTCATTCATGTTTCACATAAGCTCACTTGAGACCTTTGAGGGTTGGCACATGTTTGAGTATGCTCATGGATGTTATTGTTGGGGTTATTGTGATTTAAATGTATGAACGATTCAAAAAGATCTCTTGTACCTATCAATGCTTTTCATGAGATAATGGTTCATGAATGTTAATTTTTAATCAACAATAATGCCATTTAAATGTATGTGGTTCCATGACATTATGCATGCTTTGCATTTGGCATAATTGTTAACATTTATATAATGAAGCATTTTGATATTGAAGAGTTGATTGCATTGTAACTGAATGTTGAGCTCCCATGTCATTGTATTTGATTGATTGAGAAATCCATGTTCATCATAACAAAACCTTGTCATTTGGTGGAATATATTTTTGTTGATTGATTTGAGAAGCAAAACGCATGTTTGAATAGGTTCAATGATGTATTTCATTGTGAACATGTTCATAGTGTTAATGCATAACTCATATATTTTGATTCTCAATTAACCTCTTGGTTTATCATATTTTTCAGGATGCAAAATCATTGTTGATCTTCATGGGATTATGGTAACATTTAATCAATTATTTCCCTTTGGTTTGATGGAGATTTTAGTTGTTTTTCAAACTCAAACTGTCTTAAAGTCTTCACCATTTTCACTCCAACCATTGGATCTCCCTTCTAAAAATTTTATGTTGTAGCTCTTGAAGTCCTCTTTCCAACGCCTTTAGTCTCGCTTCGATCGGAGTTCAGAGCTAGGAGAATTAATTCCTACCGCCGGAGCACGCAGTGCAGTTTTTTTGTGTTTTTGTACCCTGCCTGAAAGGGTCGACCCTTGGGGTCGACCCCTTTAAACCTGGCTCTTTTTTTGGCCCCGACAGTAACCTAGTTGCCAAGGGTCGACCCCAGGGGTCGACCCCCACTGAAAGGGTCGACCCCAAGGGTCGACCCCTGTAACAGAGGGCCTCTTTTTGTGTATTCCAACAACCTGGTTGCCGAGGGTCGACCCCAAGGGTCGACCCCTTCCGGACGGGACTTACGAAAGTGTTTAAAACTCATCCAAAACCCCTTGAAACTTTACCAAAACACCCCCCAATGGTTCCTAGTCATACTAGGGTGTTTCTAACATGTGTGAGGAGGGTTTTATGTGTCTTTTGGGCTCTCTAAGTTATATATATATATGAGCTACGAGATTCACAAGTGATTAACCCTAATCAAAGTGTGTTCTTCCTTGTAGGAGAAGAAAGGGCTGAAACGGTGGAGAAGCTCTAGAGGTCTTCAACAGCAGATCTGATCTACTTCCCTTGTGATTTGGAGCTCGTGATAGAAGAAGAAAAGAAGCGGTTCGAGGAGAAGAACAAGAGGATGCCAAAATCGTGTTCATCCGACTACGAACTGAGAAGAGCCAGATTGTTCTAAAGAGGGGGAGCTTTACATTTCAGTTTTGTTGTGTGGTTTAGTGTTTAGAAATTGTTCTGGGTTGAGTGTATGCATATCTGATTTCCACATAAATTCCTAAACGATTTTCTTGTGTGGGTGTTCGGAGAAAGGGTTCTCCGAGTGGTTTGTGTTGACGCTTGTGCGTCGTATGCGGTGGAGGTTATTCGTGTGTGTGCTTGGAGATATTGTGGGGTGTGTTCCCTGTGTATGGTTGGGAGTTTACTCCCGTGTAGCTGTGTAGGCGTCGTCCTATGTGTGTGTGTGTGTTGAGGTACATCCCCGTGTGTGTGCTACTCTAGTAGCGTGTGTGTTGGGGTTTTTACCTCGTGTGTGTGTGGGAAGAAATCCCCGTGTTTACTGCATTCACAGCGTGTGGAGAAAGCCTTACCGGTTTGGTAAGGGGTGGACGTAGGGAACCCGTCGTGGTCCCGAACCACCTAAAAATCCCCGTGTCTCATGGTTTGATTTGTGTGTTTATGTGCATCTCTTTTTAGTCTATATATGCAATCGTGTGAGCTCGGTGAGATTGAGAGAATTGAGTAATCCTACTTGTTCCAATTCAGTCAATCTCATTAAGTTTGTTAATTCCGCTGTGAGGTCGGTTAAGATTTTAATTGGACATAGTTTTTAGTAAGGAGGGTTCTATTCACCCCCCCCTCTAGAACCGTGTCCCTGCACTACGGGACCCAACAATTGGTATCAGAGCGAGGCTCTGTAGTCCCTAGATCTCACGATCTTCAGAGTGATCCCAGTGCATTCTATAATCATGAATTTTTCTGTTGAACACATGTCAATGAACTACCTTCCTATTCTTAATGGTTCTGATGTTACTTCATGGATAGGTAAAATGTGTAGACTGATCAATTCAATTAATCCTAATCTTTGGAAGTTAATTTATGATGGTCCTCACATATTGCCTTTAGATGAGACCAAGTGGTCTAGTCAAGATAAATTGAAGAACCATGAAAATGTCATTGTCTTAAGTTTATTGAAAAGTGCCATTGATACTCATATGTTTCCATTTGTTTCTTCTTGTAGAACGGCGAAGGAGCTTATGGATCAGTTGATCAAAGCTCAAGAGATAGAAGGGCAAAAAGGTTTCATGGCCGACGATGCTGATCAATGCCATGATGAAAATGTTGATGAGGTAAATTCTGAAAATGAAGAACTCTCTAATGAGGAATGGCAAATGGCATATGCTGAACTGTATAAAAAATGCAAGAAACTCAAATCTGAAAATAAGAACTTGAAAAGGAAGATTAATGAGAATGTGCATGATAATCCTTCCTGTGAAAATTGTAAAGCTTTGGACTCAAAGATTGAGAATCTGGAATATGAAAAAGAACTTCTAGAATCCAAAGTTGAATTATTTTCAGATGAGATGTTTTGTATGAATGAAGAGCTTGAGATGTTCAGAAAATCTAATACTGCTCTTGAAATTGATACTGATTCCCATGATTTGCTTGATCAAAATAAACACTTGTTGTCTAAGATTTCATTGCTTGAAGAAACACAAAAACATCTTAAAAGTAAGCTAGCATCTCTTTCTGATGATGATAAAATGTTTGATAAATTACTTGATAATGAAATTGACAACAAGAGGATCATGATTGAAAATGAGGAGCTCAAAAAGCATAATGGTGCTATGCTAATTCAGATTTCTCTACTTGAAAGTAGGTTGAAAAGCTCTGATAAACTTGAAAAGCAAAATGCTTTGTTGAAATCTGAAAATGAACAAATGCTTGCTAAGATTTCAAAACTTGTTAAAACTGAGAAAGTCCTTGAGAAATTGACTGAAAAACAACATTCCATGAATGTTGAAAACAAAGAACTCAAGGATGAAAATGAAAGCTTCAAATCTGTGAATTGCTTGTTGAATGAGAAAGTTTGTGCATGTGAAGAAGAAATCACGAGTGCCGAATTGCATGTTTCTGCTCTTGAAGAAGAAGTGCAAAGCTTAAAAGATGATTTGTCTAGATTTGTCAAAGGGAAGGAGAACTTAGACACATTGCTAGGTGTTAAAGTGAACTTTTAAAAAGAGGGTCTTGGTTACATTCCAGTCAACAAAAAATCTTTTGAATCAAAAATGAAAAGCTCTTTTGTTCATGTCTCCGACATTCCTAGCACCTCCAAAACACCTCCTCCCGTTGCTCAAGTGAAAATCTCTGAAAATAATTTTGATAAAAATAAAAATCTTAACAAAAAGCCTTCCATGTCAAATAGATCTCAAAAATCAAAGTTGAATGTTGAATGCTTCTATTGTGGCATGTTTGGTCATGTGATGGATGATTGTGTTGTCATGAAAGAGGATGACAAACTTGCATGCAAAAAGAAAAATGCCTCATGCTTTTATTGTCACAAACTTGGCCATGTCATGAATGACTACTTTGTGAAGCAAAATGATGATTTTCATGCCATGAATGCAAAATCAAACCTTCAAAGAAAATTCAGAATTGAACATGCCTCCAATGCTCAAGGGTCTTCATGCTATAAGAGAAATTTGTTCACAAACACTCATGCTAACAATGGAAAGTCATTCCGTAGACCCACATCTTCTTGTTGCTTTCATTGTGAGAAGTACGGACATCTTATGAAAGAGTGTTGGTTTTTGAAAACAGAAAACTTCCATGCTTCTAGAATGCATGCTAGGTCTAATTTTGTTAAATCTAGACCTTTTGAAAATAGAAGATGGAATGGATTTGAAAATTCCTTTACTCCTAAAAGGAAGTCTCTTGGTAAAACTGCTTCTCCTCAATGCCTTTATTGTGGAAACCGTGGACATGTTATTGAGAATTGCAGGATCATGGAAAGTGATGACAAGGTGGCAATGAAAATGTCAAAGAAAACTTTTGGAAGAAATGCTTCTAACATCCAAGGACCTACGAAGACTTGGGTGCCAAAATCTGACAAATGAGCCGACTTTGATGCAAGTGTGTCTTGAGGTAAATAAAGAATGAAAGGGGTTCCAATAAAAAGGAACAAGACACACTCACTTGATAAAATCCCAACTTTGCTCTTTCATTGTCAAATTTGATGGTTTTGATGACTTTGGATGATATTTTAGTGTGTTCTCATGTTATGCTCTAATTTCTTCACAAGTCACATATGTCTTCAATGGATGAATATTTGGTATATCAAATGGTGGTTAGAGAAGGTTGGACTACGTTCAACTGGATACTTCCACTAAGCGTGATGGTGGTCATCGGACCTATGTTCTCCGCCTAGTACCAAAATTCAGAAGTTGAATTATATGGCTTATAAGGAACCTTGTGTTGTGAATGAAATCAATTTGCCTTTGATTTGAATAGCTTTCAAATTGAATCTGAAAAATACTATTGTTTCATAAGGTAAAATTCTCTGAACTATGGACTTGCTTGATCAAATGCAACAATTGATATTGAATGTTGACCATGGCTCAGTTTAAAGCTCATTGACCATATGTGATTGATTCGCCAAATTGATAAGTTGTTTAACATGTTCAGAAATATACTCTTGATAATAGTTGTTCAAACACTTATCTTTCTCATTTGTTAAATTTTGTGTGAAATCTGTTGGAAACTCGGTTATTTGCATATTCACACATGCAGGGCGTATCATGTTCAAACTGAAGCTTATGTCTCATGAAATATTATATTTGAATGATCATGGTTGAACATTTGGGTTCTAAGGGACATGGCTTTTCATGATGAAATCTGAAATAAAATGCTCATGATTCAGTGCCAAAAATCATTGAAAATCCATCTCATGCATTCCCCTGGTTCATGCTTTTCTTATATGTTCAAGTCATTACAAAAAAAAAACTGAAAACTTGCATAAAAAGAATGCATTCGCATCTTTGCATATCATTCATATACTATGCATATAAAATGACAAAAAGATGCATATTGCATATTCATGCATATAGAGCATATGCATATATTTCATGATAATCGCATATCTTGACTCATGAATGCTTGCATGAATACTTCCATAAATCCTTGCATGCGTGTATGTATTTATCTTATAAAACCTTTCTTGGAAAATTCTAAGACCTCATCTCCTTGATAAATAACAATGCAGTGATTTTATTCATATGTGTTACATGTCATATATTAAGGGGGAGGATTTTATTCCGACCGTGCATACATTTAGGGGGAGTCATAACTATGTCTTGTTGAATTCATTTTATATATACAAAATAAAAATTTACCCCCACACTCTTGCACATAATGAATTCAATGACTTTCATTGATAAGGATTTAAGAAATTCTTTCCAACACTCTAAAGGGAACTTGAATCTCTACATGGACATTAAGAGTAATCGTGAGGAAAAAGCTGCCTACCCCACAAAATTCAATAAGTGGAATGTGGATCCGAGTAACCAGGAATCCCCCCTGAAACAAAGGAGGAAACTCGTGTCAAAAGGAGAAACAAAAATCCATATGTGTGACGAATCTAAGTAGCCGGGAATCCCCATTGAGACATATGAGGAAACTCGCGCCGAAAGGTGAAGTCTATTAAAAGAAACAGAATCGGGGTTGTGCGAAGCTACCGAAAGTCGAGAATCTAAAGTGAAAGTGTAGAGTGGAGATTACCTTCTAGTGTTCTTTAGAAAATCTGAAAATCCATATGCTTTGAAGCTCATTAGTCATTACCTCACATTTCATATGGGCATTTTTGTGATATATGTATTTTATGAATTTGCCTACATTCATGGTTTATGTAGTACTCCTAGTTGTGTATGCACAAAATCTCTTAGTTATGTTTCATGTCTTATACTCTTGAATTTGAATCACGTGCTCTTTTCTTAACCTGTGCCTCATTAAGGGGGAGTTATTATATGTAATATTTGTGTGCATGACGATTGTGCTTGTGTGCTTGCATGTTCATGCATTCCCCTTGAGTCTAATTCTGAGCATAAATCTTGCATTTAAAGGATAGAAGTCATCATATGCATAGTTTCATATCTTGCATGATTAGCATTCACATAGTACATATTCATTGCATTTGAAAGATGATGTTCATCGTGGGCATATTTGCAAATTTGGCATTTTTAACATGCATATAGCTCATGCATAAGAAACACGCATATAGATTCCATGAGTTCATGTATTTCAAAAGAAAAATCTGAAAATTAAAAAAAATAAAAACAAAAACAAAAAAAACAAAAACTCCAAGAATAAAGGCAACTAGGCACTATTGTTCTCTCTTGCCAAACATCTTGTCATTGCCTTGCTCTTAATTTTTGTGAAACTCAACTGGACTTTGGCTTTTGAGTACAATCATCTTGCCATGAATCTGCAATGTGCATAAATCTTCAACAATTGTATCCTATCTTTGGAGCAAACAATCAACAACCTTTATTATCAAGATGGGTATCATTCCTTCAGGTTTCACATGCTAAGCTTGTCATGCATCACTAAGTGGACGTTGGTATGATGCTGTGTTTCATTCATGTTTCACATAAGCTCACTTGAGACCTTTGAGGGTTGGCACATGTTTGAGTATGCTCATGGATATTATTGTTGGGGTTATTGTGATTTAAATGTATGAACGATTCAAAAAGATCTCTTGTACCTATCAATGCTCCTCATGAGATAATGGTTCATGAATGTTAATTTTTAATCAACAATAATGCCATTTAAATGTATGTGGTTCCATGACATTATGCATGCTTTGCATTTGGCATAATTGTTAACATTTATGTAATGAAGTATTTTGATATTGAAGAGTTGATTGCATTGTAACTGAATGTTGAGCTCCCATGTCATTGTATTTGATTGATTGAGAAAACCTTGTCATTTGGTGGAATATATTTTTGTTGATTGATTTGAGAAGCAAAACGCATGTTTGAATAGGTTCAATGATGTATTTCATTGTGAACATGTTCATAGTGTTAATGCATAACTCATATATTTTGATTCTCAACTAACCTCTTGGTTTATCATATTTTTCAAGATGCAAAATCATTGTTGATCTTCATGGGATTATGGTAACATTTAATCAATTATTTCCCTTTGGTTTGATGGAGGTTTTAGTTATTTTTCAAACTCAAACTGTCTTAAAGTCTTCTCCATTTTCAATCCAACCATTGGATCTCCCCTCTAAAAATTTTATGTTGTAGCTCTTGAAGTCCTCTTTCCAACGCCTCTAGTCTCGCTTCGATCGGAGTTCAGAGCTAGGAGAATTAATTCCTGCCGCCGGAGCACGCAGTGCAGTTTTTTTGTGTTTTTGTACCCTGCCTGAAAGGGTCGACCCTTGGGGTCGACCCCTACTAAAAGGGTCGACCCTTGGGGTCGACCCCTTTAAACTTGGCTCTTTTTTTGGTCCCGACAGCAACCTAGTAGCCAAGGGTCGACCCCAGGGGTCGACCCCCACTGAAAGGGTCGACCCCAAGGGTCGACCCCAAGGGTCGACCCCTGTAACAGAGGGCCTCTTTTTGTGTATTTCAGCAACCTGGTTGCCGAGGGTCGACCCCAAGGGTCGACCCCTTCCGGACGGGACTTACGAAAGTGTTTAAAACTCATCCAAAACCCCTTGAAACTTTACCAAAACACCCCCCAATGGTTCCTAATCATACTAGGGTGTTTCTAACATGTGTGAGGAGGGTTTTATGTGTCTTTTGGGCTCTCTAAGTTATATATATATATGAGCTACGAGATTCACAAGTGATTAACCCTAATCAAAGTGTGTTCTTCCTTGTAGGAGAAGAAAGGGCTGAAACGGTGGAGAAGCTCCAATGGTCTTCAACAGCAGATCTGATCTACTTCCCTTGTGATTTGGAGCTCGTGATAGAAGAAGAAAAGAAGCGGTTCGAGGAGAAGAACAAGAGGACGCCAAAATCGTGTTCATCCGACTACGAACTGAGAAGAGCCAGATTGTTCTAAAGAGGGGGAGCTTTACATTTCAGTTTTGTTGTGTGGTTTAGTGTTTAGAAATTGTTCTGGGTTGAGTGTATGCATATCTGATTTCCACATAAATTCCTAAACGATTTTCTTGTGTGGGTGTTCGGAGAAAGGGTTCTCCGAGTGGTTTGTGTTGACGCTTGTGCGTCGTATGCGGTGGAGGTTATTCGTGTGTGTGCTTGGAGATATTGTGGGGTGTGTTCCCTGTGTATGGTTGGGAGTTTACTCCCGTGTAGCTGTGTAGGCGTCGTCCTATGTGTGTGTGTGTGTTGGGGTACATCCCCGTGTGTGTGCTACTCTAGTAGCGTGTGTGTTGGGGTTTTTACCTCGTGTGTGTGTGGGGAGAAATCCCCGTGTTTACTGCATTCACAGCGTGTGGAGAAAGCCTTACCGGTTTGGTAAGGGGTGGACGTAGGGAACCCGTCGTGGTCCCGAACCACCTAAAAATCCCCGTGTCTCATGGTTTGATTTGTGTGTTTGTGTGCATCTCTTTTTAGTCTATATACGCAATCATGTGAGCTCGGTGAGATTGAGAGAATTGAGTAATCCTACTTGTTCCAATTCAGTCAATCTCATTAAGTTTGTTAATTCTGCTGTGAGGTCGGTTAAGATTTTAATTGGACATAGTTTTTAGTAAGGAGGGTTCTATTCACCCCCCCCCTCTAGAACCGTGTCCCTGCACTACGGGACCCAACACATCTTACTACAGCCCCTATTTTGTCACTATCAATAGAGGGTGCTGGATTTGAAGTATATACGGATGCATCTGGAATTGGCTTAGGGTGTGTCCTTATGCAAGATGGAAAGGTGATTTGTTATTCCTCAAGACAATTGAAACGTCACGAAGAAAATTATCTTGTACATGATTTGGAATTAGCAGCAGTTATTTTCTCCTTAAAAATTTGGCGTCATTATCTTTATGGAGAAAAGTTCACTATCTATTCGGACCATAAGAGTTTGAAATATTTATTTTCTCAAAAATAACTTAACATGAGGCAGAGGAGATGGTTGGAATATCTTAAAGACTTCGATTTCGCTATTCAATATCACCCTGGCAAGGCAAATGCTGTAGCAGATGCACTTAGCAGAAAACCAATGGGTATGTTATCAAGTCTCATGATTAGTATGACTAACCTTGTTCCTTAATTTACTCAATTGAATCTAGATGTTGACATTAAGGAAAATAATTATTTCATGGCAAATATCCAAGCTCAACCAACATTAATTGAGGATTTGGCCAAGTTACAAGAGGAGGACCCAATTTTACTGGAAATTAAAGCCAATATTGAACAAAGACCGAATTTTTCTATATCCAAAGATGGAAGAATACTATTCAAGGGCCGAATGTGTATACCCGATCATGAAGATACAAAGAAATTGATCTTAGAAGAAGCACATAAATCAAAGTATACCATTCATCCAGGAGGTACAAAAATGTATCAGGATCTCAAAAGAAATTTTTGGTGGCCCAATATGAAGAGGGAAGTAGCTGACTTCGTATCTCGGTGTCTCACATGTCAACAAGTGAAGGCGGAACATTTCAGACCCGCAGGTAAATTACATCCCTTAAGTATCCCGGAATGGAAATGGGAAAGCATAGGAATGGATTTCATTATGGGACTACCTAAGACAAGAGGTGGACACGATGGAATATGGGTAATTATAGACCGATTGACTAAATCTGCACATTTCATACCAATAAAAAGTCGATGGTCTGTAGATATTCTAGCAGCACTATACATAAAAGAAATTGTCAGGTTACATGGAGTCCCTGTCGCTATTGTATCAGATAGAGATCCCCAATTCACATCACAATTCTGTAAGAGCCTACAACATTCACTTGGGACTAGATTGAATTTTAGCACCGCTTTCCATCCACAAACTGATGGTCAAACAGAAAGGACAAATCAAGTGGTAGAAGATATGCTCATGGCTTGTGTTATTGATTTTGGAGGAAGTTGGCATGATCACTTGCCTCTGGTAGAATTTGCATATTATCAGGCAAGCATACAAATGGCACATTTTGAAGCCCTATATGGGAAAAGTTGTCGATCACCAATATGTTGGAATGAAATAGGGGAATGGCAATTTCTAGGCCCCGATTTGATCAGGGATTCTACAAAGAAAATCAAGCTCATTCAGGAAAGGATGAAAATGGCACAAGATAGGCAGAAATCTTATGCTGACAATCGAAAACGCGACTTGGAATTTCAAGTAGGAGAACATGTATATTTAAAGGTTTCTCCGGGTCGTGGTATTCGAAGATTTGGCATTAAAGGAAAGCTAACTCCAAGATTTATCAGTCCATTTGAAATCCTCGAGAGGATCGGTGAAGTGACTTATAGATTGGCTTTACCACCACAGTTAGCAGGAGTTCATGACGTATTTCACATCTCTATGCTGAAGAAATATGTGTATGATCTAGATCACATTATCACTTATGACAATATAGAGATTCAGAAAGACTTGACATACGAACAAACACCGATAAAGATTCTGGATCGAGAAGTGCGTCAACTCAGAAATAAGGTCATTCCTATGGTTAAGATTCAATGGAAGAAAGCATGGCCTTATGAAGCAACATGGGAAACCGAATCAGCCATGCAGAAAAGATTCCCGGAATTGTTTGACTGTAAGTACACTCTCCACAATCCATGTTTTGAATTTGGGGACCAAATTCTTTCTAAGTGGGGGAGGGTGTAGTGCCCCAGAAATTTTAAATAATTTTCTAGAAATTATAAAGGCCTAAATAAATTTATAAATGGTCTATTTGATTAAATAATTCATTGAAAGGCCAAATAGTGTTGATCAATTAACCCAACCCACTTAATTAAAGTCTAAAAGGTTTTTAACTCAGGCCCATTAAGTTGGCCCACATTCCAGAAGGTATTTTAGTGCCCCAGAAATTTTAAATAATTTTCTAGAAATTATAAAGGCCTAAATAAATTTATAAATGGTCTATTTGATTAAATAAGTCATTAAAAGGCCAAATAGTGTTGATCAATTAACCCAACCCACTTAATTAAAGTCTAAAAGGTTTTTAACTCAGGCCCATTAAGTTGGCCCACATTCCAGAAGGTATTTAAGCCTATCCACGGATTTTTTTAGGATAAATACTAATAATATAAGATAATTAACAAAAGAGTTTTTATAAATTGAAACTCTAAGCTACGATGACTGTAATGGTCTATCGTAAGACCGCCACATCCATGTAACGCATGGGCACTCGACCGTTACATCCTGTTAGTTCCGTAAGTGAAGGGACTCATTAAAAGATTGGAACTTGATGTTCCTATCCACTATGGATCGACTTGGGAAGGATTGTGAAAACTATAAGGACTCTTAGATATTAGGATTTGATGAAATAAGGACTCTAAACTCGATCTAATCCTCAAACCCTAGCCTAAACTCTAAAAATATGGCATAGTTCTGAACTGTGCGACCCTTACTTTTTGGGCATAAGGAAGCAAGGTAAGGAGTCACTATCTTAGGTAAGTTCTTTAGAATTATTTGATTACAATACTTTAGACTAACTCCCCTCCGAATTTCACATCTGTAGGTCAAGAGGTCGTGGAGTTAGAGCCCAAGGAAGTTGCTGAAAAAGTCACAAGAGAAGGAAGGGATCTAGGGCAAGGTTCTCAACCAAATTCAGAAACTACAGTCTAAGTAAGAGGTATGTTATCTCATGAACGGTAAAAACAACATGATAAGACTAAAAGCCCTCTGGTTTGATTGAATTCCATGCATTATAGAGCATTGATTTCATGTTTTATTTGTTCTATGCACATCATGCACCTCATAGCCAAATTAAGAAATTAAAGCATGACTATTCATCTATTCATGTTTACCTATGCATGTAGATGGCCTTACTTCGTTAACATGACTAGAAACTCATCATGTTTTGATAAAAGACATGATGTGAGTTGATCTCTTAGTTTCTATGATTATTTTCTGTTAGCAGATACTGTAACGCACTAGCATAGGACCGTCACTTTCAAGTAACAGCCCTACTACAGACCGTTACAAACTCTGTAGTATTTGAATTGCACGGATGTTTCTAACGCGCTTGGACAGACGCATTACATTCAAGTAACGGCTTGATCATGACCGTCACTTTCACTGTGACGTCCCCTCTTAAGACCGTTATATCCTGCGTTCTGTCAACCCTAAGACAGAAAATAACTTGCCAATATTATTTATTGATTAAGCATAGTTACTTGAGTTTTAACCTGATTACATGATTTTTAGGATATCTGATTGTGCATGATAGGTATTGCATGTTTTGATATCTTAGTGATATTTTAAGGATATGTTAATTTCATGCCAAAATTCTATAGTTTTGTACTATAAAGCATGACTTTTTAACATTGTATTGACGGAGTTTTTATCATGATGTTCACATTGATTATACATATCTCTCTCTGTCAATAGAGTCAATTCTATACGTACATGGCACATATTCTGGTATGTTGTCATTAGTTCACACTTTGCACTATAGGAACACAATCTTGGACATGAGGACCTCTCTATTGGATATTCCTTCCAATGGACTAGGAAATCATTGTTTCAAGGCCTCCGTAATTCTCCACGAGCCTGGGATTCCCACTAGGACGCCGAGTTGGTTATACCAATGAAAGCCCATTAATTAGAACACTCTATCGTGGTTTTTGATTCTTGAAATGTAACGACCTTGAACTGGACCGTCAGGCTTACGTAACGGCCCAGTGCCAGACCGTCACATTCCTCTGAGTCTATTTTTATCCTTATGGACTCGGATCACTGTAACGGCCCATTACTGGCGCGTTACATAATGTAACGGCCCAGCAAATGACCGTTACATAGCTTGTTTATGTTAACCCAAGGTTTGACCAAGGGTTGATATTCCTATGATTCTAGACAAACTTTGATAATCTAGAACTTGTCATATTACTTAAATTGATCTAAAAGAAATGGAAGTTAAGGAAAATACCGTTATGCTGTCGATTTATTTCTATGAGCATGACATTGTTTAAAGTCTATTTCTTGACTCCTACATTCTTACGTTGAAGCATTCATTCATTGATTTTCGTTATCATGGAATTATTAGAAGTGCTATATTCTTGGCCATACTTTACTGTTATATTGCGTGGAAGTAGCTTAATTTATAACTGAAGATGCGATCGAGCACTGATTGTGTTCAAGGGCTCTATGCTAGTCCCCTCGGCTGATTACCGGAAACATACTATTTTATAAACCATGGGGTATAATGCTACTAGTGTCGCATTACGCTGGGAGTATTATTTCTATAAATAAGTGAAGATCCACGGCACGACATGACATTCTTGCTTGATATTCCACAGAAATTCACGAACTATGTACTCAAAAGAGACTAGTGTGATGAATATGTGGCTTGCTAGTACAATCTCGTTACATTCTTGTTCATGGAAGGTCAATATCATGTTCTTGTTATATTCTTGCTAGCTCATTCTTGATCATTCTATCTTACATGGTTATCTTGTTTCTATTGATTTGATCGCATGATTGATTCGCATTCGCATGATTTTACCTTATTTATTTAGAGCAAAAATGTTAATCACTTTAATAATGCCTTCATGTTGATGCGAAGATACCTACTGGGCAAGTGTGCTCATGACCTACTTTCTAATATTTTTCAGGAGATGGAAATAGTTCGGATTCGGGTGATTCAAGTAGCGGGCCCGAGAGCGATTAATTGTTATTATGACAAGAGTGAAGACATAGAAAGTCTAAATTGTCTAGATTGAGTCAATGTAATTTTCCTATTTCTTGAGTCAATAAATTGAGAAGTAGAGGCTATTGCATTTAAAGATTGATCATTTATGAAATAAAGTTGGAGTTTGAATATTATTGTGCAATTGCATTTATTTGTGTGATTGTCTTGCGCTCTGATTGATTCTTGCTTGCAAGAGGCTTACCATGCCGACTGTTTACGCTCCCCGAGCGAGTCTTCCGCTGTAATTAAAGGCTCGGGACGTGACAAACTCCATAGCCTTTCTTTCTTTCACGTGCTCGGAAAAGTACTTAGCACGGAACAAAGTGAGAAAACCATCCCATGTATGAGGTGCATCGGCCGGAGGTGCCGGGACCGACTTCCACCATGTACGGGCATCCTTGTTGAGTTAGAAAGTTGCAAGACACACCTTCTCTTGATCGGTGCATTGGATGACGTCAAATATATGGTTCATCTCGTCAATCCAGTTCTCTGCTTCGTCCGGATTAGAAGAACCATAGAAACGCGGAGGGTTTAAACTCCGAAAATTACGATGTAAGTCGCCAGCCCTTGCCCATGCGCCTGCCTGGGCCATAGTTTGCAATGTCTGCGTAAGGCCGGCAACTGTTTGTTGCATGCCATTCCAATCTACGCGATGAGCCATTTGTAAAATAAGGTACCTGAGAGAAATATAACAACTTGTTATTTCTCGTGGAATTGGAAGAAAAATAACCTTAAAGCTAATTAACTATCTTATCCCGAGCTCTACCCAATTCTCACATGGGTATGAAAATTTCTTCCTTAGTTCATAGGTAGGGGTCCTTAAACCTTGGACTTATCCTATGACATGATTCTTCTCCTTAAGTCCTGAGACTTAGGCTCTGATACCAACTTAACTGTCATGCCCCGAGCCTTTATTACAGCGGAAGACTAACTCGGGGAATCGTGAACAGCCGACATGGTAAGCCTTTTGCATGCAAGAATGATCAGAGCTCAAGATAATCACACACATAAATGCAATTGCACAATATTTACTCAAATTTCAACTTTCATTTCCATTATCAATCAAATATCAAATACAATTACTAATTCAACTTTCTTCATCATACTAGACTCAAGAATAAGAAAATTACATAGACTCAATCTAAACATGTAGACTTCCTAATAAGTCTTCACTCATTCTTCATTCACTCTCGGACCCGCTATTTGAATATTCTGAATCCGATCCTAACTCACTTCCATCTCTTGAAAAGATTGAAAATAGGTAATGAGCACACTTGCCCAGTAGGTATCTTCGCATCATCATGAAGGCACTATTAAAGTAATTAACATTTTAGCTATAGAGGAATAAGGTAAAATCATGCGAATGCGATAAATCATAAGTAACCAAAGTAACAAGATGATCATGTAAGATAGAATGAACAAGTATGAACTAGCAAGAATGTAACAAGAATGGCCTTTCATGAACAAGAATGTACTAGCAAGTCACATACTCATCACCCAAACATCTTTTGCTTATGAGCAAGTATTTGATGAATTTCTGTGGAATATCATGTAACAAGCAAGAAAGTCATGTACGTGTATCGTAGATTTCACTTATTTATAGAGAAAGTACTCCCAGCGCAATGCGACGCCAGTAGCATCATACCCCATGGTTTACAGTATGTTTCTGACAATCATCCGAGGGGACTAGGATAGAGCCCTTGAACACAATCAGTGCTCGATCGTATCTTCAAGTATAAATCAAGCTATTTCCACATTTCAAGCAATAAAATATGGCCAAGAATGCAAATAAGTTCTTGATAACAATAATCAACAATGAACGCTTCAACTTAGGACATGAGAAATCAAGAATGATTTAAGATGATGTCATGCTCATGGAAATAATTCGGCAGCATAACGGTACATTTATTATCATTCATAATTTAAGTTAAGTATCTTTATACAATATGTCAAGTCCTAGACCATCAATACTCCATCCAAGAACTTAGAATATCAACCCTTTGGTCAAACCTCGGGTTAAAGAATTTAGAACTGTGACGGTCTAATACTGGGCCGTTACATGAACATAACGGTCGAGTGTTGGCCCGTTAGAAAGGTTGAATCCATAAGAAAATAGATATGGACTCAAACAATGTGACGGTCATATATTGGACCGTTATATGTGCCTGACGATCGAATATAGATCCGTTACATATCCAGAACCCGAAAACATCGATAGTGTTTTCTAACAATTGGGCTTTCACGGTACAACCAACTCGGCGTCCTAGTGGGAATCCTAGGCTCGCAGAGAATTACGGAGGCCTTGAAACAAGATTTTCTAGTCCATTGGAAGGAATATCCAATAGAGAGGTCCTCAAGTTCAAGAATATGTTCCTATAGTGTAAAGTGTGAACTAATGGCCATATACTGGAATATATGCCATATACTTAAAGAATTGACTCTATAGACAGAAAGAATGTGTAACGATATAAAATCATGATAAACCTCATGAATATCTTTTCTAAATCAAGGTTTAAATACAAAACTATAGTGCTTTGGACTTGAAATTATCATCTACTTGAAAATAACTCCAAAGTACCATAAATCATGCAATTTCTAACATGAATCAACACCTGAACTTAAAAATCATGAAAACAGGTTAAGATCTATTTAACTCGGCATATATATATATATATATATATATATATATATATATATAAGCTATTTGAGCCAATCTTAATTCTGCCTTAAGTTGACAGACATAGTGCTGTGTAACGAACTTGTCTGGGCGCGTCACAATATGGTAACGGTCCACTGTAGGTCTGTCAGAGTTCTCAGAACCCTGCAATCATTTACAGAGGTGTGACAGATCAAGGTAGGTCCGTTACACTTCCCTGGCGGTCTTACGATAGACCGTTAGGTCCTCTGCTACCAGAAAAAAATAAAAACTATAAGAACTATAGTTTAAAACACGCCATAGACTAACTAATCATGACAACAAAATAAAGGTCATCTAGATGCATAAGTGACATGGAATTAACAGAAAAATATCTTTTATTTTAGATTTAGGCTAAGGATTGTGCATGTATGCATAGGACTATCAAAACATGAAATCGATAAATCATGATTCATGAAATCTAATAAAACTAGAGGGCTTTTATCCCTAACAAGGTGTTTTTACTGTTCATGAGATAACCTACCTTTTAACTGGGCTTTAAACTTCTAATTTGAGTCTTCAAGGGTCGCCCTAGTTCTTCTCTTCCTGTGATTTTTCAGCAACTTCACGTTGCCCTATCTCTCCAATCTCTTGACCTAAAGATGCGAAATTTAAAGGGTAAGAAAGATGATACTAGGAGGAACAAAAAGTTCTAAAGCATCTAACTCTAATTGCCTCATTTAGGCTCTCTAATTTCCTGATCTTCAGCACCCTGTCGCACAGTTTCTTGGGTTGGCGTGATGAAACCAGCAACTTTGGAAGATCCTAACTCCTTGGATACTCGACCTCCTAACATGAAATTTTGAGACTTTTCAGACCTTAGTATTAGAAACAAAAAGTTCCAAAGGACTTACCCGAGATTCTATCTCCTTACCTTGTTTCTTCACGAGCCAAAAGTAAGGGTCGCTTAGTTCAGAACTGGGTCCTATTTATAGAGTTTTGGCTAGGGTTCAAGGATTTGAATGATTTTAGAGTCCTTAATTGGCAAAAACTTAATCTTTAAGAGTCCTTAGCAATGTTATAAGTTCTCCTAAGTTGGTCTCTAGCCAAGAGAATCCCAAAGTTCTAATCTTTTTGCAACTTCTTCTTCTCACGGAATCCGCTGAGTGTAACGGACCAGGACTGGTGCGTTACGTGGCTGTAGCCGTCGCCCGATAGACCGTTATATAAACTGGGCGTGGACATTCATCTTAATTCAAACTCTTTGGTTAATTATCCACTAAATTATTTAATAAAATGGTATTTATCCTTAAAATTCGTGAATAGGCTAAATAACCTTCTAGAATATGGGTCAAACTTAATGGGGTTGGTCCATAAACTTATTGAGTTTTAATTATCAAAGCTGGATTAGTTATTTAACATAATTGGGCCTTATAATCCCAATATTAATTCATTTGTTAATCTATTTTGGCCTTTATAAATTCTTAAAAAATCCTAAAATTATTTATATAAATTTTGGGGCACTACAACTACGCCCAATCCTGCCTTGAAATCCGCAAAAAATCAGGATCGACACGTCATTTCTGACGCTACAGAGCACGACAAGGACATCCGGCTCGAAAATTAGCAACTCACCGAGAAGATCCTCCGCTCACCGGAGCGCACCTCTCGATCAGAACACCCGCTCTGTCACCTTAAACCACAACCTTAACACATCAGGGGCTGGGTAAACCTCAAGCTGGAGTGGCCAGACTCAACAATAGCTCCCTCAGAGTACGCTCACTACCACTTAACCACAAACAATCCTCGCCAGCCACCTAACCTCGCAACAGACACCTCCAACGCAGCACCGCAGCAACGCACCTGCCGGCAACCTCTGCCCAACGTAGCACAACTGAGGCCACAACTGATGAGGGAGAAGACTCTCGACCTCAATACTCAAACCCCATGCCGACATTCCAAAAGAAGTTGCAACCGCCTTCATAGCGCCAACGCCACGCACTCAAGCTCCCAAGCGAGAAATCAAGCAGGAAACATGCATGAAACCCTATGCCAGCTGCCGACTATACGGGACCTTATGGACTCTGATCACTGCAATGTTTCAAATTCTTATGTACGTCCACAACCACCGCTCTGATACTAGCTGTAACGACCCAACATCCAGATACCCGGAGGAGCCCAATACCATTCGAATCTTGGCCCGCCGCCCACGAGCCGGGAGGGCTCGGAAGGGCTAAAAGGAGTGTGGAGCTATAAAGAAATAGGAAATAAAATAGGACACTTTAACAATTAACAGAAATAAATAAACAACTACAACAGAGTCCAGTCCAACAAAAAGTACAGTCTAAAGCAGTAAAACGTACCACATGCTAAGTGAACACTCGGCCCGGCGAGCTGGCAGCTAAGAACCTCCGAACAGTACCCTCGAACCTCGAGGAAGAACCGCCGCACCTGAAAAGCAAGGGTGAGCCTCCTGTCACTGGCTCAATAGGGATCCCGCGGAATCCCAACAGAGAACAATGGCGGTAGCGGAAATGAAAAATAGCTACAACTATAGCAGGAACTGCGAACCGGTGGCCAGTCAAAACTCGACGCTATAGCTACTCCTACTGGTAACGGGGAAGAAGGAATTCCTGATCTCACCATCGGGAATCGGACCACACTAACACCACCTACCGAGGCAAGAACCCACGGCAGCTCCACCGTGAAGGCCTGTCCTCCCAGACAAGGCCAACCTGGACCACGTTGTCCAAGGTAACATCACGACCACGCTGTCGCGAACACAACTCTAACAAGATGCAATCTCGGTGAAGCCACTGGCACCCTGGCCACTACCTCAGAAACACCGGACGGTCTAGAAAACCACGTCTCACAGACGGGAAACGAAACAAGAACAGGAGAGTCACGTCTCACGTGATAGGAGTACCTATCCACTAGAAGCAAGGCCGGATTCGTCCACTGACATCTTAGACCGCGCCTCAGGTGTCCCCCTCGACCCCTGGTGAAACGGGGACACCGTACAAGTAACCACAGAACAAGTGACTATCTGGGGTCACGCTCGTCAGCACGGGTCCAACTGCCCCCAACCACGTGTGCACACATCGACCATGCGTCCTAGGTCTGGCCCTCTAACTGGTTTTCCCCTCAGCCAGACTCTAGCGTTAAGACGTGGGGCCCGACGGTAACCAGCCTAAAAACCATCTCTCGGGGTAGCCTCGCCACCACTCCCTGGTGGGACCACTCGCGTGTCGGAAGGCTACGACTAGTGGGGAGTCACTGATGTGACCACTCTCCTAAGAGAAACTCCGAGAACCACGCACGCACCCTGTGTGAAAGTCGAGAAGAACCAAGTGGCACCGAGCCACTGGACTCTGGACAATCCTCTAGACTCACTAAATCCAGCGGCCCTTGAGTCACAAGACTCGGGGTCAAGACCATCGTACACAACATCACAATGCCGTTAATCTAGCCTAATCCCTAGGTCTAAAATCATGGTAGCATGAATATCGAGGTAGCTCACGAGCCGCCGAGACCATCCCCTCAAAAGGGAACTCAAGAGACCTCCAGCCCCAGGCTGGGTGACTGGACTCATAGTCCAAGGCCACACACATGGCCCACGCGGAAAGCACAGAAGCATGATTCCCAAAGCAGCTCCCAAGCCGCCACGCCGATTCCCCATCCCAGGGAAAAGTGAAAAATCTCCAGCCCCAGGCTGGATGACTGGACTCGCTGTCCAAGGCCTTACGCATGGCCCACTTAGAAACCGCTTTCCGGAAGAACTCACAACGTGCAGGGAAGCCCCCACCGCACTCAAGCCGATACATGGCGACTCGATCTAGCGAGAACATGGAAGCTCGAAACACATGGGGTCACCCGGATCCCCAAAACCCATGGGCACGCTAATCGAGATAACACGGTACCTCCAGACACCCCAGAAATATGGTCACATAATCTAAGGGATGTCTGGGACACTCACGAGGCTGATGGTCAACCACTGGGTCACAACCGGGTCGACCGGAGACCAACACAACACAACCAGAGCACAAGAGGGTCGCCCTGACCCTTAAGCCCACATGCACGATAAACAAGGGTAAACCGAACCTCCAGACACACAAAAACACGCTCGCAGTACCCACGGGGTATCCGGGACACTCACAGTGCCATAGGTCGGTCATTAGGTCTCAACCGGACCGATAGGGACCCAAAACAGGCTTGCCCACTGAAGTTCGGTCGACTTGACCCCTGGGGTCGGTCGACCTAACTGGGTCGGTCGACCGGCCCAGGGCGGTCGGTCGACCGAACCGACACGGTCAAAACAACCGCAGCGAACGCCGACCGGTCGACCGGACTACGCGAGTCGGTCGAACGAACACGGCAGAAAACTGACCGGAGCCACCCTAGGGCTCCGATTTCCAAGCCCTCTCGACCCCAGTCGAGGGAGAAAACACTGGGGATCATTCCCCTTGCCTCAAAACCCAAAAATGGGAGAAAGAAATGGAGGAAATGGCGCTCGATCCGTTGAAATCATCACACGCCTTAAAAACATGATTTTCCCCCCAAACGGCAATAAACCCACGCTCGGCTTACCACGAGCTACCAAACTCGCGAAAAAGGAAGTACCAGGGTTAAGGATCCATCTCCCTACCTCTACCGAAGATTTCACGCACCGTGGATGCCGTTCCAACGCGAATCGCCCACGAAACCCCCGCCGCGGCACGAACCCGCGACCGCACTTCAACGCGCCACCGTCCCTCGATCCTCGACCCGTCCTCGCTCCTCACCCTCGCAGCATCTCCTCCTCGCCCGCCACTGGCTCCGTCGGCTGCTCGGAGGAGAGGAGGAGAGAAAGAGAAGAGAGAGGGAGTGAAAGAGAGAATGGGGAGAGAGAGGGGGGTGAGTGGATTTATATAGAAATGAATTTGGGATTTTATAAATCTGTAAAATACAAAAATAGGGAAAAATCACCTCCCTGATCCTAGGAAGACGCACAACGCAGTGGTAACGTCCCGGAGTTGGAGAACGCAACGGTTCTCCCTTCATGGGGTTCCGAAGGTCCGACAGACGAAAACACACGTAAATCACAAAACGAGGTTTGGGACCCACAAAGGCGTTCCGAAAAATCCAAAAAAATACTGGCAAGCTCCTCGCAATGCCACGGACCCAAGCAAAATTCATGGGCACACCCCAATGGGTCCGATAATCCGCTATAAAAGGTCCGAAACTCACTCGGACACGATCTGAAACCTACAGATCTTGATCCGATAAATATTCAAAAAACCTGGGGCATTACATCACTGGCTGGGGTTGACTGCGTTGACTCTAGCTGAACCTGCGTCGACCCCTTCTTGTGAACTGGCATTGACAACAGCTGAGCTTGTGCTTCTAGTGCGTTGACTTGGGACTTGGCTGCATTGACTTTGTTGTTTGGCTTCTTGCTTCTGCTGGCCTTGACTGACTACGTTGCTTGGCTTCTTGCTTCCGCTGGCATAGACTTCTGGCAAACTCTTGCGTCGATTCCATCACAGTATGGCGTCAACTATGCTACCTTATTTCTTCATGTTTTCAACTTGTTGTCCATTTCACTGCATTGTTGGCCTTCGCTTCGAATGCTTAGTAGCGTCGACCCCACAATAGACAGAGTCAACTCCAAATAGTTCTTCAAACCTAATTTTCAAGCATTCTCATGCAAAACCTCATCAAATGCATAACATCATAAAAAATATGAACAACTCATAAATAAGTCATAGTTTTGACATCATCAAAACTGCAGGGCACAACATTCTCCCCCTTTTTGATGATGGCAACATTACGAGTCATTATGATCAAGTTGACATATTAGTGACTCACTAAAACACTATTCTCCCCCTTTTTGCATCTCTTAAAAAAACATGCATCATAAAAACAACATCATCTCCCATAGTTAATGACTCATCAAACTATTCTCCCCCTTCGACATCAGCAAAAATAGTTTGACATGAAATGTGAAATCTAGAGATGATTGAATCAAGATAAGTTCTAGAGTTGAAACTATTCTCCCCCTTTGACATATGATCAGAAGACCAGACAAATGTCGAAATGACTCAGATCAAGAATTGAATGAGCAGCAAGCATAAGAAGTAAGTAGACTGAATCCTTTTAACATCAGTGTGCCTGATAATTCAAGAAAAGTTCACAATATGCTTACTAATTTCATAAATCAGAGAAAAATCAATTTTTAGATTCTTCCATTATAAATAGCTTATGATTTGTTCCTTATTTAACAGCATGGTTCAAACCTAATGACTTCGGAGTTTATCAATGAAATTTCTATAAACATATCTGCATTCAAGCTTATTAGAAATGAACCAAGTTTCCATATTAAAAATCTTGTTTAACCTTCTTTTATCTTACTCATCCAAGTTCAATGACTCTTTTGAGAGTTACCAAATTTGTATTTAGGTTAAACATCATGGAGTTACAAACTTAATTCCTGGGTTCAAAAAATTCAATTTCATCATTTTGCTACCCTTTTCTGATTTATCCTTTTGTTCATCAAAAATTTTAAGAGCAATCAAGTCTAGTACATACATTGTATCAAGAGGACACACGTTGTTTAGATGCCAGTATCCCTAAGTATTTAGTATGACTGACTATCATGTCTCAACATGTACAGAGGTAGCTTTTTCTCTCATGACATCTCTCATCTCATTTCATTGATGAGTGAGGAGTATTTCTCAGTGAACTAGCCTTTGCTCTACCTAGATTTTTATTAGTTTTTCTGCAGACTTAACATGGCACTTCATGACACAGTCCACTAGACTTCAAGGTCAAGGGACATGGTTTCTCATTGACCATTGTCATTGCTCTGACAATTTTAGCCCTTAGGAATATCAGATTATCCTAATGTTTAAAGACAATACTCAACTTGAGTATCTCAACCAAAGTTGCCATGATTGTAGAATTTTTAGATTTCAGAAAAATTATCCAGGGCACAACATATAAAAGTTGGTTAAGGTCTATTAAAATTGAACACATATTTTTGAGACATTCATCTTTAAACTCAATGAAACCATTAAAGTCAAACCAGCAAATTATTTTGGACAATCATAAGGTTATATAATATAAGATTTCTAATTTTGAATGTTCAGAGTTATGATCATGGTACCTAGATTGGAACCTTTCTGAATTTAAGACAGTTCAAGGAATTTTTCAAGGATGTTCAATAAAGCGCATCAGGCAAAAGTTTTCAAGGATAAGCACAATAAGTGGCATACAATAGGCAGAAGGTGACTTCAAGAGTTGGCATAACAAGTGAGCAGACATCAGATGTGAGAGTATTAGCACAAAGTATGGCAGAAGTTGCCAATAATGCAGCAGGTAGGCAGCAAGTAAGTGAATTTTTTAAGAAATCCAATTTTCTAATGAGAGCCAGGAAGATGATTCAAAGATAACGCACTCTTCTCCTGAGAGGGCATACTCGAAGGGATTTGTGGCAAAGACAACATTTTCAGACAAAAGCTTCCCTTTGGCCAATGCAACTTAATTTCATATACCAGAGACTTATTCAATTTAACTCCCCCTAAGAATGTGCATTCATTTCAGTCAATCTTTTTAGAATTTTTGTTACAAAAGATGTGCAATTGAATTAGACAATATTAAGCATGTAATCTAGCTCATGTGAGTGCTAACTCCCCCTAAATGTGTGCATGCTTTTTAGATGATCTTTTTGAAATTTTGACATAAATGATATGCAACTAGTTCTAAAACTATTGTATGCATGAGCAAATAGATGTAGGCATTTACTTCCCCTATCTCAATGCACTGAAAAATCAATCTTATGAACTTATGACAACTGTATATACTGACCCTTGGTACTTGGCAGAGGACTTGGTCAAAAGATCACCTCAATGCATAGTGTGTGCTCTCAAACAGTATTATTGTTCTTCTTCACACTGTCATTTGATATATCAAGTGGTCATGCATGAATGTGCATAACAAGTGAGATGCAGTCCTATAAAAATAATGATTTTTTCTCTGATTATGCATGATTATGCAAATGACTCTATGTAGACATAAAAGTACGTGCAACAGATTTTTCAATTTTGTGCATGAGAATGCATGATATGCAAATTTGAAAATTTATGCATCTTAAATCATTACATCTCCCCTTAGTTATTCACACCAGATTAGACATGATAATGCATGAAATCTTAATGGACAGATAAAGCAAGATATGCAAATTTATTAAGAAGGGTATTGTATGAATCAATAACTATAACAGTAAAAGCAGAAATGGGGTTTTTACCAACTGCATATGCCTTGAATTTATTTGAACCCCTTTTTTATTTTCCTTCTTCCTCCAAGGCACACCTACAAAAAAAATCTTATTTTACATACAAAGGTACCCAAGACTTCTTGGGTCCTTGTGGGTTAGCAGCACCTCTAGTTGGTGCTCTCCACATCTTTTGGGCATGAAAATCATCAAATTTCATCATGAAACAATCAAACATAGTGTGCCCAAATTTTTCACAGTAGTGACAACATTTTGATGAGTTCACATTTTTCTTGTGAACATGAACATGGGATTTCTGTGAATGACAATGGATGTTATCACTTTTAACATGAAAATTATTTCTTTTATAAATAGCCAGCCAACATTCAGAAGCTTTGTGGCCTGGCTTCCCACAGTTAAAGCACACCATGTGCCTACTTTTAGAAGTAAATTTATTTCTATCAAAAGCATACTGGTTTATGGGGGATTTAACATGTTCAGAATAAGTATTTTTCCTTCCCTTGACAAACAAGCAATGTGCAGCAATATGTCCAAATTTACCACAGTGAAAACATTCAATACTCTTTTTATGATCAGTAAGAAATTTCCTAGCATAAAGATTTCTAACATACATTCTACCAGACTTCTGATCATCTTTTTTCATCAATCTACAATCATGCATCAAATGTCCATGCTTGCCATAGTAAAAGCAGGAACTCCTTTTCTTATTCTTAGCAGCATGATTTTCCTTGACATTCTTAACACAAATTTTCAAATCATTTTTCTATTTTTGAACTTTCATATTTTTGTTTTGTTTCTGAAGTTTTTCAGCAACAGGCTTACATAAGGAATTATTCAAATTTGAGATTTGACTCTTCAAAGAGGAAATATGCAGCTCGGAGGTAAGAATTTCCTCCTCGCATTCATTATCTTCTTATTCAACATTTCATTAACATATTTGTGACTTTCTATTTCTTGTTCAAGAGCACACAGTTTTTTAGAGTTATCAGAAGCCACAGATTTCCCTTTTTTTGATAGGTAATGGTATAGTGCTTGTATTATATGGTAAAACTGTACATCAAAGTCTGCAAAGTAGAACTACAGAGCTCAGGACCACACAGGCTGTGGACTCAGAGCTTAAGAAGAAAATAAAATGAATCTATTAAAATGAATTCTAAGAGCATTCTTAAACAGATTAACTGCACTTTTATCTCACTTATCCCTAAGAAGGAAGGAGCGGACAGCTTTGAGCAGTTCAGACCAATCTCACTCTGTAACTTTATCTACAAGATAATCTCCAAGGTGATTGCAACTAGAATTCAGTCGGTTCTGTCTAACCTTATCAGAGAAAATCAGTCAGCTTTCATTAAGGGAAGAAGTATACATCATAATGTGCTTTTAGCTAATGATATCATCAGGAACTTACATTCTAAGACCAAAGGGAAGTTCATTTGCATGATGGCTGATCTAAAAAAGGCTTTTGATTCAGTCAATAGGAAATATATATACTACTTGCTGGAACAAATGGGATTCCCAAAAATCTGCATTCAATGGATCTCTAACTGTCTGGAGACTCTTGCTTTTTCAGTACTGGTGAATGGATCTCCACAGGGTTTTTTAGAAGTACAAATGGAATCAGACAAGGAGATCCCTATTGATAGGATGCAAGGCCTGGATACAGAGGGGGGGTGAATGTATCCTGCTCCAAATAACGCCCAATTAAAATTCTAATGCTCAAGTATGCGGAATTAAAAGCAGTTGATGAAATGTGCTGAAAATACTTAGAAGGAACTCAGCAAGATAACACAAATCTATTAGCCCTCACACGCTCCTAAGCAAACATCTAAAGATCGCAGCAGAGAAAATAACATATAGAGAAAAACAAACCACAAGAGAACACCAAGATTTTTTAGGTGGTTTGGTGCAAAGACCTACGTCCACCCCTCACTCCAAACTGGAGTGAGGCTTCCACTAGCTAGGCTAGAAACTGCAGACTCAGTCTGCAACAGATTGCTGCCACACAGCTTGACCAGGGGAACAACCTCCCCTCTTCCTCCCAACCAGAGGGACACCCCAAGTGACTCCCAGCCACTTGGAAACCAGAGACGCAAGTCTCTCTTCCTCCAGACCAGGAGGGAACACCTAGTCTTGCAAACACAAGACCAGAACCGGAGGACCAATCCTCCCTTCCTCCAAACCGGAGGGAAACCTAGAGACCTAAGTCTCTCTTCCTCTGAAACCCAGAGGGAAGCACAGGTGACACCAAGCCACCTGCAAACTAGAGGTCTCGGACCTCTCTTCCTCCCAACCAGAGGGAACCCGACCTCACACAAGAGAGTCGGAAGAACAACTGTTGTAGGTTTAAAAGGAAAAACAAAAACGCAGCAACAGAAAGCTGGAAGAATAAAATGCACAAAGGCTCTCGCAGGAGCTGGCTGGCCTGGATTTGATCCACGGTCCAACAGGAACTGATCTTCAGTTGAAGCTTCCTTTGCTCTAGCTCTCTCTTCTTCTCACTCTTCTTTTTCTTCTCTTTCGCAGGCTCTCTCTCTGTCTCTTCTTTCTTCTTCTTCTTTCTTCTTCTTCTGCTCACTGCCGTTCTGCAACTCTATCTCGATCACTCTCTTCCTCTTTTTTATCTGATCTTCCTTTCTTATCTTCTCTTTTTTTTATCTCTTATCAGTCATCTCCAGATGGAGGCGGCTGTGTATTTATAGCTGCAGCAATTAGGGCGTTATCCTCGGATCACGTGTCAGGTGCCAACCTCGGATCACGTGCACTTCAAGGCTTTACGAACAGTACCTGTCACACAGACATCAGAAGATATCAGTTGGATGTATATACTTAGTTCAGGCTGTTAACAAAGTGTGTACAGGCAAGATGCAGCTTGAGTGTATAGACTTTGAAGGTTATCAAACGAGTGTACAGACTTCGTGTGAAGGATAGAGTGTGTAGACTTGAACACTTAACAGTCGAGTGTATAGACTTAAGGCTAACAATCGAGTGTATAGGGTTGAAGGCCTAACAATCGAGTGTATAGGGTTGAAGGCCTAACAATCGAGTGTATAGGCTTGAAGGTTAACTGAGTGTACAGGCTTCACAGAAGGATGTTCAGACTTTAACTTCTGAAGAGTATATACTCTGCTGAAGATCGTTCAGTTGATGAACAAGCCACAGGCTGTATAGACTTCATATGCAATGCAACATTGTATAGACTTGAGAGAGACGCTGAATGAGACGCAGATGCTGTATAGACTTTACATGTGAATGCATATGCCAATGTATATACTTGAAAGCATGAGACATTGACTGAGACGATCGGATGTACAGACTTCGAATCAAGGCTTGAATAGTAAATCAATGTCTAGACTTGGATGCCCAATCGCCAATGTATAGACTTGCAGCTTGAACCAGTGTATAGACTCTGATGCAAATGAGAAGCCAATGTGCAGACTTCACAAAGTATAGACTTTCCAAACGACTGTACAGACTTTAGCCCAATCAGCGATGTGTAGACTTTGATAACTGATGCATGAACAGTACGCCAATGTATAGACTTGGAACATCTGAGGACCAGTGTACAGACTTGCAGAGCCGAACCCAATGTATAGGCTTGGCGAAGCACAGTCCAATGTATAGACTTTGCGAAACAGAGTCCAATGTATAGACTTGGCAGGTTGACCCACTGTACAGACTTTGAAGCAGAAGACAATGTGTAGACTTGTGAAGCTTGAGGCCAATGTACAGACTTGGCATTCCACTGTGGATGTATAGACTTGAGTGAAGTGAACGGATGTTCAGACTTTAAAGATCCACTGTGGATGTATAGACTTGAGTGAAGTGAACGGATGTTCAGACTTTGAAGGTTCACTGATAGATGTATAGACTTCGAAGGATGAATGAACAGTCAATGTATAGACTTCATTTGAGTGCATTGGCTGTACATACTTTGAGCAATGCAAAGGCAATCGGATGTATAGACTTGGAGATAGGCAACTGAACACTGTACACACTTCCAATGTACAGACTTCAGAAGATGAAGACTCTGTATAGACATGAAGAAGCTGAGTGAACAATGTATAGGCGAACTCTGTACATACTTGAAGACCCTGAGCCAATGTGTAGACTTTGCCTTAGAAACGAATGTATAGACTTGAAAAAGAAGTCAGGCAAGCGTTGTGTAGACTTGGCCAGAACGTAGGGAAAGCCGCCAATGTTCAGACTTGATCATCCAGCAGTGTATAGACTTTGTTTCGAGCAACGTAGGTAAAAGATACAATGTATAGACTTTGCACAGGAGTGCCTGAAGCGATGTACAGACTTGGAGTGCCAAAGCCATTGTATAGACTTGGCGTGCCGAAGCCATTGTATAGACTTGGCGAATGGCTTGAAACACAAGGACGCTGCTCGCTGTACAGACTTGAGGTTTCAACAGTATGATGTACAGACTTGGAGAATGGCTTGAGACACATAAACGCTACTCGCTGTACAGACTTGATCAAGGCAGCTGAACAATGTACACACTTCCAATGTATAGAATTCTCATGAACAGTCCAATGTGCATACTTCCCTTCGATGCATCTACAGTGCAATGTATTGACTTGACGAACATTATGCAATGTATGGACTTGATGAACAGTGCACTGTATGGACTTTGATGAAGGGCCCAATGTATGGACTTCGCCTGAAATGCAGGAACCTGGGCGCTGTACAGACTTGAGTTTTCAACAGACCGATGTACACACTTGGAAGGCTTTGAAGGCAATGTACAGACTCTACCAATATGCAGACTTTGCCTAAAATGCAGTGTGTAGACTTGAGATATGATGCATGAACAGATTGGCATTGTATAGACTTGGGGGGTCGACCCATCTGGAAGGGGGGTCGACCCATTGAACAGACTGACATCAAGATATCCAGATAACAAGCAATCCAGATAACAATCAATTATGAAATGCATCAGCAATAATGAAATGCACCAAATCACACACCACACAGCCATATTTAAATGCAGCAATAATTCAGATAAGATTTTCAATGAAACATTCATATGCACCACAAACAAAATTGTATGCATTCAAATGACTTATAGTGTTTGCTATCATCAAAATCATAGGGACACAACAATCTCCCCCTTTTTGATGATGGCAACACTATGAGTACTCTATGAGTCATACTGACTTGATCAAATATTTCTCCCCCTTTGACTTCAGCAAAAAGACATGAATTGAAGAGGAAAGAGTAAGACTGCATAATATGAGTGAATTAAAAACTCCCCCTTTGACTAAGCTCCCTCTTATCAGAAAACATTTTGATGAATGAAACCCATTGAGATGAAGGGAGAATGTCAACAAAGTACAGGGACACTCAAGAATGCTAACTAGATATCCCCTTTAAGGAATGATGACATGGAAGCTCCCCCTGATTAGATGGAGTAAAGCCAATTGATATAGTGAAGTGATGAGCATCTATCAGCAAAACACAGACTGTAATCACAGTGAATAAGTGAGAAAGACAAGTTTTCATTAGCACACTGCAAGAATGAACTCTGGTTATCCAAAGACTGCAACTCTCATATATGACAACCAGTCTGAATCAAAACACAGTGATAAAGAGCAATAGGATGAGCATTTTCAACAATTAGTGAAAATTGAGATATTGAACTTTTCAGCAAGATACCAACTTCATAGAATCAGAATTTTAAGTTCTAGATTCCTCCATCATAAAAGCTTATGAAACCTTGATTGTCAGAAATGGTTTAAGAATGATGTAAACCGAAATTTTTCAAAAGAATTGTACTCATATCTGAACCAACACTTAATAAAAAAAAACTATAAGCTCATATAATATTCTAGTTCAACCAACTTACATCTTACTTAGTTTACTTTCCATGACAGCTTTAAGAGAAACATAAGTGAATGCTCCTGAATTTTAATTGTTCTTTCAGAATTTGATTTACACTTGTTCATATCTTTCTTTAATGAACAATTTTGGTTTATCAGCACCTTTTGACGTGGAGAGACACCTTGATCAGAGGTCAGAATCTCCAGTTACTCAGTGTGACAACCGTATTGCTTCTCCCATTTTAGAGAACAGAGGTAGCAATAAAAGTATCTTTGGCATGAGGATACACCTTGATCAGAGGCCAGAATCCCCAGTTACTCAATACAACTTTGCCATTGCTCTGCCATATTTTCACAATAATTTCCAATCATCTCTTTAAACAGAGTTAACCATGGTACTTCATGACACAATCCTTTGGACAGGTTTCTCAGTAACCACAGTCATTGCTCTGTCCATACTTTTACTTAAAAAGGATTCAGAACAAGTTAGATGTTTAGGAACAACCACATACACTATATATCTCAGTCAACGTAGACATGGATATCAACTTTTCAGATTTCAGAAAGTCTTACATGAATTTACATGAAGCAGACAGTTAAAGTTTATTAAGAGGTTGAAACAGATATTTTCAAGTTTCTTGTGACCAAACAAGAGTACATAAGACTTAAACCACTTCCAGTTAACAAATGTTCTTAAGCATGTATAACGGAAGGTTCCTCATTAAAGATATTTTAACTTTTATGAAGTAGTATTCAGGCTGAAGGTTTACTTCATATCTCAGCAGAGTAATTCAAGTGAGAATATTCAACAGTCAGCATGGATTCTGAAGGATTGTAGCAAATGAGCTGCTCTTGAGCAAAGAAGTTCAAAGTTGACTGAATAGAGGAGAAGCTCTCATTCAGTAGATTTAGGAGACACTCCAGATATGACAAGATGAATCAATTAGATGGACATGAAGAGTTCAGACAAAAACACAACTGAACGGATTAAGCATGCTCCCCCTGTCTATATGCAGTGAGACACAATCCCTCCTTTTTTTTTTCAAAAATAAGTGATATGCTATGCAATGACTCCCTCTAACTAACAACACTGAATCATCCTATATGTCATGAAGATAGTGCAGATGATGAATGACTATGCAACAACAGATTTAACATGCTATGCAGTAAATCTAAAAATAGTTGTGTGATTTCATATGTATGAATAATGCTCCCCCTAAATGTATGCATTCAATCTATCTTTTTGGCATTTTCAATATAATGAGATGGAATGTAATTAACTACATGTAGTCAAGGGCATGAAGCAAAATATTCACATGAAGATGCAGACATTCTCTGATATGCAAATTTGACCCTTGGTACTTGGCGGAGAACTTGGCCTAAAAGACCATCTCACACATAGTAAGAACCTCCAAACAGATTTCCTCTGCCCTTTAGTAGCTTTCCATTTATATGCCAAGTGGTCATGCATGACAATGCAATACAAACAGTCCTATATGCATCAGATTTTCAATGATTGTATGTCATGTGCATGTTTATGCCATTCTCATATATGCACACAGCTCACAGTACAAACAAGAAAGCCCACAAAGATCAATGAAAGAGTCAACCAAATAAAAAGGCATGTATGCATGAAACTATGACTTATCAGATCAACCATAAATTTCATTTATAGCTTTTCAGTCGCTGTGACTCTATTTTCTATTTTTCTTTTCATTTGAACAGATTTGAGAAATTTACCTGAATGAGGTTTTATCAACTTGGGTGCCTTGGTTTATTTCCCCCTTTTTATTCTTCAGCTTCCAAGGCACACCTACAAGTTAGCACACTATTTTGCATGGGCAGGTACCCAAACAGTCTTGGGTCCTGCATGGTTAATAGTGACACCTTTGGCAGGTGTTCTAAACAACCTTTTAGCATTTAGGTCATCAGATCTCATCAGATGGTAATTATTCATTGAATGACCTAATATACCACAATAATAGCAAGAGGCAGCAGATTTCAGATTTGATTTATGCACATTCTGATTAGTATGAGTTCTATGTGCATATGCATGAAACTTTCTATTAACAGAATTAAGATTCTGTTTACCAACATAAGCCAGCCAGCAGTCAGCAGCTCTATGGCTTGGCTTCCCACATTCAAAACATGTAAGTGTTTTCTTTTCAAACACAAATTCATTTCTATCAGAAATATTTCTATTGATAGAGAATTTACCAGATTTATTGTTAAACTTCCTTCCCTGAGCATGCCAACATTGGGCTGCAGTGTGGCCCATCTTGCCACAGTGAAGACATGAGTTAGAATTTCTTCCACCAGCCCTCAGCCAGCATTTGGATCTCTTATGACCCAATTTTCCACAATTAAAGCATGTCATATGCTGGTTTATTGAATCAAATTTGTTCTTGTTAACATCATGACTGTTTGCATGAAATTTAGCATGATATGAATGTGATTTTTCCTTATCACTTGCAAACCAGCACTGTGCAATTGTGTGTCCTAATTTACCACAGTGGAAACATTCAATTTTTTTTTTTCTGAATTGAAGGATTTCTATCATGAAGTTTCCTAGCAGTCATATCATCCTTCTCCATCAATTTACATTCATGCATCAGATAACCAAATTTATGACAATAATGGCATGACATTATCTTTTTAGATGCATGTGAATGTGTGTGAGAATTGTGATCAACATGCCCTAGTGAACCCTTTTTATTTATTTTCTGTTTTCCAATCTTTTTCTGATTTTTGTTCTGTTGTTTGATTTTCTGAACAATGGGCTGTCTATCTTTTGAAGTGGTGGCTACATTTGAAGATTTTACAAAAGATGTCATCAACTTGCTCTGAAATTGTAGTCCAGCCCTTCCTTCCTAGTGTTGATTTTTACACCTAGTAGCTTGTCTAGGTTTTTCTGCCCACTTATGAATTTTGACAAAGTATTGTTCAGATCATTTATTTCAGATTGAAGAGAAGAGACCTGATGTTCATAGTTGACTATATCTTCTTCACAGACCAGAATTTGTTGATGCATCACATCATTCAAAGTTTTAAGGGTATCAATTTCTGATTTCAGTTTGAGCTCATTTTGATTTTCATCAATATATTTTCCTTTTTCAAATGTTAGCAATCTCTCTGACATGGTGGAGTTCAACTGTTTTAGTTTCTCAATTTTCTCCTTTAGACTAGTGTTCTCCTGCTCAAGTTTATCATCATCAAACAAAACATCAGTTAGGAAACTTGGATATTCTGATTTACAGTTTTCAAAGTTTTCCTGAAATTTTAAGTTCGCAACACTAACAGCCTTGAACTCTTCATTGATCAATTTGTTTTCATTCTCAAGACTGATTAGTTTTTGTTCAGATTCTTGACATTGGTTTCTGAGTTTAGTGTTTTCAGATTTAACATGATCAAGTTCTGATTGGATTCCATCTAGTTTCGACACTTGTCTTCTGAGTATCTCATTTTCAGTTTTCAGAATTTCAGGATTTTCAAGATTTTTAGTTCCAGAAATAGGATCCTATAGACTTGTTAACTTCTTTATCAGACTTTTATTCCTCTTCCTCAATTTTTCATGGGAGTTTAACAGATTAGCATAGGCATCTTCCTAGTCATCTAAAGTGAAACTATCGAAAGGATTGATTACCTCTTCAGCATCTTCAAATTCATCTTGATCAGTGCTATGGTCGCTCTTATCAGCCATCAGGCAGCTGTCCTCATTCATCCTCTGAGCTAGCTTCAACTGATCCAGAATGTCCTTTACGGACCTGCAGTCATAAAAATAAGAATGTAGAGCCTTGTCAGTAGCTTCTTTCATTAATCTCAAAACTTTCTGATTCTCTCCATTTCTTGATCTGTCACTTTTAGTCCATTTGGACTCTTCCTGTGACAGTCTATGAGGACCATGTGAAATTAACTTCCACAGATCCGGATCCATTAAATTCACATAGTTATGTAGACTGCTAACCCATGAGTTAAAATTAGAGCCATTGAAACCCGGTGGAGAACCCATTGATTAAATCGGCAAGCAGATTAATGCAACAGAGAGAAAGTTCAGAAATGCACCAAAGGCAACAGGATCCTCTGCAGATCGTTGGATCTGATCAGATAGAGAACCGCTCTGATACCAATTGATAGGATGCAAGGCCTGGATACAGAGGGGGCGTGAATGTATCCTGCTCCAAATAACGCCCAATTAAAATTCTAATGCTCAAGTATGCGGAATTAAAAGCAGTTGATGAAATGTGCTGAAAATACTTAGAAGGAACTCAGCAAGACAACACAAATCTATTAGCCCTCACACGCTCCTAAGCAAACATCTAAAGATCGCAGCAGAGAAAATAACATATAGGGAAAAACAAACCACAAGAGAACACCAAGATTTTTTATGTGGTTCGGTCCAAAGACCTACGTCCACCCCTCACTCCAAACCGGAGTGAGGCTTCCACTAGCTAGGCTAGAAACTGCAGACTCAGTCTGCAACAGATTGCTGCCACACAGCTTGACCAGGGGAACAACCTCCCCTCTTCCTCCCAACCGGAGGGACACCCCAAGTGACTCCCAGCCACTTGGAAATCAGAGACGCAAGTCTCTCTTCCTCCAGACCAGGAGGGAACACCTAGTCTTGCAACCACAAGACCAGAACCGGAGGACCAATCCTCCCTTCCTCCAAACCGGAGGGAAACCTGTCTCTCTTCCTCTGAAACCCATAGGGAAGCACAGGTGACACCAAGCCACCTGCAAACTAGAGGTCTCGGACCTCTCTTCCTCCCAACCGGAGGGAACCCGACCTCACACAAGAGAGTCGGAAGAACAACTGCTGTAGGTTTAAAAGGAAAAACAAAAACGCAGCAACAGAAAGCTGGAAGAATAAAATGCACAAAGGCTCTCGCAGGAGCTGGCTGGCCTGGATTTGATCCACGGTCCAGCAGGAACTAATCTTCAGTTGAAGCTTCCTTTGCTCTAGCTCTCTCTTCTTCTCACTCTTCTTTTTCTTCTCTTTCGCAGGCTCTCTCTCTGTCTCTTCTTTCTTCTTTCTTCTTCTTCTGCTCACTGCCGTTCTGCAACTCTATCTCGATCACTCTCTTCCTCTTTCTTATCTGATTTTCCTTTCTTATCTTCTCTTTTTTTTTATCTCTTATCAGTCATCTCCAGATGGAGGCGGCTGTGTATTTATAGCTGCAGCAATTAGGGCATTATCCTCAGATCACGTGCCAGGTTCCAACCTCGAATCACGTGCACTTCAAGGCTTTACGAACAGTACCTGTCACACATACATCAGAAGATATCAGTTGGATGTATATACTTAGTTCAGGCTGTTAACAAAGTGTGTACAGGCAAGATGCAGCTTGAGTGTATAGACTTTGAAGGTTATCAAACGAGTGTACAGACTTCGTGTGAAGGATAGAGTGTGTAGACTTGAACACTTAACAGTCGAGTGTATAGACTTAAGGCTAACAATCGAGTGTATAGGGTTGAAGGCCTAACAATCGAGTGTATAGGGTTGAAGGCCTAACAATCGAGTGTATAGGCTTGAAGGTTAACTGAGTGTACAGGCTTCGCAGAAGGATGTTCAGACTTTAACTTCTGAAGAGTATATACTCTGCTGAAGATCGTTCAGTTGATGAACAAGCCACAGGCTGTATAGACTTCATATGCAATGCAACATTGTATAGACTTGAGAGAGACGCTGAATGAGACGCAGATGCTGTATAGACTTTACATGTGAATGCATATGCCAATGTATATACTTGAAAGCATGAGACGCTGACTGAGACGATCGGATGTACAGACTTCGAATCAAGGCTTGAATAGTAAATCAATGTCTAGACTTGGATGCCCAATCGCCAATGTATAGACTTGCAGCTTGAACCAGTGTATAGACTCTGATGCAAATGAGAAGCCAATGTGCAGACTTCACAAAGTATAAACTTTCCAAACGACTGTACAGACTTTAGCCCAATCAGCGATGTATAGACTTTGATAACTGATGCATGAACAGTACGCCAATGTATAGACTTGGAACATCTGAGGACCAGTGTACAGACTTGCAGAGCCGAACCCAATGTATAGGCTTGGCGAAGCACAGTCCAATGTATAGACTTTGCGAAACAGAGTCCAATGTATAGACTTGGTAGGTTGACCCACTGTACAGACTTTGAGGCCGAAGATAATGTGTAGACTTGTGAAGCTTGAGGCCAATGTACAGACTTGGCGTTCCACTGTGGATGTATAGACTTGAGTGAAGTGAACGGATGTTCAGACTTTGAAGATCCACTGTGGATGTATAGACTTGAGTGAAGTGAATCGAGGTTCAGACTTTGAAGGTTCACTGATGGATGTATAGACTTCGAAGGATGAATGAACAGTCAATGTATAGACTTCACTTGAGTGCATTGGCTGTACATACTTTGAGCAATGCAAAGGCAATCGGATGTATAGACTTGGAGAAAGGTAACTGAACACTGTACACACTTCCAATGTACAGATTTTAGAAGATGAAGACTCTGTATAGACATGAAGAAGCTGAGTGAACAATGTATAGGCGAACTCTGTACATACTTGAAGACCCTGAGCCAATGTGTAGACTTTGCCTTAGAAACGAATGTATAGTCTTGAAACAGAAGTCAGCCAAGCGTTGTGTAGACTTGGCCAGAACGTAGGGAAAGCCGCCAATGTTCAGACTTGATCATCCAGCAGTGTATAGACTTTGTTTCGAGCAACGTAGGTAAAAGATACAATGTATAGACTTTGCACAGGAGTGCCTGAAGCGATGTACAGACTTGGAGTGCCAAAGCCATTGTATAGACTTGGCGTGCCGAAGCCATTGTATAGACTTGGCGAATGGCTTGAAACACAAGGACGTTGCTCAGTGTACAAACTTGAGGTTTCAACAGTATGATGTACAGACTTGGAGAATGGCTTGAGACACATAAACGCTGCTCGCTGTACAGACTTGATCAAGGCAGCTGAACAATGTACACACTTCCAATGTATAGACTTCTCATGAACAGTCCGATGTGCATACTTCCCTTCGATGCATCTACAGTGCAATGTATTGACTTGACGAACATTATGCAATGTATGGACTTGATGAACAGTGCACTGTATGGACTTTGATGAAGGGCCCAATGTATGGACTTCGCCTGAAATGCAGGAACCTGGGCGCTGTACAGACTTGAGTTTTCAACAGACCGATGTACACACTTGGAAGGCTTTGAAGGCAATGTACAGACTCTACCAATATGCAGACTTTCCCTAAAATGCAGTGTGTAGACATGAGATATGATGCATGAACAGATTGGCGTTGTATAGACTTGGGGGGTCGACCCATCTGGAAGGGGGGTCGACCCATTGAACAGACTGACATCAAGATATCCAGATAACAAGCAATCCAGATAACAATCAATTATGAAATGCATCAGTAATAATGAAATGCACCAAAGCACACACCACACAGCCATATTTAAATGCAACAATAATTCAGATAAGATTTTCAATGAAACATTCATATGCACCACAAATAGAATTGTATGCATTCAAATGACTTATAGTGTTTGCTATCATCAAAATCACAGGGACACAACAATCCCTTGTCTCCTTATCTGTTCACAATAATCTTGGAAGGATTTTCATCATTGATAGAAGAAGAAATTCAGAGGCAGACTATCTGAAGTCCTTCAGTAGGCAGTTTACAATTTTCTCACACTGTGTTTGCAGATGACCTGATATTATTCTTAAAAGATGAACCTGAAACTTTATCTCATGTGAACCCTTTGCTCAAAAAATTTGCAAGTATGTCAGGACTGTCTCTCAATTCTGAGAAGAGTAAAGTGTTTATTGGAGGCTATGTGCAAGACCATGCACAGGTCATCAGTCAGCTCAGAGTATGTGCAGGTGAACTTCCAGTCCCTTACCTTGGTCTTCCCCTCCTCTCTAAATCTGTTAAGAAGGATAACTGCTATCTTATCATAGAAAAGATCAAGAGAAGACTGGATGCTAGGAAGAATAGACTGCTATCAAGAACATGCAGATTAGAGTTGATCAAATCTATCTTATCTTATTATTCTTCCTACTGGTCAGCAACTTTTCTACTTCCAGCAGGACTTATTGATGATGTTGAAAGGATTCTTCGAAATTTCTACTAGCAAGGGCAATCTCCTAAATCAGCAATGCATATGGTTTCATGGGATCAGATCTGTAAACCAAAATCTTAAGGTGGTTTAGGTATAAAGAAATTGAAGGAATGGAATCAAGCATGCATGTGTAAACTACTATGGGATATTCTACAGAAGAAATCATTATGGTACTCATGGGTGAAGGAAAAATATCTTGCAGATAGGAACATTTGGGATTTCAAGATTAAGTCATACCACTCCTCAGCTTGGAAGGGAATATTACAAGCCAGGAATTGGATCCGAAGCCACATAACTTATTCCATTTCAAATGGACTTGGCACCAATCTCTGGACTGATCCTTGGCTGAATGGAACTAGCATCAATATCTGTTTGGAGATCATATTAGACATGATCTGGAGCTGGCGAAGGAGGCAACTGTGGCTACATTCATCTCAGGAGGATAGTGGGTGCTACCAACAGCACTTTCAAGGGAAATGGCAGATCTATGGGAAATTATACAGCAAGTTCAAATCCATAATGGTCAATCCGATGCAATCTTATGGAAGAATAATATCCAAATAAATAAGGTTAGTCACATTTGGGAGGAGATTCGACAGAAAGGAGAAAATTTCCCCTATTACGAATGGGTTTGGGCTAACCCAACTTCAAATATAGCTTCTCACTTTGCTTGGCAAGCTATCATCGATAAACTACCCACTTCTGAAAACCTTCAAAAAAAGGGCTTTCATTTACCTAGCAAATGTCCTCTTTGCAATCAGGGAAGAGACACCCAAGACCATCTCTTCTTTGGATGCACTTATACTAGCTGGGTATGGGGACAGATTTTACTAAGGTTTGATTTGCATAGAAGGCCGATCATTGGATTGACCAAGGAATTTCAGCTTCTACAAGCCCAATTTCAAAATTCAGGGGAGTTAATCAAATTTGCAAGAATTTTGATTCGCATTGCCATATGGAAACTGTGGAAAGAAAGATGTAAGAGAATCTTTGATGACTCTTCCACCCCCAAATCTACAATTCTTATCCAAATTCTGGAAGATGCAAGAAGTTGCATGGAGTTTCAAGGAAAAAAATATAGATTTCCCTTTTTCTAAAGTCATCAATCTTTCAGACATAGCACTATTCAATTCTTTAAATTTTTCAACATCAGACTGGAGGGTTTTATTTAGTTCTTGTAGCTCAGAGCACTTATTACATGAAGAACTATCATAGCATGTATTTTCAATTTTCTTTTTCAGTTTTCTATTTTCAGACTTTATTTTCCTATATCTATCTGACAATTCTTCATAATGATTCATCAATTCATCAAATAAAATTCCTTCAAATTCGGAGCTTACCTGAGAAGTTGTCTCATTCTGTTGATCACTTCTATTGGCCATCAAACATTCGTCCTCATCTTCTTTGTGGATGGCAATCACCTTATCCCAAATTTCTTTTTCAGACTTGCAGCTGGAGACAAAAGGAAACATGTCAGCATCAACTGTAGCCTTCAAAATATTTAGAACTATGATGTTATTACGGTCCTTAAATTTGACCTCATTGGACCATTTAATTTCATCTCGAGGCAAAACATATGGACCATGTTCAATGAGATTCCACAGTTTTGGATCAATAGAGTTTATGAAAATACACAGGCCACCTAGCCATTCACTGAAGTTGGAACCATCAAAAACAGGCGGATAAACCATTGAACTCTATTCACGACAATAATCCATGATTATAAACGCACCAATGCAGGATTCTCTCCACAGATTGTTGAATCTGATAAATCAGAAACTTAGCTATGATACCAAATGTTAGGTGCAAGACATGATCTAGAGGGGGGGAATAGATCCCTTTATAAAAAATTATTCTCAAATCAAAACCACACCCACTCAATTTAAATGGAATTGGACTGAAGATAAATGCAGATAACTAAGGTTCGAACCAATTAATAGTTCAGACATAAATTTTCTCAAAGGTCTAGCAGTGAGTCAGTACAGAACTGATCAACTTATATCAATCGTGAACAACAATTCAGAATTCAAGTTGATAGTTGATGCTTCAATCAGACACAATATCAAACACTTAGCGACTGAACTAGTTCCAAACAATGAAGTGAAATTAACACACAACCTACCCTGTGAAGTGAGGTAGAAGAAAATGAACAATCACATAAGACAATCACACCCCACCACGATTTTTAGGTCATTCGGTCTGCTACTCACAGACCTACCTCCACCCCCCACTCAACCCGAGTGAGGATTGCGTTGACTCACAACTTGAATCGCTGATCCACAGCTTCGAGGGAATAAATCCCTTACAACCCGCTGAGCCTCACAGCTTACTTAACCGCTGTGCCTCACAGCTTGCTTAACCGCTGACTAACAGTTTGACGGGGAACTCAGCCCCAAACCGCTGATACACAGCTTAACTCGACCTCCAAACAGAGTATCGGCAATAACCAAAGGAAATGAAAATATAACAAAACAAAACGATGAAATAAATCAGAAAAAGATATAGCTCCAAAGGAGGAGAATGGCTTGGATCTGATCCAGAGGCCAAAACATGGTCAGATCTTGAATATAGCTCTGGCTGCACTCAAACTCTCATCTCAGGAACTTCTGAATCTGGGCTCTCTTTCTCTCTTTCTCTTTTCTCTTCTTCTTCTCATAGGCTCTCTCAGATTTTCTTCAAACTAAACTGCTCGCTCTTCTCTTTGATAATTCTCTCAGCCCCTTCTTCTGAATAGTATATACAGCACCCTTCTCCAGAGGAAGAAGACTCTATTATATAGAGAAAAGCTCCAATATTCTTCAAGATAAGATAAACTCATTTTACCTTTTTCTCATTTGTCCACGTGTCAGCAGAGAGAATATTATTCTGTCAGGTAACCTTGGATCACGTGCCAAATCATTGGCCTTCGAACTTGGGCGTGTGACAGACACAAGATTTCTGAAAATCAACCTTTCACGCTATTTGTCAGCCTTACTAGCTATTTTACAACCTTAACGTCTATTTGTCTACCTTACTTATCCATTTGTCACCCTTAACCGTATGAGCCGTCGCCTTTGATATTTTTCCTGTTGCCTTGAGCCATCGCCTTATCTATTTGTCACCGTTAGCTTCTATTTTTCACCTTTGAGCGCTATTTGTCACCGCTGTGTGTGTATTCTACACCGTTAAGGCTCATTTGTCACCGATAGTCAACATTTGTCTCCCTTGTGACCATTTTTCACCCGTATCAACCGTGTGAGCCATTTTTCGCCCCTGTGACCCAATTGTCACCCTTAATAATCTTTTGTCACCCATATGAAGTATTTGTGACCAGCATCAGTCCTCATGCGCCTCACTGGCTGGGGTTGACTACGTCGACTCTAGCTGAACCTGCATCGACCCCTTCTTGTGAACTGGCGTTGACAACTATTGAGCTTGTGCTTCTAGTGCATTGTCTTGGGACTTGGCTGCGTTGACTTTGTTGCTTGGCTTCTTGCTTCTGCTGGCATGTTGAACTGCTGGACTTGACTGACTGTGTTGATTGGGTTGCTTGACTTCTTGCTTCTGCTGGCATAGACTTCTGGCAAACTCTTGCATCGACTCCATCACAGTATGGTGTCGACTCTGCTGCCTTATTTCTTCATGTTTTCAGCTTGTTGTCCATTTGACTGCATTGTTGGCCTTCGCTTTGAATGCTTGGCAGCGTCGACTCCACAATAGACAGAGTCGACTCCAAATAGTTCTTCAAATCTATTTTTCAAGCATTCTCATGCAAAACCTCATCAAATGCATAACATCATCAAAAACATGAACAACTCATAAATGAGTCATAGTTTTGACATCATCAAAATCACAGGGCACAACATTCTTCAACTGCTGGAAGGAAGTGATGGCCCCGGTGGGCAATGACTCGAATCATGTCCGATCATTCTGCCATAGGGTTGTGATGAACGTCAAGCAGTTCACAACATTTGATGCTCAATGGAATGCCAGGTTGGACTCAAAGCTCTGTATGTGGTCGGCAGGGTTGGTAGTGCCGCCGTACGAGATGAACGTCGGCAACTGAAACTTGGGGAGAATCGACAACTCCATGATCTCCTCGGAGAATGGGGCGTGGAAGTCAGAGTCATCGTCGATGAGCCCCTGGTCCTTGCTGCCTGCAGGATATCATCCAAGTAGTGAACCTTGCCCTAGAGATCATGCTCGACCTCCTCATAGTGTCATAAGCACTGCGCCATCTCTGGGTTGGAGTGCACAGGGTTGGCGGGACGCTGCGACGGTCGGCCGTGCGGGGGTCGAGAATGGGCGGTAGAGACGTAGGAATGATCACGCACCTGGCGAGACTCCGCCACGGTGGGCTCACCTCTGTTCTGGGGGAGCCTCGTCGGAGCATTATCCTGCTCCGCTTGTCGATTGAGTAGGCCTTGGCACACCTTTGTCAATGCCTGGATCTGGCGGCGCATCTCCGCCAGTTCATTCGCGGCGGGGTTGAGTGGATCTGTGCTGCGGGGCGGATGAGTGGAAGAGGATGCTTCCTGGGAAGCTTATTGGGAAGCCGGGGCTCCGTGGCGGTTTCTAGTGTTGCGATAGTTCCTCTGGGTGCCATGGCTTCTCGCTCGATTCCCACAGACAGCACCAAAAAGTGTAGATGCGAGATAAACCTTTTGATGTCCCAAGAGGTATTATCCCCAGAGTAGAGGTGGGGTTTTATCTTGTAAAAGGGCTCTCTTTTTGAAGAGGAGTGCCGTCTCGTTCAATCGTAGAGGAGTGTGCATCTTCGCTCAACCAGTAGAGGTATTGTCCCGTTGAAGAACGGGTTTTGTCCCACTCTCTCTATGTGTCTCTGTCTGTGTAGTTGTGTCGCAGTCCCTCCTCCTTCCTTCTTGGTGTAGAGCTCAACTAGCACGAAGATCATGTTGAAGAACGGGTTTTGTCCCACTCTCTCTCTGTGTCTCTATTTGTGTAGTTGTGTCGCAGTCCCTCCTCCTTCCTCTTTCGCGTAGAGCTCAACTAGCACGAAGATGCCTCTGTGTGTCTCTGTGTGTGTGTGTGTGTGTGTGTCTTTGCAAGACTATGCCTAGCGGGGTGCCTCTATCGGTGTTCTTCCCTCCCTTCTGGGTTCGGTGGAGACCTATTTATATAGGCCTCGGTGGTGCTGGTTGTTCCTTGGCTAGGAAATGACGTAGATTGCGGAGTGATATTTCCTTGATCGTGAGGGTTACCTATTGTGCGCTTGCCCGTTCCTGGAAAGGAAGCTTCGTGGCGAGAATCTCGATAGCGTGGGTGTAATGCAATTCGTGTTGGGGAAAGCCTTGTGATGACAGTGGCGACGCTCGTCTGTTGGCAAATTTTGCGGCATCCGGATCCTGCGCGTAGTAATTTTTCATGTGGGCTGGCGGTCCTTCGCAGGCTCGGTCGAATCAGGCCGCATTGGACCTGGCGATATCGGGTTGTGCTAGACTTGGGCGAATTTTACCCTTCTCAAGTATCAATGACACATATTGTAAGTGTCGTTAACTATTTTTATCTATAAATGAGATTATTAAAGAGGGCCACCTAATTATGAGAATGTCAAATGCTAAGGGCTTCTTTCATCGTAAAAACATTGTAAAATTTTATAACTATGTTGTTTATAGTGTTTTTCAATTGTTTGCTTGAGTATAAAATAGTGTAAACATGATTATATTGGCTGATATGATACTGAGATTTTTTATCTTGATTTACGTTCCATATCCATCAAAAATCAAAAATAATCAGAGAAAAAATACGTTGAAATTGCACAAATCAACAAAATATCATATTTTATTTTATAGTGCTCCAAACAAAATATTCTCAGATTTAAAAATGGTCTAAATTTAAAATAAAAATTGGCGATTTAAAAGTAAAATAATTACATCAAAGCAAACAATACCTTCAAGTAAACATAGTATGCATTAAAATATGGTATATTGTGTTCCTAAGTGTACATAGAGAAGGTGAACAACGGGAATCTCCACCAATCCTCCTGCCCAAGTCCAATCCCAACTAAACTTTAAGGGCACTTTTGACATTAGATTAGGGTAACCCGGAGATGAGAGAGAGAGAGGTGGGCCCCGCTCTCTCCTCCCACCTAGTTACGTTAATTGAGGTCAGTTAACGCACTCGATCTCCCGAGGTCGAGCACGCTAACTACACCCGATTAACAAAGGCGCCCTAAACTTCTAGGTTTAAATGTCGAATCAAACCTAATTTGAGTCACATTGGACTTTGTGAGTTTACATGCTACTAGCATGTCCCATGCATTGTCAACGTTTAATACAATTATTAAGTTAAAGAAATTTATTAGGGATAATATATCTAATTTTTGCGTGGAAACTGGGTTGAAATTTGAAAAGTTGGCACGCTTAACTAGTTACCTGCGAAAAAAATTATTTTCTACATACCTTTAGAACGTTAATTTCTATTAAGTCTTCTTTATTTTCGGGATAAGATAATGTGTTCGATCTCAGAATGTCGAATGCGCTATCCGATCCCGGGGAAGTTGAATGTGTGTGAGAGAGGTGCGTGAAACTCACGCACTCTCTGTCGTTGGGTAACGCATTCGTACTATCCTATCGTTGAAATAAATCGGGCCTTAAAAGAGTTACTGGAATACGTTGCGGGAACTTGTCTTCTTTATCAACTCATTTCATTCGTAAGGGTTTTCTAGAATAAGCACCCCAAATTCTAAGCAATAATATTCCACTCTAGATGTGAATATATTTTCATCCACCAAATCCGGTGGATGTTTGAAATATTCGAAGCCCATCATGTTTACCATTACCTGACGTGCCGTACCTCACATTTTAGTCCAGAGACATGTGTTCTGATGCCATATTTTTAGTTGATCCATTTATCACAGTACTCTTTTCTCACCATGTAATTTGAAAATTGAATAGTGAAAGAACATGAACTTAGATTGCACATCTTCAAATTACAATTTAGTGTTTTTGAGTTTGAAAACATGGAAGTTGAGCTATAAATTGACTCATCTCGGTCATTCCATCTCATGATCAGACGGTTGAGATAAAAGTGATAATTAAATGGGGTGGTTCGAGATGGTAAAAAAATACAACACTGTAACTGCCATTGTTAATTTCTCATGACAGCTTTTATCCTGTCTATCGCTAGCTATTTAGTACTTAGGATTAATAAAAGTTGGAGAAGCTCAAGATCAAAGGTGAAAATCTTTCTCTGATTAACCTATGTTACCAACCAGCCTTTTCAAGTCATATATGGCACATTGTGTGATAATATATTAAAACTATTCATTTCCACAAAACTATCTCCGGAGAACACACACACGCAGTGTTTAACTGGAAGAGACTGGAAGAAAAAACGGTAGAGAGAGAGAGAGATGTTTGCAAGGTTTTATGCTGTTTAAATGGAAGGGACCGGAAGGAAAAAATAATAACGTTGTCATATATATATATATATATATATATATATATATATGGTCTGAATTTTAAGCAGATAATTATCAAGTTTACTTGAAGGTGAGTCGTGCAAGTCGTGATAGAGTGTCGTTAGTTATTTTCTAAAAAAAAGAAAGAGTGAAAGTTATTTTTATTTAGAGAGAGATTATCAAAAGATTATATTTCATCTTAAAAAATAGAAGATGACTTACCAAATGAGTGTAGGTTGAGTTATTATTCTAAATTATATTTTGAGACAAAAAAAAGATAAAAAAGAACAATCAAACAACGTATTAAGATTTGAGTTAATTATATATAGAATATGTAAATTTTTAAATATTTATCTAAGAATTTATATTTCGTCGGATAATATCTAACACAGATTTCCTAAAATTTGAATTCATATCCGATTGATAATCAGATTATCCGATTAAAATATCCGTCAGATATTTTATTCGAATAATTATCTGATCAAATGAATATGAATTTAAATTTGATTCGAATTATAATTGTCAGACCTATTCATATATATATATATATATATATATATATATATATATATATATATATATATTATCTTGTTAATTATAAAATTACATAATTAACCTTGTCAAACATATGATAATAAAATTAATTTCAAGAAATACGTATCTACTCACACGTATCCTTATAATTTCACCTCATTTACCTTCAGACGCTCACTCTTTGGCTAACAATCAGAACAAATACCTTACATTAGATGGCATGCCAGATTTCATCCACGGTCCTCCGAAATTGTCTTGTATCGCCCATTTTTAAAGTTGGACTGCAGATAGATTTGAAGAAGAAGGGTCAATCATGATTTATCGTCTCGATCGAATTGATCGTCTCGGTCACGATCTAAGACGGGACGATACAAATTGATACTGTTACATATTAAGATAAAAAAATATATTATATATATATATCTATTACGGAATAAAATAATTCAAATGATTTTATATCCCAATTAATTAGTTGATGTGCGATTTTAATAGATATCCTCAGTTTGAATCTTATCTCACGCACAATTTTAAACGTTGTTTTTAAAAATAACTTTTCAAAAAAATCAAATAAAAATATGTTAGAAATATGTTTAGGACCTATCAGATCATAAATCAACTGACTTATAAAGATGATTTGTTAAAAAAAAATAATATATAAAACGTCTCGATTATATTTCATCGATCGATCATCTCGATCTATGACTGAGACGGGACGGGACGGACGATTCAAAACGTCCTATCCCGATTTGACAAACTCTTGGGCCAACGGCACTGACTATTAAACTCGGGTGTTTTGCCGATACAAAATGTATGTGTATATAAATAAACTTTAATTTGTAAGGGTAGTAATACAATCCTAATTAATCTTAAATTCTTAATACGAAAAAAGAAATTCCCACGAGAGACGTCAAACTCAAATGTTGCGATCCGGACAAAGACAAAAGGAGGAGACGTGGCACACCCAAGCACCGCATCTCAGATACCCATGTTGGGAGCATCCCGGACCAACCATTTAATGCCACGTTAACTAGTGGGGGGTGGGTTGGTGAAAGGAACTCCCTCCGCCAAGAATTTGGAGTTACGTCGTGGATGCCCACAACCCGCCCCACGCCAACGTCAACCACCAGCTGTCCGCCACGCGGCCGAAGCATTTCCCTCTCACCGTCATCTTTTCTTTTTCTATTTTTCTTAATTAATTAACGGTCCCCATCCTCCACGCCAATCCAATGTGCCGACTCCAATATTTGATTGGCCATACATCAACATGGGGTGATGTTATTCTTATTGCTCGAAAGTTATTTGGCCAATCAGAGATCCCAATCTAACTTATTGACCGACTCCCAGCATCAAGAATTAATCTCATCCCTTCGTGTTAACCCCGAATAGATCAACAACATCCATAATGGTGCTCGGTCAACATCGAACAAGGGGGAGTCTTTGAATCTCATTTTGGTAGGGGATTTGGATTAAATTAAATTATTTAGTTAATCTATAGTTAGCCTATTTTTGATTTGATAATAAGAGTATTAACTTGAAAATAAATAGGTGGACTAACTTAGTTTGAATCTATCGTGGTTTGATAGTCAGTGACTTAACTCAATAATATTTATAAGTAAAATATTGAGAGAGAGTGTGCATTTATTGCACATTTATTGTTGGGTTAACCTTTCTAAATCCACCTCTGGAGGTGAATTTCGAAGTCCAAGGTTACTCCGGATTTAATACTCATCCTCCCGATTTAGTCCAGATTTAAGTATCAAAGTAATTTAGACTTCAAGAATAGTTAAACCTAAACTAAACTATGACTAATCCAGGACTAACCATATATCAAAGTGAGGTTGATTGTTTTGTCAAACACCCTTACAAGTATCTAAGATGGTCTAAATATATAATTTAAAAATTGTATAATCTTGAATCTTGATTACGAGAGTTTAAAAATAATATCCCTCCCCTTCCATATGCGGACTCCAAAAATAATATTATCTCCATTTCTAATTTTATTATGTCTCTTCAATCTTTGATGCTCCATATATATACATATTAATATTGATATTTTAGACTCTACAAATATTAATATGAAAAACTAATACCATATCAAAATTAATATTTCAAACAAACAAAGAATTAAGGGTTTTTTTATGAAAATTATTTTTAAATAAGAATTTATAAAAAAAATATTCTTGAAAATATATTACCTGACATATCAATGTATAAATCTGAATTATGTAAAAATATTATTTTTATTTACAGACATATTATTTCTTTTCATCAAATATTTGTAAAAAATCATATTTAAGTGACATTTATATACTATTTGAATTAACACAACGATATGTTTGATAATATGTTTTTAAGAATAAATTTTTTACAAATTCATCTCTAATAATAATATAAAAATTATAAAAAATTAATTAGGCACTATGACAGATTATTCCTAACATTGCGTCAAGTTATAAAAGATTGTCCAGATTAATGTAAACAATTGAAATTTCTGCATTCTTTGGTTTGAACAAGGTGCCGAAGTCACTTCCTTTCACTTACGTCGACGTAAAACAACAAGCATCCAAAATCAAGGTTATCTGTTTTACAAAGAAGTGCCTGATTTTATAATTTTTTTAAAAAAAATAGATACAAACCTAAATTAGAAATTCTATTTTCACTGGATACTATTTGTTACGTTGGGAAAGGACGTAATCTCCTGATTTGAATTAAAAAGCCACCGATCTTAAAGCTATTGAGTTCCTGGGGAATTTTAAACTTCAAGTGCTCCTCCAATTGGATTTTGTAACAAACACCAGCGCTTCATGGGCTGAGAAGAACCTGAAACTCAACAATTTACAAATACTTCAACCATAAGAAAAATGTGCTAGATTAGTGTGTTATGGTATTTTTACAAGATTTTACAGTATACAAGATGATAACCCCTAATTCTATAACCAATCACTCCAGGATCTAAAAAAATTTAGTAATTGTACATCAATCCAAATGGTTTCTTGTTGCAGATTCCTCCCATGAATGACTTGTCCAATTCTAGGTGGGGTCAATTGGTCAGCCGTTCTTATCTGGTGGGCGGGGGTGGGTGGGTGTGTGTGCGTGGGGCCATGGAATGCTCGGGAGTGAACCAATCTGCGTCGACGGTGTCAGCCATCGGGGTCAGTGTTTTAATGTCTACGTTAAATCTACGACAAGGGAGAATGTGGGCCCCTATCACATATCACATGGCAAAACCCCCCCACAAAATGTTCCTGGAAAGGCCAAATTGAAGAGAATCTTTTCTTCTCTCCTCATTTTTCAAGGCTATGCAAAAATTATAAAAAAAGAACACACGGCACGTACCCGTCCATGTGTGCACGAATGCTTATTTTGACATAACACTTAGACATCGTAGAATATTATTGCGTGCCCTTGAATTTATAGTGAGGGATTGAGCACGACAGCGTTAGTGAGCGGGACTTCGGCTGCGCTTTGATAGAGGGATACCCCTCGTTTAACTCAGGGATAAGTAACATTTTAACTTTTTTTTTTACTTTAATACAAGAATAATAGTAGCCCACTTAACAGGCTGGATATCCCTCGGTTGAGCGGTATACATTGCACCACCTATTTCGGTCGGACAGATTACCCCGGTCGCATCCCTCTCGTATCGGTTCCTATTCTACCCTTCGTTCGTCCCAACGCGCAGCGTCCTGTCCTCTCCACCAGACATCGTGCAAGCGCTCCTGTCCTCGGTTCGTCTTCGTCCCGACCTCGCCTCGCGCAGCAGCATCCCCCGTCCCCCTCTCCTTCTCACGCATCTGCCATGGACTTCTACCTCTCGACCTCAGGTATGTCGCCGCGTCTTCCTCCTCTTGCCTTCGACCTGACGGCCTGAGGTAGGCACTCCAGCGTCATTCTCCTCTCGCCTTCACGGAATGGTTCATCGTCCTGTCCCGACGTCAGGTAGGCATGTGGAAATCCTAGCTCACGGGTTAACCTTTCCGTCGCCCTCTGGAGATGCGAACGGCATGTGGAAATCCTAACTCACGGGTCGTCCTTTCGCACGGTTTCCGTCCCATCCCTGAAACCCTAGGTCAGGCCTAGTTTCCGTCCCATCCCGTCTGAGCAACAGGGGGCTGGTGGACTTCGAGCACCATCCCCTCTCCATAAGTAGGGCTGCTGTGGGCATGTTCTTCCGCCTCCTTCGTTACGGTAGCATACGATTCCATCTTTGGTCTCGTGATTTACGATAGGCCTGCTTTTAAAATTTGCTTGTATACTATTCCCCCTTCCTATTCTCTGTTGTTATTATTGTGTAATTTATGTCACATTTTTTTGGCTACCAGCAATGGGAGATAAATTGAGTTCTTCAATTTCCGACCGGTTAGAATGAGATTTTTTGACATTTCCCTTCCTAATTGAGTTCTTCAATGGTACTACTGCTCCGATATGCACTTCTTTATATGCTTCTTATGAGATCAAGACAATGTGTAAGAAAACTTAACAAAAGATCTTTGTGAGTCCCGGGTGAAGAGTTCCATCTGTGTGGAGTCCTTGTTATGAAAATCCTCACATTTTGATAACTTCGACACCTATGAGAAATGTACCTACCATTAACTTGGTTTGCAGACTCAGGTTCGGCTGCCTCCACTTGGGTGACTCATATCGTATTTAACGGATTTTGACTTGCGAGTTCGGGAAATAGCATCAAGAATACCCTGTCCAATAGGGCTGACATACTATCATATCAGAGTTTCTCAGAATCCTTTCATATCAGAGTTTAGATTTAGGGCTGACATACTAGGGTGATAAAGGGTCTCCTTATCTGATCTCCTATAGCTGTTGAAAAAACCTTGTGGTGTGCCATTCGCTAACACTGAAAATGCAGGGCTATCTACACAGATTGGTATCCAACAATTCAGGTGATGAGAAAACCCATTTGTTCATCAGATAGTATAAATAGTTTTTATTAATAGAGTCAAAAGCATTTCTGAGGTCTACCTGCATGCAACTGAACTTGCCTTTTGTTTAACTACGCAACTGTTGTATTATATCATTGGCCAATAGAACATTATGATGAATGCTTCTCCCTTTTATAACATGCTGACTGGTTGTTACTAATGAGTTTTGGATGAACTTTTTCATTCTTCTTATCTCTAAAATCTCAACTGTATTTTTCAGAATTCCTAAAATAAACTTACTGTTATATGACTTTTATCTATCCAGATTTAAAGCACTCTGTCTTCTCCCCTGATTTTCCGTCTTCTCTATTTACTAATATGTCTCCAGTTCATTCAAGAACTATCCCGATGAATAAATACTTTCTGAAAATCTCTTTTCATATCAGAAAGTTTGGAAGTGTCCGAAGAGACTCAATAAATTAGAACTTCAGGTCCAATGTTGTATGCATATGCATTTTAATGATTCTTCTTATCTCTAAATCTCAATTGTACGATTCAGATTACATGAAATAAACTTATTGTTCTATGATTTTTGTCTATCCAGATTTAGAGGACTCTGTCTCCTCCCCACATTTGGACAACATGATGTCACAGTCTGGTATGTTCTCACTTCTCTCCCTTTTGTAATTGTCATCCGCTTATGAAGAAATTTAATCTGCAATTGACATATAATTTGTGCTGTTATTGTGCCATTTAATTTTCATTTAAATAGGTACTTGACATGCTCTATTGTTTCATTTATCTTACAAGAGCATATATATACAATTGCTGACATTATTTATTATTTCAAAATATATATATTGTGGATCTCCTCATTTACTTATGGTCATGGGTTCATTATGTGTTATATTGTATCCTTAATTTCTCATGGCAAATAACATTACACCTGTAATGATGTTCTCATCATACAAAAATTATTTCATTTAACCAATGCATAAACCATCTTATTTCTCTTATCCGATGTTCATTCTTGTTCTTTCCTTCATGCATTCTTCTTATAACATTTATAGTTATGGCGGCCCTCATTTATATGCTATATTTGATGTACATGATATCAATGAACATCAGTAAAAAGACCATGACAAATCATGACATTATATTGATATACATCACATACTGCAATCCATGGAAATTAAGAAATTAGTTTGGCTAAAGAAAAGTAGCAGAGCAATGAAACACTCCATGAACATAAGAAATGGCAAATAATGAAAGTACAGTTTAACTTGTAAGAAATATTAGTAGCCTATTGTTTTACTATATGTAACAGATGGATAACTTATCAATGGTGAGCAGACTCACCCCATTATGTTGTGTTTCGGAATAGGTGGCCTATGGACGTCGAAAATGGATACTGTATTCCTTGACCTTCTTGTACAAGAGTTGGTTCAGGGTGATTTTAGCCCGTCTTATGCATGTGACATTCTGCAGAAGTCGTTCAACGAACAGTGTGGCACAAACTTTTCTGTCTCTCACTTGAAGCATAGACTAGGCTTCTATAAGACATTCCATGTCATAACTCAAGAACTAATTGTAAGTGGGGCTTTCATATGAGACAAAGACTCTAAGCAACTACTTGGTAGCGATCTATCATGGGAGGACTATAACGAGGTGTGTAAGAGCATGACCATAAAACGACGTTTGTAATGCTTTCACATGGTGTGCCCTAACCCCTTGCTGTAAATTTCTTGCAGTTTAATCCGCTCGTTATGTGATTTAAGGGAAGGACATTGCCCTCGTATGAACTTATTCATTCTACATTCCGTACGTGAGACAATCTTGGAGTGTGAATTTTTAAGCATGTCTCATTATTGGCCAACGACCTTCATAATTTGCTTGAATATGTGATTTCATTTGAATACCGCTTTTATTGTACTCCTAAATGAAACTATTTGGTCGTTATTGTCATTGTCTTCTTATATTATCTTCTCTACTTTTGTTAGATAAATATGTTACGGATAAGAAGGGCAAGAGTCGTGTGTGCAACTTGAGTGGACATTCAGACACAGTTTTGTGCTATCTTTTGGTGGATGAATATCACAAGAACATGTGTCAACAAGGCCATTTCAAATCACATGTGTGGAATGAAATCGTCCGCCCATTCAATGAGGCGACAAATCGAATTTTAGACAAGTGTAATTTAATGAACAGGTGGAAGAACTTGAAAAAAAGATATCACTTACTTGAACAATTGCTTAGTCGTATTGGCTGGGGTTGGGACGATGACAAGAAACTTCCCATGCCTCCTGATGAGGGTGCTTGGGCTGAGGCAATAGCGGTATGTTCAATTTCATTTGACAACACTAGAATTTATACAAGTTAGGTCGAATTCACCTAATAAGTGTTATCATCTCCTCCAAATTCAGACTAACACTGAGTACAAGACCTTATTGGGGAAGCCTTTCGAGTGCAAAGAGCAAATGGACATATTGTGTGGGAAGATAATGGCGTGAGGAAGTCTTGTATTCAACACTAATGCTCCTGTCGTTGATTTGGATGATCGAAGGTCAGTAGGTGACGATGAGACATCTCTGCCGCAACAAGGCACCTGGAATTCGAATTGGAGCCACCAGACTTCAACGGTCCCCTGGGTGGTAGTGGACATGCACCTCCTATAGATGTTGAGCAAGATTTCAACCCTTTCTTTATGCCCCCGTCACAATGTCGTACACAACATGAGGGAATATCTCGAACAGAGGCCGAACGACAGCATACATTGCAGTCCCGATTACCTTCTCAACAGTTCTCGAGTGGGACTGGAGAGTATACTCCTTCACCCCCCGCTAAGCGTCCCACCGAAGATGAGGCATCCTCCCAAAATAAGGTAAGGTGTTCTGGGACCCCTGCTTATAGGAGAACGCGGCAAAAGGGCAACAAAAATATGGATGGAACTATAGACGCATTGGAAAGGCTATGTTCACTGAATGACGAAATGCTTCAATTCCACAAGAGCCACAGCATTCCTTCATCCTCTTCGGTAGGCACGATTGACGATCCATGCTAAATTAAGATGTGTTTACAGAAGCTGAAGAGTCTTCCTGGCTTCACCCATGACATGTTGTACGGGGCAGCCAAGTCATTCAAAGACGCAGATTTTAGAGCAATTTTCATGGCCCTCGATGATGAAGACAAGTTGGGGTGGATCTTCTATGAAGATCAGTGAGGTGGTGCTAGTTATTGATGGTGTTATGAATTGGAGTACGTGGTTATTGCTATTGATAGTGTTGTACTACTTAAAGCTCTGATGTTGTATCGTTTATTGTGTTGTACTTCTAAAAACTCTGATGTATCCTTTATGGTGTTGTACCAAACTCTAATTTAACTATTTGTATGATGTCGTATTTCTTTGAAGTTGTTGTAATCATTGTTAACTCATTTCAAAAATGTGTCTATTGCTTGATTTTGTCCTATTACAGGGAAGCAAGGAGTTTGGTAATGGGGAACTTTAAGTGTTACGTCGTGTGGGTTGGGCGCTCTCCAGATTGTACTACACTTGGGGAGAGTGTTATGCACAAGTCAACGGATACCCCGGGGCTACGTATAAGGGATTCAGGTCCATTGAAGAGGCTGAGGAGGCATTGAGAGGTCAAATGCCTGTAAATGCCATGCCTCATGGAGGGCAATCGACGCATGCGAGGCCATTCATCAGGGGTGGACATGAAGACGTTAATGTGCCAACCCTAATGCAACAGACGCCTACCCTTGTTTCATTCCAAAATCTGGCCATCATATTGCTTTTGCTTATTATCCTAATCTGTGTTCTTTTTGTATTGCTGGGGATGCTTGTTATCATATTGCGAGGCCGCTAAAGTTGGTCAATTATGTAGACGTGGGCTGTTACTCTATGACTGTATATGTATCTTGACTTATGGATTTCATTCCAATCATGCCTTTGTAGTATTATCAATCATCAATCAATGTATGTCATGCAAACTTATGTGACTAAGGTGTAGCATTTCCTAACATTGACCTTTGTGTAATTATAGTACCCCATGTAAATGAATCAACGTTGATTAGGGACATTCTATTGGAGGAGAATGAGGTGTTCCACATAGTTGGTTCGATAACATACAATGATTTAATGGGAGAAGATTCCGAAGATGAGGTTCTAGAAATGATAAGGAGGTCCATGCATACCTCATGATATGGTCGGCATGCTTGGATCCACAATATTCTTGCTGGTCATGAAAGACGATGCTATAATGTGTTCAGGCTTAACCCTGCGATGTTTGCATGCTTACGGATGTTCTACTAGAAAGGGGTTTAATCAAAGATAATCGGTCCGTTACTGCCAATGAAAAGTTAGGTATGTTCTTATATGCTATGTGGGTCATGGTGTGGCAACAGGAGCCTTGTGTGAGCATTTCCAACATTCATCGCAAACTATAAACTTTTATGTTAACACTGTGACGAGGGCGCTTGTGGAACTTAGACACACCTACATTAAATTCCCTACAGTAGGTGATGACGTCCACCCGTTCATACGACACTAGAACAAATTCTACCCGTTCTTCAAGGTACTATACTGGACACTACATTATTGCTGTTATTGGAAATTACTCATGTGCATCGCCATTCTTATTCACGATATTATATTTTTCAATACTGAAGCACTTGATAGTGGTTGTGTAGGATGCTATCGGGGCAATTGATGGTACCCACATACCCGCGAATGTAGTGCGATCGAAGCACCCACGCTATCAGAATCGCAAACAACAAGTCACACAAAATGTCATGGCAGTTGTCTCGTTTGATTTACAATTCCAATACCTTTCTGTGGGGTGGGAAGGTTTGGCTGGTGACCAAATTAAAGATCTTGAGGCATGCAATAGAGCATGGTTGATTTAGGGTGCCTCCAGGTAACTTCACTCGTACAACTTAAGGTAACATTTTTCAATATTCTCTATTCATTCTACTTCGCCGACTATTGCTTCCCTGCAGGCAAATACTACCTGGGTGATCTAGGTTACGCAAATATTGGGAGTTTTATTGCACCGTACAGGAATGAGTGATATCATATAGCCCAGTTCCAGGGCCGTGGTAATTCAACATATCGTAGCTTACGAGACAAGTTTAATCACCGCCATGCCCAATTAAGAAATGTACTAGAACTAGCATTTGGGGTTTTGAAGATGCGGTTTGCAACTTTAAAGAAAGGGAACATGTATCCTTTTCGAACTCAAATACTCATGGTAGTTGCCTACTGTGTCGTACACAACTTCATTCGTCGAGAACATGGTGAAGATTACTACTTTTTGCATGCTCCGATTGTCGAAAATGACACAGGGGATGTAGATGTCGATCTCACTGCAGCCGTGGCATCTCGTGACGTCCACGAGGGTGGAGTGTTAAGGGACACCATTGCTACCCATTTATGGCTCCAGAATTAAGATTTTGTTGACAAATTTCAGACAGTAACAGACTATATTAAGAACATGTATCTTGACTATGTTTATGTTTGTATTGAACCTGGCCATTTCATTAGTCGCTAATGTTGCTCTCAAATTTTAAATACTTGCCTCATATAGGATTTAGTGTTTTAAAGTAAGTACGCATGCCCAGTGTATATTTGCAGGTTTGCTGTGCATCAACTCCAGTGTGTTTCAGCGTGTTTGTTGCCCCCATTCACCTATGTGAACAGCAGGGGCAATTGTGGGTGGTGGAAGGCACAGGCGAGCAAGCCCACCTCACTTATGCATGCTGTCTTCATATGGGTTTTATGGACGATGGCGGCATCACGTCATGATCCACCTGGAGTATGGGCAATGATGATTTGGGAGACAATGACATAATTGTTCAATGGTTGGCTATCCAGTTGTGGCAACCCCACTTGAATGGATGATAATATTTTATTCCTCCCTGAGCCCAAACCATATACCTCACCTTCCTCTTCCACTACGCCGCATCATGGATTACTGTAAAAATCAGGTACATGACATTCTCTGATTAATTCAGGTATGTGAATCACCTCTTCTGTGTTTCATCATTTGTTAATGTCATTCTATTTCATTTACTTATACCTCACTCGACAAACACAATGCAATACCAATTTACCCATTTGTGTTTATTGGCGCTCTAGCACAGTTACAATATGACTTCTGTATACTCTTTAATATAAAGATGAAATGGTGCTTGGCATATGCTTGGGATATTAGACCTAATATGACTTCTATGTTCTGTTTAATATAAAGATGAAATGGAACTTCTGTATACGAAATCACGCATGCTGTTACTTGTGTATACTGTTTAATATGACTTCTATATACTGTTTAATATAAACATGTTGTGGGAACAGACTGCTTCAGGGATTTATATATATTTGTTCATTGTGTTGATATGGTAAGTTTTGTGCTGTTACTACCCTCAAATTAAAAGATTGCTTCTGTAATGTAATGTACTGATATGGTTACTTTGCAATGTAAGGATTTACCATGGTGAATTTCAATATTTGTTCATTTCTTTTGATTATTTGAATCAATTCAGTTTTTTTGTGCTATGTAATGATATCACTGACATGCATGTTCCTACTCCTTCATGACAGTCTACATTCTCAAAATACAGGCATGCAGTTGAATATTTTATTGGCATGAGTTAACAAAGATAAAATAGTTACCTGCGGCTATGATTTAACAAGGCCATATTTACAGGCTTCCAGACCCAACATTCCTGTGGCTACCTGGCATTGTCAATGTAGAGAGAAAAAAAGAGTTGTAAAACATTCTATTGGTATGAAAATTTTCATTTTTCACTAACTTATAGCCCCCTACTGCAGGTCTTCAGCTACGGGATGCAAAACTGTGCTAGCATGCTACTGAAATTTTTGAAGATTATTTTTATTTCCCTATATGTTGTTGTAGTCAGAAGATATAAACTAGTATGGTATGCTGTGAATGCAGGGAATGCCAACTGATTTCATGGCATCAAATGGCCTTCCCAATTACCCCAGGGTCACAGTTTACCACTGTCATATCACCAAGTAACCGTTTCGGCAAAGCTACCATGGTGAGGGTTCTAGTCTGTGCTATCTTTTTGAAATGATTCAAACTATACTTCTCCTTTGCTTCTCCTCATTACTAGTTATCTTATAGCTGTTCCATCCTTCCCTTTTTAGATCGTGATGCTCATTCTTTGAACATATAAACTTGGGATGGAGACAGAACATACCTAGGCCATTCATCAGTGTCATCAGTTAGAGGTCATTGGCTGTCTTTGACATATGTTTGCAACATTCATTTGTAGAGGTGACATGCTTGTTCTTACTTTGCCTTGAGAATCATAAGTGCATTACAAGGGTCAAATAGCTTCTTGTTCCATTAATATGGTGCTACAGCCATGTTGGGATGAACGAAGGGTGCGACTAGGAACCGATGCAAGGGGGATGCGAGAGAGGTAATATGTCCGACCATTTTAGTTAGGTCAATGTATCCCGCTCAACCGAGGGTTATCCATCTTGTTAAGTGGACTACTGTTATTCTTGTATCATAGCAAAAAAATGAGTGCATCAACTCCAGTGTGTTTCAGCATGTTTGTTGCCCCCATTCACCTGTGTGAACAGTAGGGGCAATTGTGGGGTGGTGGAGGGCACAGTCGTGCAACCCCACCTCACTTATGCATGCTGTCTTCATATGAGTTTTATGGACGATGGCGGCATCATGTCATGATCCACTTGGAGTATGGGCAATGATGATTTGGGAGACAATGACATAATTGTTCAATGGTTGGCTGTCCAGTTGTGGCAACCCCACTTGAATGGATGATAATATTTTATTCCTCCCTGAGCCCAAACCATATACCTCACCTTCCTCTTCCACCACGCTGCATCATGAATTATTGTAAAATTTAGGTACTTGACATTCTCTAATTAATTCCTCATCTTTTGATATTGGAAAGAGTGTTTAAAGTTTGTTAATGTCATTCTATTTCATCTACTCCTCATCTTTCATATGAACACATGTATGTGAATCACCTCCCCGACATATTCATCATTTGTGGATTTCATTCTATTTCATCTACTACTCATCTATTTCATATTGGAAAGATTGCTTCTGTGTTATCTGTGCGTACATGGATTTCTTTTACAGGGGAAATTTCAAATGAAGGTTCACCATTTAAATTGTCAAGTAAACAGGAAAACAAGAAACTGTTCTACGCCATGAGATAATGTAATTTCATTTGTTTGGGAATTTTACATAGATCTAATTTGTCCATGTGATATTATAGGAGCATTTAATAGCAAAAATGATAATATATTGACATTTCATTTATTTTACAGTATAGAGCACCGGTGATGCAAGCGATGCATAGCATATGTGCGACGG